>VXBP01000815.1:79847-299309 GCA_013400115.1 Rhinopomastus cyanomelas | reverse complement strand
CCCCCCCCCCCCCCCGCTTCACTTAGTCTTCGTTTTTCCTAAGAAATATTTAACTGTTGTGAAAAATCCTCTCAGAAATTCTGCGCATTAAAAAAATTAGTTTAAAAAATTGCAGATTTTTATCCTTTGCAGCTGGCAAAGAAGAAATTACTCGGAGCCATTAAGTTCTGGAGAATTGGTAATACTCTGTGCAAGGGTAATGGTGCCAGTGATGTTGCTGATCCTTCTGGAAACAGTAACCTTTACAAAGAGCAGTGGCACACAGAGCCTTCCTTCCCCACCCACAAACAATGATCTGCAAAGACAGAGGGGAGATGCATCAAGTCCATAAGCACCTGGGACTAGTGGCTAAGAAGGGAGGCCACGAATATGAAAATCCAGAGCACTGGGCAGCTCTCTGGCAGGCAATGTGACCAGGAGCTCTGTCCTTCCTGTACATAGCATGGATATATATTTTTTTATTGGGGTTTTTTTTTTTGCAGTCCATCAGAATATGTGCCTGTGCTCTGAGAATTCATCAGCCAGCTCTAAAGGCATAACAATAGCTGGTCAAGGACAGAGCACACAATGCCTTTTCACAGGGGGCAAAGGCAATCAAGAGATTTCACACATATTTGTGCTGCCTGAGAAATATTCTTAATGTGTGGGGACACAGACAAGGGTAAGAGCAAGAAAGATAAATTACCTTGCTCCTAGCTACAGTCAGCCTGTGGATAGAAGCAGATTGACACAGTTGAGTACAAGCACCATGAGCCAGAGACTGTAAATACCTGTTAGAGAGCAAGCTGGGCTGAGCAAGGAAAAATGCCTGTCTCCTTCTTTCTAAGCCTCCTGCTCATCTTTATCTGTCTCTCCAGGTAATTTTATCATCCTTCTCAGAGAGGGGATGGAAAGGGTAAGTGGCATTTCTCACCCCGACCCTGGATACTAAGGGTGAGGCATTTAAATCTCCAAGATAGATTTAAGAGTCATCAGCCTCCAGAGACAAGCTTTTAGATTAGCAGCTCTAAAAAACTCTTCGGGAATTACAGCTAAAGCATCTCACACAAAGCCTCCCAGTAATCCCATTTTTGCACGTTTGCAAAAATGGATTGAGGAAGCTGAGAAATATTCAGTCCTTCTCAAACCTGGTAGCTTAAGTGGCTACTGCTGCAAACTTCAGCTAATTACGCTACCGGGTGCGGATCTGACAGAAAGATTTACACCTGAGAAGAAACACATTTTTAAAAGTTGAAAATGTCTTTGAAACATCCCTACCTCTCCTCTTCCTAAATCCTTCTGGATTCTGCGTATGTTGTAAAACTGCTTCTGCTGTGTGATTGCTGTCACTTCCGTTAGAGAATACTACACACTGGGTTGATGTATTGTCTGCTGGATTCAGATCTGACACCGCACCCATCGTTCATGAGAAGATTAAGCTACTAGGAACTGGTCAGATGCAGCCAAGTAGATAAAGGCCAACCTTAGCATGCCAATGCAAGCCTCTATTTTAGATCTGACTTCAGATGGAGCCTACCATGCTGCTGTCAGAAAGTGATACCTTGTAGATGTCACCCTTTGGCAGAGCACATTGCCTTTGGGAACCCAGAATTAGCGCAAAGTTGCTACCAAGCTGATATTGCTGGGGTGCAATGGCATACCAAAGGATCTGGCTTTCCTCATACTTTCAACTAAGGAAAGTTCAGTAGAGTCTCAGCTCCACAAGCAGACACAGTCTAGAATTTACTATAAATCACAGACTCATAGAATGCATTGGGTTGGACGGGATCCCCAAACGTCATCTAGTCGAACACCCCTACAACAAGCAGGGACATCTCTAAATAGTTCAAGTTTCCCAGAGCCCCATCCAGCCTGACCTTGAATCGCTCAGGGGATGGGGCCTCCACCACCTTTCTAGGCAACTTGTTGCAGGTACCGACCATCCTCAGATTAAAGAACTTTATCCTGATGTCCATCCAAAATCTACCCTTTTCAAGATTAAAACAATGAGCCTTCATCCATGCCCTTGTGAAAAAAGTGCGAGTCCTGCTATAAGAGTTGCTGGTCACTTTGTCTTCTTACATCTCTGTGCTGCAAAAGAAATTGGAGAGTTCTTTGTACTGGAAAACTGATAACCTGAAATCCTGACTGTGTCCAAGAAGAGCACAGTGATCATCTGGACACATGACCATATGGCAGGTCATCTGTGGCAGGTGAAGGTCCCAGGAGCGGAGTTTCCACCTTCAGAACATTACTGCTTATCACTCTCCTCCAGAGTGCTGCAGGCAGAATGCACAGGACCCCATCAGAATAATTTAAAGGTCTGTGAAAGGACTACCATGTGCTGTATGTGGCAACTTTAGCGCAAGAGCGAGATATGAATAAAACTGGAATACATTGGAATGGCATCACCGGTGTATTTGGAAGTAGAGCGGTAATGCTGTTTGATGGTCTCCAGTTGCATATTCTTGTTCTCTTTCACTTTGACTTCTGCGTTTTGTTTTCTCACTTTGATTTGGAACTTCTTTTCAAGTACAAAGAATTTACTACAAAACAGAATAAAAAAAAAACCATTTCTCATCAGTCAAAAGCAAATACTTTGCATTTAACATGGAAACACAACTCCTTGGAGCAGCACAAAGCCCTGATCAAAAGACAAACATCACTGTCTGTCAAAAACAAATATTAGTGATTGCCGTTAAGGATCGCTGCAAATATCATCTACATGAGCCCACTGAACTCAGGATCTACCCACAAAATCAAACCGTGCTAATAACCATAAATGAGACTGGAGTTTACTGAATCATAGAATCATAGAATCATTAGGGATTGGAAGGGACCTCGAAAGATCATCTAGTCCAATCCCCCCACCACAGCAGCAGGAATGTGAAGGCTGCCAAATATTAAACAAGAAACTTGTAAATTCCAGCAGTAGCTGATCATCCCTCTAGAAAAGCCGGTGAATAAAATCAACCTTGAAGTGTTCAATTTCACATCCTGTTGAATCACATTTTTCATCTCTGATTGAAAAGCGGAAAGATTTCATGTTATCTTAGTTTTACCTCCATGGAGAGCTAAAGACAGCTACTGTCACCCCGTATGCCAGCTCTGCTGCACTTGGGCATCTTGCACTGGGAGCCTAGGAGTTTTTAAGTACAGATACAAGCTTTGGAAAAAATCTTACAAAAAGAGGAAGTAAGAAAATGATTCCCTAAGTTGCAAATCAATGGGATGCACTTGTCCATTTCATTTCCAGGGAGAAGAAAAACAAAAATAATCATCAAATGCAACAGTTTGGGATTAAAACCACAACTAAACTGAACCACCACATTAAAGTCTACATGCTGTAATTAATACTTCAAGCACAGAACTGTTTGCCTTCAGGGCAGTTCTCTTTGCCTGCAAGAATCCCCTTGCTTGATTCGATACCGTGCTGGCAACTTGCTTAAGAAGTGCTGATAGACCTGCACCGTTGAATTATTGATGGGCTAAATGCAATACAGCAGCAAAACCGTTTGGCTTACGACATCAGGTTAGTTAATGACATTCAACATATTTATGTGTATACACACATTTTTTATTATTACAGTGAAGTGTCACCTGGAGTTGAGGCCCATAAAAGAGAAGCTGTACCATACCTGAAAAAAGATCACCCCGAAAGATCATAATCTGAAACAAGTCCTTCCGTTTGAGCTGTTCCCTGTAAAGAGTAGAGCCCCAACATTTGCATTAAGGCCTTGAGTGAAGAATTGCATCAGGTTGGGTGTAATTCCCTGGCTGGACCCTTTCCGCAGCCCCTGGGGACAGAGTTCAGCACAGCTGAAGAAGGGCACTAAGGTGGCTTTTGATTGCCTGGTAACCCCAAATACCTGTGCAGCCTAAAATCACCCAAAATACCAGCTGGCAGCCTAACACAGTCTGGTGGCACTGAATGAGCCCATAAATAGAAGGGTTGGACCAGTGAGCTTCCAAATTTTACGCTGGAGGAAGTGTGCCAAAACCAACGCCTCTGCTATTAAAAATTAATTGTCCTAAGCAGTATGTGGCATTAAAGTATAAATTTACAGCTCACTCTTTTAAGGTTCTGAACCCTATGGCTTTAATCCATGGAGGCATTAACGCTCGTACTTAAACTCTGTACGTGCATAGTCTTATTGATGTAAGCACCTCGCTAAAAGGGTCCTGATTACAAAGCCTCTTTGAGGATCTAGCCCTCAGCAGTGAAAAGAAGTCATTTAGGCCAGAGGTATCAGAGTGGGCTAGAGCCCGCACACGTTATTTGCAATGTTAATAATTTAATCACTTTTGAAAGCCATCGTACAGAGACAATCTCCAGTCATTTTGAGGAACTAAGTCCTCTTAAATTCTAATTCTTAGCCTTCCGCTTAGTCACAAAATAGCGTTAATAACTATCTCGCCATGCCTCAGCTTTTCTGTCTCGACAATGCTTCCCTCAAAGGGCTATTGTGCATGTCATTAAATAGTGCTGGTGAAGCACTCTGAACGCCTGCACTGCTGTACATACATTCCAGCAGAAATCGTTACCGTCGTGCCGCTGCTACGGCACGAAGTTTGATGCAAATCCAGGAACTATACGGTTGGTTACAATTCTTTGAACACAATCTCCAGCATAAAAGACATTAAGTGCAAGAAATAGTCGGCTGCTTTGGAACATCGTTCTGTAAAACCTTTATTCTTATCGCTATATTATATTCCAATGTCGGAATGCATCCAAACCCCTATTTTTATTTAAAGCTTGGCTGATTTATTGATGGCTGTGCTTAATTTTTAAAACATTTTCTCCTTTAGAAATTAGTCTTCTGTCAACCTTTCTAATGTACACAGTCTGGAGTCACAGCGTTCATCTTAAGCAGCTTAGCATTAATGTTTAATTCTGCAGTCTTTACCCTGGCTGTGCAGAACAGTTTGATATTTTATGTCTTTTGCTATCAGTAGCTAAAACATATCCCTGAATTCATAGCTCTACTGATCGTAAGTTGCCATTCTCTCCCGCTCTAATTTCCCAGGGCTTTTTCCCTCTGTAATTTCTACCTGGTTGAACACCCACAGAATCTTTCAGTAACAAGGAAATTTGAAAGCCAGCAGTGGAAATGCTGAAGTAAGGGGCTCTCTGGTCACAGGATCACAGAATATTAGTGATTGGAAAGGACCTTGAGAGACCATCTAGTCCCATCTTCTTGCTCTGTCTGGATGCTGAATGTTGTGAGATGCTTCTGAATCAGTTTGTCCAAGCACCTGTGGACACGATCTCATTTACTTCTGTGCGTCATCTCTTTGCCACCAAGGGCTGTAGACACATCAGTTCTTCGTGTTATGAGTAGTTCCTTGCCCACAGAGCAGACCTTTGCACAAGTAATACTCTGTTCTTAATAAGCAGAAACAATACCTTAACTTTTCTCTCTCACATTTCATGCAGGACAAAATAAACCACAGGGTTCCTTGTGCACTGACACACGCTCCCCAGGGGAGTTTGAGTCAGCTTAAAGGTGCTGCTTTTCTTTATTTTTGAGACCCTCTGTCTACATTTACACATGATATACATGTTTTTACTCCCCAGGTTGTCCTGACTGCAAGGGTCCACACACAAGAAGCCCCTTTTTGCTCCACAAGAGGCTTAAAGCTGCTACTGCAAAGTATGTGGGGATTGCGTATGTTCTGATTCAACAAAGTAGATGCTTAACATCAGCCCGTGCTTATCTTCTATTAAGCCTAATAGGACTAGGCACTTGTTTAATGTTAATTATGCACTTATGTGTTTTATGGATTGGGGCCTAGATTACTTATTTGATTACAATTAGGCCCGTGATTGCGTGTTCACTGAGCTGAGACTATTCAGCAACGAGCCCACTTGCTTGCCTACTCCCCACCCACCCTCATCTTCAGCAACAGAGGTTGCCAACGTCCGCAGCACTGCAGTGTTTCTCTCAGCCTGGTGGTAATGATGGATTCTGCTCTTTTTCTACATTCAACTATAAAAATAAAAATACCATTAAATACCACAAATATCATTGCTCCATTCCCTCAGAGCTCCCTCAGTGAGAGAGGGTGAGCGGGCTGTCCCCAAAACATCATCATTTTATAGCTTTAGCACACGACATCCATCACTTTTATCTAGCAAAGCTGTAAACAAGATGAACTCTTCTAACCTCACTCAAAACCATCCAACTAAAACCCCGAGAATAGAGGCTCTAGAGAAAAAGACAAGGCAGAGCAACCTTCAGCAAAGAGTTCTCACTCCTTCCACTGTGAAGGCAGAAACTTCTGGGAAGAAACTGCTGTCCTGTTCAGCACTAACAGGCTTAGAGCTTAGTGTGACTGCGGAGATTTAGCAGTTGACCTTGCAGAGTCAAAAACAACCATCAGCTGGAAACAACATTAATTAGAGTGGTACAAGTGCATTTAAAAATCATCTTATAGAGGGTAATGATTACGAAGTTTTTTAAACAATTCATTCCTTGATGCAAGGTGTCTTCTCCAAACAAACACATTAAGGATCTGATAACCTTGTCGGAATGGTCTTGAGGTTAAGGTAACAGATTGGGAGTAATTTCTGAGGTCTGTGTCCTTTCCGTGTCTTATCTTTGAGAGACAGATTGTGAAGCAGTTATTCTCATTGATGAGCTGCGCTCGCATTAGTTGTCCCACACGAAATAATGATACAGCTCGTGCAGGCAGTCATCCATCACTGCAAAAAAGACATCCCCAGTGTAACCTTTAGATTGCGTGAGATGTTTGGGGAAGTTGGTATCTCCTCCTGCATTTAGCACAAAGGTCTCCCTGCAGCTGGTGTGTCAAGGTACCTGTGATACAGCTGAAGCCAGCCTCAATGACAGCTAGAAAATATCGAGACGGAACATTGAAGTAAAGGTTATTACAGGAAAAAATATTAAATTCTCCATATAAAATGTAAAATTATTATAGTCCACATGCCTACGTCTATTTGAGACCTCAAGAGCAAAGCTGAGGCTGAAGTATATATTAAAGAGGAGGAACATCTAAACACCAATTCATACAGAAAAGCTGGGATTTGGGGGTTGTTCTTTTTTTTTCCCATAGACGACAATCATTCAAACTATCAATCATGTGGAGAGGAAGAATCAGCAGGCAATCTAATTCAGGGAATTAGATTGTAATGCCTGATGTAGATCCACCAGTTAATTTGAATAATGAGTCACCTGGTAGGCAATCAAATCTAGGTCAGGACATTTAGCAGGCTGAAAATAATGAGTCTAACAGCAACAGAGCTAACAAAACAATCCCGATAATAATGACAGCACAGAATGACAGCCCTAACATAACCAGACAGCGTGCACAAACTGTAAATAGACAGAGTAAAGAGAATGAACTTGCGTAGGGAAGCAAAACATATTCTCCAATGAAACTATTACAGAAGAATTATGTTTGGTTAAAAGGCAGCATAGTGACAATCACAGGGAGGACATGCAATATTTATGTGCTCTCGCTGCATCTGAGATATCTCTGAAAGCATTCCTTTTCAGCTTTTTTTGGTTGTTGTTTTGTACCTAAAGACAATCTAGTAAAACCTGACCATTGGTGAGTTAGGGAAATGAAGCAAAATGGCAGAAAACTTCTCCTAGTGTCTTCTCCTGACTTTTGCTTGCACTGACTGATGATCTTGACTTTTACAAATTGCTCCTTGGTTCAAGAAACAAAGAGTAGGGGAGGGAAAAGAAACTGTTCAATTGCAGCTCCCCCTGCAGTCCCTCTGCAAATGGGTGGGCTTGGGAGACCTTATTGCTCTCTCTCCAATTATCTGAAATGCCATTGTAGAGAGGTAGATTCTGGCCTCTTCTCACAGGTGAACAATGATAGGACTAGAGGGAACAGCCTAAAACTGCATCAAGGGAGGTTTAGGATATTAGGAAAAAGTTTTTCTCTGACAGGGTTGTAAAGAACTGGAACAGTGCCCAGGGAAGTGGTTGAGTCACCATCCCTTAGTGTGTTTAAAAGTCTTATGGGTGAGGTGCTTAGAGGGTGATAAAGGTAAGAGTAGGGTTAAAGGTGGGACTTGATGACCTTATAGGTCTTTTCCAACCCAAATGTTTCTGTGATTCTGTGATTGTCAGAAACAGCAAATAGACACAGGCACCAGAGATGAGGAGTTGCCAGCCTGCATCCATTGAAGCCCCACCACTGCTTTGATAGCATGGAGCCTTGCATTTTGTCCACCATGAGCAACCCAGTAGCTGGAATCACAGACCCTTCTGCTCCTGAGCAGCACAAGCCGAGCATTTTTTAAAGGAGAAGACACTAGATGTCAGCAGTCGTCCTCGCTCTCCAAACATGCTTCTCACTCAGGAGCACAGCGCTCATTTGAAGTTAATCTGGCTGTTCCTGGGGCGCAGGTACCGTTTTATGGGGTTTTATTATCTGTACATAGTCCTACCTGTGTCTGGCTGCTGCAAGGGTGTTTCTTCTTGTGTTTAATTTCAGCATCATCCATTCACACAAGCAGAGTGCAGCTTCTTCCGTTGCTGTGTCAGGCAGCTGGGGTCTGAAGATGCTCTTACCTAGAGCCCATTGGGTACAGAATATCAGCCGTGCTAAGGAGACGCCTGCTCATGGGTCCTCCCTTCCTCCCAGCCCTGGTTTAGCATTTTTAAATTATTTTTTTATTAACTGTAGAATTATAGAATCATAGAATGTATCGGGTTGTAAGGGACCTCCAAAGTCATCTGGTCCAACCCCTCCTACAACAAGCAGGGACATCTCTTAACTGGAGCCAATTGCCCAGAGCCCCACCAAGTCTGACCTTGAATGTCTCCAGGGATGCAGGCTCCACCAACCACCTCTCTCAGCAACCTGTTCCAGGGATCCACCATCTTCAGATTAAAGAACTCTCTCCTAATGTCCAGCCTAAATCTACCCTTTTCCAGTTAAAACATGACCCCTCATCCTATCATTCCCTGCCTTTGTGAAGAATTCTTCCCCAGCCTTCTGCCAGGCCCCTTTCATGGATTGAAATGTCACTATAATGTCCTCCTAGAGTCTTTTCCTCTTCAGCCTGAACAACTCCACCCTTTTCCTAACAGCATTACTAAGTTTTTTTGATAAAATATGGAAAGGCAACAGATTTACCTATTGAGATGCATTTTATACTCCATTACCCATATGATGCTCCAGGCAACTGGTGCTCAGTTGCCTTGATACTGATGCTGGTCTGTTGAGTTTATCCAGCTAAAATTAATAGGGAACTGTATAGGAGATGACTACCAAATAAATAGTCTTCAGCTTCGGCATCTCATTATATTTTAAAATGGATGATGGCACTTCTCACAACTCCAGGTACCTAGCTAGTGGTGAGCAGCCCACTTTTTCTCCTTTGTGAGCTGCATTTTTAGTTTGCAATTACAATTTCAGTCTTAAATACTTGTTGAGCTGCATCCACAGCTTTGTAGCTCAGCTTCATGTTTGCAAATGTGTCATCGATTCCTTTGCTCCTTCAATAAAATCTGTGGGAGCCCTGGTGATTCCTCTCATCATGCTTTTTTATTTTGAAAAGTCAAAAGGCAACGAATAGACTTTATTCTTGCGTACATCAGTGTGAATTGCATTTGCTTATGGACTGGATCTACTGTGGTGATAAAAGAGTATCTAGTTGCTGTCTACAAAACTTTCATCAGGTTTCAGAAATGTAAAAAGGGTGCCGTGGAGTCCAAACTGGGTTCTATAAAGGTATAAAAATGGAATCTGCTAAGAAGATCATAGTCTTTGGCTTAAGAGGTGTTTCATTTTCGTTTACCTTCTCACTTCATTCTCATACACATGAAAAACAGGGAAAGCAATTTCTAAAGCCTTCAGTATCAAAAGAACATGCTCTGCATTCCTGCTGCCCCACAAGCTGAGTCACACCTGGCCTGGAATATCCATGACCGAGGGAGCCTGGCCAGTACTCCAGGCAATGGATGCTCAATCAAGAGAATCCAGTCCTGCTAAAGATCTGTTGTCTCTCCTCACTGAAATCAGTGTATATTTTTGTGTTAACTCCTTTCTTGCCCACTGTTCATACTGCAGATTTCTTTTAGGACTTCTGAGCTCTACTAGTAAGAGGAACAAGAGATTGCAAAGACATATTACCCCATCTTCCCTACTCTGTGCTGTCTACTCACAGTATTACAAACCCTGATGTCTTTGTCATTATTTAAATCTATTTTACATTAATCTGATTCATGTGTTCTCAAAATTAACAAGAACTTCCAAAAACATCAGACAAGTAGAAGCTCATTGAACAAAGTAAGTTGTGAAGCATTTTGAGATTCACTTAAATGAAGGGAACCTTGTAAATGAGAGTTGATAACCAAAGAACAGACTGAACACAAGAAAGCACCAGACTCTATAACCACGATGGAGATCACAACCTCATACCTAGTCTCTATTTGATTTGTATAATTCTTATTTCACAAATATGATCCTTATTTCACAACTTGAACATTTCTCACAAGTGAAAAGTAATATTTAAATTGCTGATATAAAAACATTTGTCTAGCTGACCTGCTAAAGGGATAATTCTTGAAACAGTAATTTTCCCCATGTTACTTATGTCTTAGGGGTTATAGATGCCTAAAATAGTAATGCCATATGAAATTCTCTTTCTATCCAAGCCTACTTAAAATGCTCGTTCAAAAGTAATAAGCGCAATATTTTTTCTAATCAGGTCCCCTTGGAATGAAATGGTGGAAAAAAATGTTCCTGCCAGTTCATGCTGATTACCTGTGTGTCTCATTATTCTAAACCCTATCTGACAGCCGCACAGCCGTAACTGCCTTTCAACAAGAGCTACCACTGAGTCTTTTAAAAATAATTTTATTTCAATTTCTAGCTTAAACAGCACATATAATTGCCTAATAAGCAGTTCATAAGAAGAACATAATTTCAAAGTAAAATGTTGGACCTATCCAGTCTTTGACAGTAACAGAAATTAGAGATGCTTTTTAAGTTCTCCAGTGCAAGTTATTCTGCGACAAAGGAATTCAGCAACCTGGAAGCTCACTGGAATACTGATTAAATTTACACCGTATGCAGAGAATTAACAAAAAACAATTTCAAAAAATTTCTATGTTTATTATGAAGCAATTACTCAACTCAAAAGATAAAAATCTATTAACTGTTTCAGTAGGAGTAATTTCTAACATAATAAAAAATCCCAACAGGATTGGTATGAAGTGGAATTGCTGATGATTCGTTGCCACACCCAATATGTGTAGAAACGTACCATGTTGGGAGGAATTTCTTTTCTGAACGGCTTGTCAGGCACTGGAACAGCCTGCTCAGGTAGTCACCATCCCTGGAGGTGTGTAAGAGAAGTGTGGGTGTTGTTTAGGGCGACATGGTTTAGTGGTGATAATAGGGCTTGAAAAAGGTTGGACCTGATGATCTTGAAGGTCTCTTCCAGCAAACACCATTCTATGATTCTAGGATAAGTAGAGTCTAAATCTGTCTTTTCGCCTGCATAATGTCCATAAATATGTGAGGGGTGGGTGTCAGGAGGATGGAGGTAAGCTCTTCTCAATGTCATCTAGCGATAGGACAAGGGGCAATGGGTGCAAGCTGGAACATAGGAGGTTCCATATAAATATCAGAAGGAAATTCATCACAGTGAGGGTGACAGAGCATTGGAACAGGCTGCCCAGGGGTTGTGGACTCTCCTTGTTTGGAGACGTTCAAAACCCACCTGGATATGTTCCTGTGAGACTTGGTCTAGGACTCTAGGTGTTCGTGCTGTGGCAGGGAGATTGGACTAGATGATATTTCATGGTCTCTTCTGATCCCTAGTGATTTTATGATTCTATGATAGCAAAGTTCACAAACCGTGTGTGTTTTCTTTTATCTCATTTATTTGTGTCTGATAAACTCCCAGATGATGGACTGGACAAAGTCATAGTATCACTGAATCATTAGGGATTGGAAGGAACCTTGAAAGATCATCTAGTCCAACCCCCCTGCCACAGCAGGATCACCCAGACCAAGTCATACAGTCAGTCATGGTTAGAAGGGACCACAGGATCATCCAGTCGCGTTATAAGTCCTTGAGGTTCTGTGAGAAATTTCCCAAGGATTTATTGCAGGTTGACTTCAGTCACCTGTGGCACCTCCATTACTTAGTCCAGACTTAGTTGGTCCTGGTCACCTATAAGTGCAGATCTGGAAGAGGTAATTCAGCTGCAAGGGTAAACAGATAGGGAAGAGGACAAGGGTTCCTCAGTATGGAGCTGTGATACAACTGAAATGTTTTTGAGTTAATAATACCCAAAGAAGGCATGGCCAAGGATTAAAAATCACAATTCACAGAATCACAGGCAATTAGGGATTGGAAAGGACCTTGAAAGATCATCCAGGTGACAAAGTCCCTCATTCACCTCACAGACTTTTGTCATGTCTTGATTTCTCAAATAATGTTGAGGTCCAATGTTGGAAACAGAGATAATGGCTACAGAAATACTTCCATACTTCCCCTTTTTGAATGGCATAGGTGCCATGCAGTTCTGACAATAGGCTGGTTTCTGACCAATATGAATCATTCTAGGATGAATAAAAACTTCTAGAAGTACTAAGAGACTCAAGAGTGGCTGGTAGACCAGATCAACTACCAACCTGGGCATTTATGTAGCACCCAGGATAGTTCTGTGTATCTGTAAGACCTTAAAGCCTGTTACTACAGGAGGTACACTGTGGGGAAGCAGTAGAATCAGCTGAGACTTGAAATGGAAGGGCTATTCTGCTGAAAAAATATTCAATTCCATCAACTGATATCTTTCATCAGATTAGCTTGGCTGTGATGAAACTGTACAAATAAGAAAGAAATGAAAGAATTAAACCCCACTGATTTTCATAAGGTCAGATGCACCACACTATCTCCATCCATTATTTTAAATTACTTTTTCTGTTTGTATGACACCGTTACAAATTGGCTGATACCAATGTAAAAAATTTCTACCATTCCTATGTTCTGCTTTTACCTGAATCTGGCCTCATTTTGGAAGAAAATATTGTATTATCAAGATGTTGCAAACGTTTTATAAGATTACTTTGAGTAAAAAAAAAAAACAAACCTCAAGAAACAGAATAAGTATCAGACAAAGTGAAAAACATTTGCATAATCAAAAAATAGAAGACATTGGTTAATACAGGATATAATTCTGAAAAAAAGATAAAATTGTCTTCTCCCATCAGCTCAAGATAGAATTGCCTGTCTATTTACTTTCAATAAAATGAGAAAATAATTTTGTCGATGAGCATAAAAAAACCTCTAATAAACTGAAATTGTAAACTGTGAAGTTATAAATCAAATGTAAGACAGATTTCAGAAATGATCAAATAATAATCCATTTTCTGCTATCGATCTGTCTGTAGCTAAGCCTGGGAAACCCCCCCCCTTTACCCCACTTTTCCCCATTATTTTTTGAAAGTAAAGTATACCCAGTTCCTCAACAAAATTCTTATTAGTTAAAGCATTAATCAGTGGTTAATTGTAATTACTTAGCCTGTGGAAAATTTGGGAATGGAATTAGGCTCTGACTACAAGTCAAATAAAGTTTGCTTTCCCTATTGATTTAAACACTTTTGAGACAGATGTTCAATAAGGTTTGCTTAGCTTTGGGGTTGGGTTTTTTCTGTATTGCTAGGTCAATGTGCTGAATAATAATTGAACCCAGTCTTTACACAAATTTCTGTGTCGCACAGAAGTTACCTTGTAATCATCAATTTTCTCAATAACAGAGGACAGCGCGTATATTGCTTTTCCAATACACTTGCATAAAATTACCAAAGCAAGATATTTTTGAGCTTGTATACAGTTTGTTGTTCAACTGCACGCACCTGGCAATGTTAAAAGTCATGCAAAGCCTGCAGGAGACACTTGGACACTTCCTTTGTAACTCTTCTAAACTTTTTCAGAGTCACAGTCCAAAGCCCCTTCTTTAACCTCAAAAGATTTTAATTATGCTCAGAAGGCCAGATCCCCAAACAGTCTGTCAGTGGTGGGATGGAGCTCTCTCTGACACTGGATTTGTCACCCAGGGCAAAACTGTCAAAGTTAAGGCTTAATTTTTCCATCATCAGAGTCGGCGTCTCTTTATTTCCCTCTCCTTTTCTTATCCTTGTTGTTGATGATTTCAACTACGGTCACAAAATATTGACCTTTTTTTCAGTGAATTTGTTGGTTGTTTTCAGAGCTAGCCAACCCCTTCCCTCTGTCCTTCTGCCTATAGCACTGAGCCCCTATAGAACATGGGGCTGCCAAAGCTTCGTCTGCCTCTACTGGATCATCTGTAATGCAAGAGATCCATGAGCACCTGAAGAAATGGGTTTGTTTCTTGCACGACATTGGCTTTTTAACTCTTCCCGTGCCCGAGTCTGCAAGGGGTAAGACATCTGGCTGCCTTACTCACAGCCACAAATCAGTGCAAGTCACCAGGGAATTGCAGGTGGGAAGGAATTTTAACTGAATAGGGGTGATGGTGTTTCTAATAAGGTGTTTCACCATGACTGTTGCACTTACTAATCTGCCTGTTTCACAAAACCTGTGTTAAGAGCTTATTACCCTTGAGGCTCAAGATTTCTGCTGAAAATGAATGAAATTAGCCCAGGAGCCTAAAAGTCCATCCACTTGGAAAAAACAAAGCCCCAAGTCAAAACTTCAGAATAACTGTTCCTATAAATGGTATCTCCCTAGTGTGAGACACTGACAACGGTGGGGCACGTGTGTACTTTGGAAATGCATCACCTTTTGAGCTGGCAAAATGAAGCACACTTTCCAGGGAAAACTGGAATTCCAGAAAGGTTAATTGAATTTTAAATTTAGCAGAAAATGGAAATGCATTACTTATAAAAATTGAGAAGGCTGAGGTAATGGGTCTTCCATTTTCTCTTTTGCTTTAGTATAGGCATACAAGGAGCCAGAAGAGAAACCAAACTGTGGAAAGGAGAAACTAAAAAAATGAGAATTAAATCACTGATCAAAAGACTTCATCCATCACAGTAAAATTTTGCCAACAAAAATTAGGGAAATTTTTGCAAAACTTTAAAATGGCAGCAAAGAAGATCTTCCCTCTCATTTCATCATGTGATCATATAAAAATATTTATTTAAACAGAAAATAAGCAACTAATTAATGTTTAAAGTGACTACAAAATTTTTTTCATAGACTTCTGAACCAACCACTTGTAGCTGTAGATTATTGGACGTTGGTAAATCCTATTTTCTCAACTTAAACTTGAATAATAACAGCACTTCTTTTTTCCATCCAGATTTCAAATATAAAGATAATGACATTTTATTATGACATATTACTTATTCATGCGGCTTGAATCTCTTATAAGGTACTTACTTTTAAAAAGAATATCTTCAAAAAATCCCAAATGGGGGAAAAAACATATTTATTTAGAATAATTGGAGTTGTTTTATTTTAAATTCAGTACTGAATTGATGCTCTTGCTTCTCTTCCCACCATGACCGACTGCAAAGTGACTCATCTAAGACAGCTATGTCTATTATTATGCAGCAAAAAGGTAGGAGGCATTATTTTTCTTAAACACTTTTACCTAACTTTTTCGCTGTTTCTAGTGCAGGCTAAGGTAATAATTTATTGCTTAGCAGAAAATTACAAGTCTTCCAAAGTGACTCATCTATGTTGACTGGGTTGTATGTGAAAGTAGACGTGAAGCTCATCTTTTCCCCTCTCTTTTTGGACTGTTTTATTCTTAGATTTAAGATTTGGATACCGTTAAATAATAAGATGTATAACAAAACAAAAAGATTTTGACATGTTAGCTCTCCAAAGTTGCTACAGCAAGATCAGACAGATAAACCAGGCTGAATTCCTGGCTTCAACCTCACCCCAGCTTCTCCAGATACCTGTGCTGGCCATTAGGCTCAAGCAAGCCCTATTTGTGTTCTTCATACCAAAGAAACCCATTTACAGCAGCACCACCAGACTCAATCCCTTTTCTTCTCTTTGTTCTTTCTTAACTGACACAATAACATAAGGCCCATTAACACGGATACAAAGTCCTTCTGATGCTCACAGAATTTCCCTTGTTACTCCAATCCACAAGAAGGAGTTTGGATGCAAGTCATGGCCGTGGGAAGAAGTACTCTTACCATCAATAAATAAAAACATGTTGCCTTTCTCAGAACTCCTTCCTATAAAGCATTGAAATCACTAATTTCAATCTTATTTGCAGGCATTTTTACATAACAAACTAGACATTTGATGATCTTAATGGTCTTTTCCAACCTGAATAATCCTACGATTCTGTGATAACACAATGATTCAGACTAAAACTTAAAAGGATGATGAATACAGAGCAGCAGAAATCAAGGTTTACACTGTGACTATAAAGGTCAATACTCACAAAACATTGCTTTGGCCTCTCTACATTTGGTCATGGTATAATCAATCCAGTCCAAACCCTTTTGCAAAAGAAATAAGTAGTAAGATAATTTTTATGAGTTTTAAATTGCACATTGCACTTCACATTGTCTCTAAATTTGAATACTGGCAGTAATTCCACCACCAAAATATTCCCTACCATTATAAATTCAATAACTGTACTGCATGTAAGCCAAAATACGCCTTAGTGGAAGAAAAGAAACTTTGGCTAATGTATCATTAACCTTAGGCCGTATTTTATTCTTCCTTTCTAAAAGTTTCCCTTTCTGTACGGTTTATTCATTACGCATGGCCTTCTCACAACAAGCAAATTCAGCAAACATGATTTATCAGAGCTCCCTTGTAGGCTACCTGGGCTTCCTGCTATGTGGTAGAGGACGAACCAAGGAGGTGTATTCAACCAACAAGAGTTGATTGATGTGCAGGGTTGCACTCTATTTCTTTAAACTTAGTGGAAAGCTGCAAGGACACATGGTGAAGTGTCCAAAGAGGAGACTGACTCATCCTCGGACCTTTTGCACCAGCTTGGTTACAGCATGTATTCAATTACCCAAGGAAAAATAAAAAGAGATTAAGAAAAAAAGTGTAATCAACAGCAGTATCATCCTGTTACCTCTTGAACTGAGTTCTGCCTTCCTTACAGGCTCCAATGAGGCCCTCAAAAACCAAGAATCCAAGAGCAAACATATTTCTGCAGAAAATATTTTAAACTGAATGAAACTTTTTTGATCGGGACCTCATTTTAGGAAGCTGCCAGAAGTTTATTATATAATATCTGAATTTTCTACCCACTCCTTATTTTCTGAAAGTAAAAAACCTGAAAATAAAAAAATACATCCTCATTTGAAAGAAGGAGGAGAGTCTTTACATCAAAGTGTAAACAGTGTGTTTCTCTCTCAGTAAATGAGGTCATTTTGTTATTACTCCACTCTGCTTTTTTCTTGCTTTCTTTCCCTTGATACTGAAGTCTGAAACTAAAATTATCCATAATTCCTTTTCTGAAGAACTGAAGAGGCAACCTGTGTGTACATCATAACACTTTTAATAACCACAAGGGTTTACATTTTGTAGTTCACAGGTAATTGTGGAGCTTTCCTTTCGTTAACAGGATATGTTGTTTTTGTTCTAACATTTGATTGTGTTAGTTAACTGCACTGTACGTTCCATTCCTTAGCTCTGTAAAAGTTGCAAGGCCACATGAATCACAATAAAGTTTAATGATTTTTTTTCATGATACCCAAAAGAATAGTCGTAAACTTTGGCTATGTACTAAGAAAAATATTTTTTAAAACACCTACAAGTTGTTTTATTTGATTATTGTGTGATTGCTATAGATGCTGGGTCTGTACAGGACATCCACTTGTCATTTAAAATTTTAGCTGTTCGTCAAGTTTTAGAATCCAAACTCCTATACAGGCTTTTTTTCTTGGTGTCACTGGTGTCACTTGAGTTTTATCAATGAGTCACTGGCATCATGTTCAAGTCTAAATTCATGTGTCATTGGAAAAGTTCAAGTTTCATTGATATGATCAAACATCAATACCACATAATAACAGACAGAGTTTTGAAGCAGTTATTATCCACAGAATCATAGAATCTTTAGGGATTGGAAGGGACCTCGAAAGATCATCTAGTCCAATCCCACTGCCACAGCAGGATCTCTTCACTGGAGAAGATATGGAATCAGAATCACTCAGGGTTGGAAAGAACCACCCGATCATCCAGTTCCAACCCCCCCACCATGGGCAGGGACACCCCACTCTAGACCAGGCTGGCAAAAGCCTTATCCAGCCGGCCTTAAACACCTCCAGGGATGAGGCCCCAACCACCTCCCTGGGAAACCCATTCCAGGCTCTAACCACTCTCACAGTGAAGAACTTCCTCCTCACATCCACTCTAAATCTACCCATCTCCAGCTTTGCTCCATTCCCCCTAGTCCTGTTGCTACCTGACATCTTAAAAACACCCTCCCCAGCCTTTTTGCAGGCCCCCTTCAGATACTGGAAGGCCACAACAAGGTCACCTGGGAGCCTCCTCTTCTCCAGACTGAACAGCCCCAACTCTTTCAGTCTGTCCTCGCAGGAGAGGTGCTCCAGCCCTCTGATCATCCTCCTGGTCCTCCTCTGCACTTGCTCCAGCATTTCCACATCCTTCTTGTAATAAGGGCTCCAGAACTGATAGCAGTGCTTCAGGTGGGGTCTCACGAGAGCGGAGTAGAGGGGGAGAATCACCTCTCTCGACCTGCTGGCCACACTTCTCCTGATGCAGCCCACGATCAGGTTTGCCTTCTGATCTGCAAGTGCACACTGCTGGGTCATGTTGAGCTTTTGGTCCACAAGCACCCCCAAGTCCCTCTCCTCAGGGCTACTCTCCAGCCAGTCACTGCCCAGCCTGTATTTGTGCTTAGGATTGCCTTGACCCAGATGCAGGACCCTACACTTGGTCTTGTTGAACCCCACGAGATTGGCTTGTGCCTACCTCTCCAGCCCTCTGGATGGCATCCCTGCCCTCCAGCATGTCTGCTGCACCACACAGCTTGGTGTCATCAGCAAATTTGCTGAGGGTGCAGTCAATGCCTCTGTCCATGTCACTGACAAAGATGTTGAACAAGATTTCATTGCAAAAGAAACACAAAATCATCTCTGTTACATCTAAGACTGGTGTTCTCAGTGTCATCTAATGATAGGACAAGGGGCAATGGGTGTGAGCTGGTGACAGAGAACTGGAACAGGCTGCCCAGGGGACTTGTGGAGTCTCCTTCTCTGGAGACATTTAAAACCTGCCTGGATGTGTTCCTCTGCGACTTGGTCTAGGTGATCCTGCTGTGGCAGGGGGATTGGACTAGATGATCTTTCGAGGTCCCTTCCAACGTTCTGTGATGTTAATGCATGTTTAATATGATGACTTACTTGAGTAAAACTACTCAAGCAACAATAAAATGTTTGAGGAAGTGGCAGCAGTAGTTGTTAAACTAATACAGTTACTTTCGTAACTGAGATCAGTTTTATTTTAAAAAGAAATTATTGTCCTTTTTTTCCAAAATTCCACTGTCAGTCTTTCTGAAAAATGGCTGAAGACAGCAGAGAATTACAGAATTCTTCTGTCAGGAGGAGGAAAATTAGATTTCACTCCATGTTTTATGTGAATAAAATTGTGGCTATTTTAGCCATAAATATAGTGTGAAACAAAATAAATACTGAATTTAGGTTGCCAGTGCAGTGCTGTTATGCCAGAGCAATATAATATCCACGCAGATATGATGGGTGCTTTCAAAAAACCACAGATATGCAACATGATGCAGTACACTCTGTAGATAAAACACTCTCTCTTAATATATATCCTGCATAACAATTCAGTATAATAAACAATGGGTGGATTTCTTGTTATTGATTTTACAATCTCAGGCGGTTGGAGGTCAGCACACATTTATACAGGACAAACTACAGATCCCAGTAGTCATAAGTGTACTGCCCAGGCCTTTTTTCATATAGTTGCTACAAGAGTAAACACAGGGAATGATAATCCTTACTGCTTAGCAATTCCTTTTATTGTTCTTTATCCTATATACAATCTTCTGGTGTGAAAGCCCTTAAGAGAAACAAAATCAATAGGACACTATGAAACTGTAATAGGAGTCTACAGAAATCACTCTAAGAGCCATCAGATGTAATAGAAAGTGATAATAACTCCATAGGGCTTTTCTTTCTAAGGCAAAGAACCTAATAATTATAAAGGAAAGGTAAATACTTGTTTCTTTTTCCTAGTAGGTTGTCTTACTCTACAAGGGCTGATGGAGGAAAGGTGTCACTGTAGCTCTGAACATCCTTGAAATGTTCAGAGCGCTGAGGAAAATCTTAGCCCTTAGAGGAGTTCCTTCCTGCAAGACTCGTAGGCAAAAACTCTTCCAGTGTCCATTACATCACAGAACATTAGGGATTGGAAGCGACCTTGAAAGATCATCTTGTCCAATCCCCCCACCACAGCAGGATCACCTAGACCAAGTTGCACAGGAACACATCCAGGCAGGTTTTAAACATCTCCAGAGAAGGAGACTCCACAACCTTCCTGGGCAGCCTGTTCCAATGCTCTGTCACCCTCACTGTGAAGAAGTTCCTTCTGATACTTATACGGAACCTCCTATGTCCCTTTGCACCCATTGCCCTTTGTCCTATCACTAGATGACATTGATAAGAGCCTGGCTCCATCCTCCTGACACCCACTCTTAACGTATTTATAGGCATTAATGAGGTCACTCCTCAGTCTCCTCTTCCTCAAACTAAAGAGACCCAGCTCCCTCAGCCTCTCCTTGTAAGGAAGGTGTTCCACTTCCTTCATCATCCTTGTTGCTCTGCGCTGGACTCCCTGCAGCATCTCCATGTCCTTGATTACACTTCAAAAGGAGAAATGACACTAAAAAAAACCCCCAAACCCAGTGGGGAAGACTAGAATAATGAAGGGTTTATTTGTCCAGGTAGTTTGAGATCGCTGGTTGCTAAATTTCCAAATCAATTTCTGATATACTAGAGTGCATCAAGCCCTTTCACAGAGAAGCAGACGATGCAGCTCCTTCAAAGAGCCACCAGTGCTTCTCCCTTCATCCCTTTGAAGGAAAAGCTAGAACAAAGTAGTTTAGTTTTTTGCACAACTTTCCCCCCCAGTTTTCTGGTATCAGACTGCACAATTCTATCACTGCTTGAGAGGTTTAGCTGTGTAAGGCTCCTTTCTATAATGGCATATCCTGATGCTCTGATGACTCACAAAGTACACAAGAGTAACAGCACTGAGATCACCACAAAGTTATTCCTGTTTCATTTCTATGTTTAGCTACATCCTTAAAATCTTTCAAGAAGTTTCAGCGATGGTGACATTGTAGACCCTGATTCAAATTTACCTCCAGTCAGTAAGAACCTAGACTTTAGATTTGTTTAATCCTGATTTAGCTAGATAATAAAGCTGGTGCTGAATTTTAAGAGTAGAAATAGTTCTACTAAATCTGATGAGCTAAACATTATGTATACAAATCCCTTCTGGACTGAGTTATATGTTAATCTATAAAATAGGGGTGCAACTTCCCCAATAAGCTCCCTTTTCACAACTATATAAACTCACAATGAGAAAACTCAGGAAGAGCGTTTCAAAAGTATAGATTTGAAGACAAGTAAAAGCTTCAGTGATTTGCTGAAGACTGGAATATTCTTTGTTAACTCTCATACTTCTGAAGCCATAACCACAGGTACTACTTCATATGACCTCATTAAGGTTTATAAATATGGAAAGGGTGGGTGTCAGGAGGATGGAGTCAGGCTCTGCTCAGTAACATCCAATGATAGGACAAGGGACAATGGGTATAAGCTGGAATACAGGAGGTTCCACATAAATATGAGAAGGAACATCTTCCAATGAAGGTGACAGAGAACTGGAATGGGCTGCTCAAGGACATTGTGGAGTCTCCTTCCCTGGAGACATTTAAAACCTGCCTGAATGTGTTCCTGTGTGACTTGATCTAGGTGATGCTGCCGTTGCAGGAGGATTGGACTAGATGATCTGTCGAGGTCCCTTTCAATCCCTAATGTTCCGTGCTTCTGTGATTCAGACGGTTTTACTGCTGGTGTCAGAGGTAGCTATTTGGAATCATTGTCTGTAGATACCCGACTTTCCTGTACAGCCTACTCAGGCTCTTTGGACAGCTAAAATATCCAAGATAAATGCCAAGAGAATCTGAAATATGTTGGGTGAATTCTCATCCAACAAACAACGATCATGCCAAACCCTGTTCTCTTCCACCTTGGTACAAATTTACTGAACTGAATAGAGTTAAGAGCCATTTGCACTATGGTATTAACCCTCAAATCATTTGTGTAGCTGTACAGTAGCAGTGGAAACACAGGTTTTGGCAACGCAACCAGTTTTTGCTAACTATCTAAACCAATCCAGTCTGAAGACGGAACGGATTCATGGCTGTGGTAACGCCAAACACATTAGTGTTCTATTTTCCCCTCAAAATTCTTGCTGCAGAAACACCATGCAGCCCATATATTCATCAGAGTGTTTTAGTGTACCTTTTAAATTTTCATCATTCTCTTTGCTTCATTAATAGAACTATTTGCATGAAAGAAAGAACAAATTGTCTTCTAACTGGTCCATTACAAGGTACGTTAATGAATATAGGGGAACTTTATTAGCACTTTTATGGCGTAGCTGCTCACTTCAGGTTGTCATTGGTGTGATTGTTGTAATGGGTTGCTTCACAGATGTCTTAAAGTACTGCTCATACAACAAATCTATTATAAATCAGCATTCACACTGGGCCTGATCTTCCTGGTAAAACAAGTATTTTCAAAGCAACATTTACCACCAGTCATGTGATGCCAACTGGTCTTTTTAAATGTATTTCTTAAGGTAAACACTTCAAGTTCGATACGACTTTGTCCCTACAAAGTGACTTCTTTTCTAAAAACCACACAGAAACTGCACAGGTTTATTAGCTGGAACTGAGATCCTCGGGAGGATGAAGCTTCCTTATCACCTTTGAGAAATTAGCTTGCCTAAATGTTGGAAAATTAAACCTTATAATAAAGGGGAAAATGACCTTCTAGCATATGGGTGACAAAGAAATTTTTCTTTTTTTCTTTTTTTAAAAGCTGCCCATTACCACTGAATATTAGAAATGAAAAAGCAAATTAAAATACCTTGTTAATGGTGTTACAGTTGTTATCCACGGAGCAGCAAAGGCTGTGGGCCTCCATGGGATGAGCTGGCTGTAAATGTCATCTAGAGAATATAAAAAGATGTTAATTCCACAGCAATTTCTCACACTGTCCCAAAGCATCATCATCACAATTTCTTTTGTTAGAAATATATTTTACCATTTCATGATATAGAGAGAAAAAACTGTTTGTGCTTTGCTAAAGTACCATATGCGAGGCAAACGTTATAAAAACACAATATTTACTTTGCTAATAAAAGATAAATTTGTCATTGCTTGCATAACTCTGTATTTCAATGCTGTATAGTGCATATATATTAATGTATAGGCGTGTTATTAATATAGAATTCATAAAGATATTGATATATTAATAATCAATAAAAACAATCACAGAACATTAGGGATTGAAAGGGACCTTGAAGATCATCTAGTCCAAACCCTCTGCCACAGTGGATCACCTAGATTAAGTCGCACAGGAACATGTCCAGGCAGGTTTTAAATGTCTCCAAAGAAGAAGTCTTCACAATCTCACTGGGCAGCCTGTTCCAGTGCTCTGTCATCCTCACTGTGAAGTTCCTTCTAATATTGATGTGGAATCTTCCATGTTCCAGCTTATACTCATCACTCCTTGTTCTATCATTGGATGACACTGAGAAGAGCCTGGCTCCACCCTCCTGACACCCACCCTTTCCATAGTTATAAACATGACTGGGGTCACCTCTCAGGATCCTTTTTTCCAAGCTAAAGAGACCCAGCTCCCTCAGCCTTTTCTTCATCAGTCTTTTCTCCATATTCCACTCCCTTCATGATCTTTGTGGCTCTGCGCTGGGCTCTTTCAAGCAGGTCTGTGTCCTTGAACTGAGGGGCCCAGAACTGGACACAATATTCCAGATGTGGTCTCACTAGGAAGGAGAACCTATCTCGATCTACTTCACTTCCAATATCTAATCCACTCCACGATGCCATTGGACTTCTTGGCCACAAGGGGACATATATATACATATATGTGTATAACTATGCCTATTATAGTATAAGTTTGTAACTATATAATAATATACCCAATTATATTACATTACATATATATTGACACGCTACATAGAGGATAAAGTTTCAGTCCTCTCATAAAGAATCCAAAATAATGGGAATTTTTCATGGGTGGAGGCTAGGCCAGCTGCAAGTTTCATGACAGACCTCTGTTTGACCCTATCCCTCCCCAAAAGGGGAAGAGAATAGGAATAAGAGAGGGAGGCTTGTAGATTCAAAACGAAAACTAAAGCAGCTTTAAAAAATATTACGATAATATCAAATATGTACAAAAGCAATACCAAATCCAACCCTTTGCTAACACACAAATGTGCTGTTGACTTCAGAAAGTGCTGTTTGAAGAGAATGAGCTGAAAAACAAAATCATTGAAGAAAATGAGTTCTGTTCTAACTCAGAACAGGACAGAACTGAGGTACAAAACTTTCAAACCCCCTGATACTACAGATCGTTTAAGGAGACTTTATATACACACATAACACCATATATTATTCACATTAAATCTGTGAAATTTCAGTCATTAAAAATCACTTTTCAATGACTTAAGGTACTTGTTTTTGTTCCCAAAGTGAGATGAATTTATATATTTAATACATCACCACATAAAACTAAATACTTTGTTCTCCTCTTCATTTCTGAAAGACATAGAGAAATATTCTTCTATTGAAAAATAAGTGAAAAATATCTTGTGAGATTGTTTTGCTCTACCTACTTTAAAACAAAGCAGTACAATGGAGGCAGGAAGGTCTGGAGCCACCTTGTTCAGGTGAGACCTACTAGTGACAGTGATGGGGATGTGATAAATATTTACCAATATGCATAGCACTGATCTCTTTGACATGACCTAATTTCACTCCACATTCATAATCTGTTCATTCCTAAGCATTTATCAACGTGTGGGTTCTTCTTTTATGAAGTACTGTTTGTCAAGAAAGTTGGAAGAAAACTTAAGCTGGTGAAAGGGTTTAACCATCTCAGAAGTACAATGAGGTTGAAGTCAGCATTAATGTTGATATTCATGAAAATCACTATTGTCTGAGCATTTTTCTACTGCTTTATTTTCCAACTTGATAACATAGGCTGACGTACCGTGATGCATTTTTTATTAAGTGTTTGATTATTCAGTTTGATTTCCTGAAGGCTTTAGTGTCTAATTTACTGAGGAAGGAGAAGATCAGCTTAAACCTGGTGCAGATATCTGAGAATGACACATCTTATGCAAACCTGTTATGGTATGGCATGACTATTTGAGGGCAATCATCATGAAGCTACAGAAATAATCTGAATTCATGATAAGCACCAGTATGGCAAAGCATACCAAGTTATAGGGAATATTTTAAAAGGAATACAAATTTTACATAAAATCCTCAAGACTTAAGATGGAAGAAAAAGTTGCTGCCACCAGATTTCCATTTTGGTGATGGTTTTGCACCTTCTACACTGCAAAGACTACAATGCCTCACAGCTGTAATAATGTAGCTTCTCATTCTGGAGCTCAGCACTATTCTACTGACCTTTTCCAATACAGACAGAGGACTATTAACTAGTCCAATTTTACAACAGGTGAATGTGACCCCAACCAGCACTTCTCTGATGCTAAATCTAATCATTTTTTTAAAGGTTTTCCTGCCTTCAAGGTTTATAAAGAGATAGCCTAGTTTAAGTGTTGTGTCTAATATTTTACACTCTATTGCCATGTACTGCATGGTAGGCTGAATATCATTTACATGTTGCTTAACATCATAATAAAATTTATATGCAAGAGATTTATAGGATGGAATGCATAACTGCCATTGAGAGATTCCTCTTCAAGTTTAAAAGAAAGGTTATATCTGAGGAAACAGCAGTGTCAAACCTTTGGGTTCCTTGGCTAAATCTTGACTAATGCTCAGGAATGACAATATCCACTATCAGAACTGCAGAGGTCTCTTCCACTCTATTTATTTTGTATCATTCACAGCTTATCTAATTTGGTGTTTGGGGGTGGTAGGACATGAACTGGAGGAGATGCATCTAACTGCAGTCTCATTTCTCCTCTACATTATTTAGTTTATATCCTGTCTACTTGTTTTGTGATATGTAATTCTCTTGTTAGGGGTGCTCAGGTTACCAAAGTGACATTCATATTTCAATAAGCATACCTTCAAGAAAAACTTTCCTGATTCAAAAGGAAACTCGCGTGTAATCTAGCAGGAAGACTTCAGTGGGGTTTGAGTTGGAGAATGTTACAAATCCTATGTAGGACAACACAGATTTAACCCTGTGTTTACTTCAATGCTTTATAGTACCAATCCAAACACTCACACTATTCTAAAGCACAAAGCACAGGAAAAGAAAAGTGTGATAGAAAGGCTCGATCATTTTTTTTTCAGCTATTAGACTTCTGACATTCATAAATCCCCGGGAAGACTGACCAGATATTCTGAAGCCCTTTCAATTTATCATTGCAATGATAAGTTACATTTTTCTAAACTTGCTTGTTCATTCTGATCATTCCACTAATTTGAAATGACAAGATAAATCATAGAATCATAGAACATCAGGTTGGAAGAGAAGTCAAGGATCACCTAGTCCAACCTTTCTTGGCAGAAGACCGGACTAGACAAGATGACCCAGCACACTGTCCAGCTGAATCTTAAAATGCCCAGTGTTGGGGAAGCCACCACTTCCCTGGGGAGATCATTCCAACACTTATACTGATTTCACTAAGACAGAGTTTTTTGCCATTAGAAGCACTGTTTACTTTGTCGTCCCTTCTTCAAGTTTAGGCACTGGATCAGGAAAGTATCTCCGCACAGAGTTCAACACGTACTTACTTTACTCTGAGTTTAAGGACCTATAAAGGCATGAAAACAATTAAATAATGTACTTAAATGCCTTCTGCATAGAAACCTCAATATCAGCAATTTTTATGGGAGGCTATTGATTGCGGTTGGCCTTGCTGTGTCACCTGCGAAAAGGGCTCCCCAGTGCTGGCAGAGAAGCCTGAGCCTGCTCCTTGCTCCCAGTCACAACCTTCAATGTTAAGCAATAGAAATAGCTTAATGGTAAAAAAAAAAAATAAAATCTTAATTAAGCCAATTGAATGAATCTAATGTGCTGCTTTTGTGAAAAACACTTCTTTCAAAAAAACCCAACCAAAACACAGAGCCCTGTCCCTGCTTTAATTGATAGCATTGGCCTCCAGCTATACATTGGAATAAATAATGCTCCAAGTGTTCATCCTAACTGTACAGCTGTTTAAGGAGTGTATGGTGTTTCACAGTATCACAGTATTATCAAGGTTGGAAGAGACCTCATTTATAGGGATGTGAATTGGCAGAAGTTGGAAATGATGCCTCTTGGCAGGCCAGCACACTCTGATCACTTCAGCCTTTTTGTTATTTAAGAATAAGTGCAGTGTCCTTCACCTAGGAGGGAGTGATGAAATGTATCTGTACAGGTTGGGGGATGATCTACTGGAGAGCACCTCTGTGTAGAGGGACCTTGTAGTTCTTATGAACAATAAATTATCCATGGAACAGCAATGTGTTCTTGTGGCCAATGGAATCCTGGGACGGATCAAGAAGACTGTGTCTTGCTGACCAAGGAACATTCCCCTCCTCCTCCACCCTATGAGGCCACATCTGGAATATTCTGGGCTCCCCAGTTCAAGGACAGAGACCTGACTAAGAGACTTCAACGGTGGGCCACGAGAATGATTAGGGGTCTGGAGCACTTGCCTTATGAGGAGAAATGAGAGAAATGGGACTTTTCAGCTTGGAGAGGAGAGTGCAAGGAGATTTAATCACTGTCTATAAATCCATGAGATCTAGGTGTCAAGAAGGAAGAGACAATCCCTTTTCACTTGTGCCCTGTGACAGGACGAGGAGCAATGGGTGAAAGTTGGAGCACCAGAAGTTCCAGTTAAATATGAGGAAAAACTTCTTTACTGTAAGGGTTACTGAGCACTGGATCAGGCTGCCCAGGGAGGTTGTGGAGTCTACTTCTCTGGAGACTTTTTAGACCCTTCTTGATGTAACCTGTTTTAGATTCCAGGATCCTGCCCGAGCAGAGGGGTTCAAGTTGATGACCTCTGGAGGTCCCTTCCAGCTCCTAATGATCTGTGTAATGCACAGCATACACTCTTCTGAACATTGCCATCAACAGCAGAGAGAAAGGGGAACACTTTTGCCAGGGGGTGAAGTTCATTTCAATAATATTCTACATGTTTGCTGCTCTCCGAGCTTTATAATTGTTATGTTTTTACACTGTTCCTCTGGGATTCACAGAACTAACTGCTCTTAATAAAATTCCTTGGAGAATTTTCTCCTATAAAATGCTCTGGGAAAGGACTGCTCCAAGAATTCAGTGTTAAAGTAGTGATAGTTCTTATTTCAATGCACATGCTTCTCTGCTTTCCCTGACTGAGCTCTCAAGTCAACAAAATCATCACCATATCTTTGCATTAAAGTCTTTTCACAGGTTTCTTTTCTCCTTGTTTATTGCTTCTGTCATTAAGATATTAATGAGCCCAATAGTGTTTCTAACAGCCCTATTGCCTTCCACTAGTAATGGCCAGGCTGCAGCAAGTCTGATTCTAAGCTTCTGAAGAAAGAACTATTGAAACTCATTCCATAAATGGGTTTAAAATGATTTATTTGTAACACGGCAGCATCCAGGTCTGTCAGCCAAGAGTCTGATATTCATTGTGCTAGGCACTGCACCAACACAAAATTAAAGGATATTTTTCCAATGAAGGACTTTTAAGGCAGTTTAAATAATTGGAATGTCTTTAAATGGTATTTAAGCTTAAGCATCTTTCTTCTGGCTTTCCTGAGAAACTCCTTAAGCAATAGCTTAGTTTTAATATATTTGACTTGACTGGACTTAAGCTTGTGCTGAATTACTTCAACCAGGTCCTATTAAATAGCTCTACAAACACTGATAAACTGTGTGATCTTTCCATGTGAGAAATGTGATCATGGAAAACAAACCTACAAATGAGAGTCACCATTACAGTGAAAAATACTTTGGCTGTCCAATCTGTGACTCACTAACAGCGGTCCATCTGAAGGAGTTTGCATTTGAAAGACAGTGTCACTTATTAAGTAAAGAGACAGCCCAAATACGTTAATCTCAAGGGATTACAACCAGTACAAATGGAAACAAACTTTCCAGCTCTTTTCTAAATTAAACAATTAACTCCAATATTCACATCCTCAGAGACATCTCAGTTGAGCTAGCATGTCTAATTTATAATCAATGATTAACAGAAGATGCAACTAATTTGTCTCTGTTATTTGATTTTGCCACAGTCAAATTTACTCAGTAAAATGGATTGAAGCCATGTTCTAAAGCCTGGTAAGCACTGAATTAGAAATCTGCTCTGCAGCCTCTTTGTAGACCAGCACTAAACAGATGTAACACAGGACAGTATCACTTGCATTAAGTAATTTTAACCAATTTGTGTTGACCCATGAGCTTAATAACATCTGTTAAGTAGGCCCAACATCTTTGTTAAGCTAAATGGAGACTGAATATTTAATTATTTTAATTGTGTGATAAACTTGAAATTGAGAAAGTAACTGCCCTTCAAATCTTAAAATATATATTCAGCCCTATGTGTCATTAAGCATTACTCTAGTGATTTTACTGCATTCAGGAGGTTACAAAGTCAAGCCCAGTAGCCCCTGATTGAATGAGAATTGCACATTAGTTCAAGAAAAATAGTTTTCCAGAGGTCAAAGTACCAGTGCAGGGAAGCCAAGACACGCTTGCAGGAATAGTTAGAATGGCGGTCAGGCAGTGGGAGAACTAACAAAGATGGGTAGCCTTATGATGATCAAATACATTGCACTGAAATTAGTTGCAGTTGTTCTTATAGTGAAGGAGATTAGATTTTAGTAGTTTATGCATGAAGAACAGTCACTTTCACAGTCATTTTCTCTGCTAAATTTGGAGACACAAACATTAAAAGATGAGGTGGCTGCAGCAGAACTACCCTGATGGCCGCAGCATAGCTGCAGGTACATTCAGTTCTCCCAGTTCCAGTCAACAGTCTCTGCAAACAAGCAGCAACCTGCTCCCAGTTCTTTTTTGGGTTTCAGAGCTTTTTTTGTGCACACTTATTCTGATGCACTTCAGTAAATCACATCTTCACAGAAACCTCTCGTGACTGCAACACCACAGTGTTGCAGCTGGTGCTGCTATTGAAAAGTCTATGTTCTGCATCCTTTGGCCTTTGCCACCCCATTTGTGACACTGAGTGAGCAAAATATCTGTATTTTCACAAAGCAAGAAGGTGCAAGGAATTGAGAAATATCAGGGGGTAGAGGCAAAGATGTAACCAAATCTTCAGAGAGCAAGATCCGATTATTCTGCTGCAGCTTAAGTACAAATTTTCTGAGCAGCTCCACTGAAGTTAGTGATAATTGAGAGTGTGACAGCTCCTAGACAGAGCTTTCAAAAAAACAAACAAATAAACAAAACAGAATAGTCTTAACAAGGATGATGAATGAATAGAAAAGTGACTTTGCTGTTGAGGAGAGAATTCCTCTGATGGGAAGAGGAGAAAAGTGATACTGTGGGAGATACAGGTATTTGTGCTGTACATTTGCCTATTAGCACATGGCAGGAGGAGGAGGAGGATGACAGCTCTGCAAAAAAACAGGACTTAAATCACTGTACAGGAATAAAAATGGAATGCCCAATCCAGTAGAACAGCTCAACCACAGCTCAACCCTTCTTACTGTGGCGCATGCTGATCACAAAGAATTATTTATTCAGTTGATTAGCTCCAGGTATTAATTCCACCTTCAGACAGGCTGATGCACTGCTTTTCTCATGCAGCTTGCTCACTGTTGTGGAGTACAGATGTCACATCCTGATATTTCCCCACAACACTTGTTTTTCAAAAGAATTTGAATTTAAATCACCTACAGTTCATGAGCATGCTGTGCAACAGGCTTCTTAGAAAACCAGAATCACAGAATTATTGAGGCTGGAAAAGACCTCTAAGATCATCAAGCACAACCCATGATCTAACAACACCACAATCACCTCGACCAGGGAACTAAGTGCCACATACAGTCTTTTCTTAAACACTTCCAGGGATATTGACTTTAGCACTTCTGTGGGAAGTCCATTCCAATGTCTGATCACCCTTCTCGTGAGGAAGGGGTTCCTAACATCCAACCTAAACCTTCCCTGGTACAGTGCACATATATATTTATTTTTCTAGTTTTCCATAATAATCCAGTAAGAACATCTGATGACTCAACTGCATTTGTTATGTTTAATATTTTCATGTAATTATTATACTAAACAGGGGAAAAAGTATTTCTGATACTCTCTCCAGAGGATGGTTCTGCACTGGCCACAGAAGGACAGATACTAATCAGCAGCAGTAAAACAGAAAAGGACAAAAAGCAGCTATAGTCGCTGTGCTGAGAAGTCAACCCTGTGAAATCAATACTGTGATTAATGCTCAAACACAGGAGATCGGAATCCATCATGCAATATTTTTCCTGTCTGCACTGTTTTTATTGCTTTAACTTTGCTATGAAGAGCTGCTTCACTTCTGCATAATTACCAGAAACCAGCTCCAGCCCTTTCTCGGGAAACAAAGGGAGGCTGAGGCTCCTGCTTAGCTGAGAAGAAAGAGGATGTGAAGAACAAACAGAGTGGAGGCAAATCTGTGATATTTATATGAACTTCATAGCATAAACTAAACCACACAACTTGGCAGATAATTCCCACTGAAATTGCTGCAAAATCCTTCAGGATTTTCTGAGATGAAGTTACTCACTCTCTGCTGCAGAAATCATTGACCCCAGTGACCCTGGACCTCCTTGGTGAAGGACCAGTGGCGGTGGTATTTCTGCCCTTCCCCTTGTGCTGATTTTTTCTGGATTCATTTTCTACTACAAAAAGAATCACGTCCTCAATTTCTATCCCCTGAAAAGCAAACACTGCAAAGTAACCATGACACACTGATATCTAATTATAAAAGACAGGATCAGGTTCATATAATTAAAAAGTATCTGTTCAGAATATTTCAGCCTGCCTTTATTTTTTTTCAGATTAACATGTTTGATTGCTGCAATAAAGAATGACCTTGATACATAACAAATATGTTGGTTGTCTGGTGGTTTAGCAGATAAGTTGCAATATGGGGTAGATCGCTTTACAGAAAGGGATAACACCGTATTTGTTTGTATTCTTGAGATAAAATAACTAGCCATGCATCTGCGAAATTTGGCTGAGGAGGTGCCATTGTTTACTGTGAGGAAACTTACGGCTGAGCATATCGTGCATTAATAAACCTAACTTTTACTACCCACAAAGTTACAGTTTAGAAAGTACTCGCTAATTCCAGCTATTCCCCATCCTCATCTACCTACAGCACCTTAGCATGCCCTGGTATACCATGGCAGCACTGCACTGGAGAGCAGACCAGTGAGTACCAACAGCTTCATAAAGGAAAACTAACATTGCAGCATCTTAGTTACAGAGTATGAACCGCAGACATTCTGCCCCACACAGACAAACTTGTTCCTGCACATGGACTAACAGCAAGTAATGTCCATTACTGGGCAGGAAGAAAGTACCACAACGAGGTTCTCTTCTACTCAGAAGCTACTACAAGTGATTAGATACTGATATTAGTTGAATAGAATGAGATAGCATCTCCTATTTATGAAAAACCCGAACAACTCACCCCTTGGCACGCTGATTGGTTGAGCTCTCTATTTCTAAATAGTCCTGAGAGATGAGGCAGTGTAACACACCTTAATATGATCCCTCTCCCACAATAATCCCTGTCATATTATGGGGTCTAAACAAAGTAATTGGCATTTGCTTTACATGGGCTGAACATGTTTTTAAAACCCCTACTGACCTTTTGGTTTCATAACACTAATGTACAAAACCTGCAGAAGGGTTCTGAGTGTGTATTTCACAGTTTTGCTACAGATCTTTATTTAACCATTGCTAATTATAAGAATAAATGAGTCAGCATTAATTATGAAGTCATACGGTAGAGGAAAGGTACCTGTATACACCTCCAGATTTTATTAGACAGCTACACTGGGCTGTGCTTTTCATCATCTCACACAAGTTTTTACATCAAAGATTTTAGTCTGGCACTTGGTTTTCTTTGCTTTCCATTTTATAGTATTATTGATGTATAATTTAATGATGGAAGATTTGGAATGCGCTTGTTGATAAATAGACAAGGAGCTTTGTTCTCCACAGGATCGTTGCTTTTTATCTTTTCTTCATCGAATTGTCAAGACGGCATACTTAATCACTGCGAGGTGTTGGGCCTCATCTGGAGCGCCATAAAGTCAGCGCGAGTTTTGCAACTGATTTTTATTGGAATGGGACTGAGCACACTATTGGTAATGTGCAACTTATAAATGCCATTTGCACACATATCAATTTTATTAACTCCCTTAGTATGGAATTTGCAGAATGTAATAGTTTGGCAGGCATTACTTTAGATTTATAGTGCTCCAGAATGACACTATTAAGCCACATTCACACCTCTGAAAATTGCTATAGCAACGGACTAGGACCAGTTCTTCCTCCACAGTGGTGGAGGTGAGAATGATCTCAAATATTGAAGCTTCTGCTGCCCATTTTTGGGAGATGTCACTTAAGGAAAAGGTGGCTATGTGAGATATACTTGCCAAGACATATGCACACAATTAAATATAAAAGCAAATAACACGAGTAGATTATCACAAACTCTAAGGCAAACTGATTGTAATATAGAATCATAAAATGTATTGGGTTGGAAGGGGCCTCCAAAGATCAAGTCCAACACCCCCATACAAGCAGGGACATCTCTAACTGTAACAGACTGTTTAGAGCCCATATAGGAAGGAATGGGTTTTGTAGAACCATCTGATTCCTAAATGAACTGTTACGGTGGATTTTCACACTTTGAGAAGATGCCTCCAGAATTGTTTGTCTTCTACAGACCTGGAAACTTAGAAAAAAACTGGAAAGATTGTTTATGCATTTCTTAAAGTAGAATGCCTACAAAAAGATAGATGACTGACCAATCCATGGGTCCATCTCTTTTGTGCCTATAACGCACGGAGAGCCTGACTCACTTCTTTTTGGTGTGACAGGAGAAACGACAACTCCTGGCGAATGCTGAATCGTGCTGGCAATGCCGTTTAATAATTTTCTAGCAGAAGAGCTACGAACCATACTTTCACAAAACGAACACTAATTTTCCACAAAAAAAATTAAACTCATTATATACTTATAACTTTGAGATGTTCTCCAAAGAGTTACCAATTCTGAATTATTTCTTTCTAAAGCATCTCTGAACAATTGCTTTTTGATAAGATTATAGAGATCTGCGTAGTTAACAAGATAATCTTTTGAAATAAAGAGATTTTAAAGCCAGAGGAGTAGTCTTCTCAGTGCCTGAAGTGTAACTATTGCAAAAATCTCTTCTTTTTATTTTTCTTCTTTGGAAGATGATAAAAAAGAACAAAGCTGAGGATGGAATTGACGCAATGCAGAGATGCTGGCAGAAAGCAGAATAAAGAGGCTGTGGCTATTCCACCAGTCCAGCATTGGTGGGCAGCAAAGCAGTAGGAGCTTCTTTCTTCCACAATAGCTGGTTGGAGGGCAAACATCTGATGGCTTCAAACCAGATGCTTGAACATGGGTGGCCCACACTCCCTCTGTTTTCCAACCACTGGGCAACAGATTCTCTCTCTTTCTACAGTAATATTAATTAGACCATACTCCAGCAGAAGACTTTTGTTCTCTAAGACATACTGAGACAAGAGCTGACGGGGGCATAAATCACACCATCTTAAATCAGCTATGCTGAATCTGGCCCAAAGCTCTCATGATTCATTGTGCTCAAAGGATTTTACTAAAATACCAGACCACTGCCATGGCTGCTGCCACCAGCTGCATCACCATTCTGGCTCCTGTGTTATCTCCAGCTAGCCCCCATATAATGAGCACAGGGTAGTACGAGCAGACATTTCTTGAAAAAGACTTGAGAGGAGGAAGAGAAAAAAAGTCAAAAAACACTTCACAGTTAGCCAGCAAAAGGGTATTGACCTTGCAAAATACCTACTGCATCAAATCTGAGATGCAGCTGTTTCATCTCTGCTTCACCACATCTGCTTATGCCTCTGCATAACTGAGCTCTCCTTTCTGCACCCATTTGCTGAGACATGACCATGCTTCCGATGGGTGAATTCCCAATAGGTGGTTTAGCTCACCAGCTATGAAACTTGTTCTTTCCTTTGGTTTTTATCTAAACTGAGCACTTCCTTACAGAGAACACAGTCACTATGGAACTGATATAAGCTTACATTTTCCTGAAAAACACACTATATGTTGATAATGAGAGGAGGAGGGCCACTAACATGGGAATGGGGAATGGAGCACATCTTGTGCAAGAACAGGCTGAGAGAGATGAGTCTGTTCAGCCTGAAGGAAAGAAGGCTCCGGAGGGACCTTCATTTGACATTCCAGCCCCTGAGGGGGGCCTACATGAAGGAAAGGGAAGGTCTTTTCCAGAGGGTTTGTACAGACAGGGCAAGGAGCAGTGGGTTCAAGCTGGGAAAGGATAGGTTTAGCCTGGATGTTAGAAAATAGTTCTTCAGTGTGAGGGTGGTTGATAGCTGGAATGGGTTGCCTGAGGAGGTGGTGGTGGCCCCATCTCCAAAGTCATTTAAGATCAGGCTTGATGAGGTTCTGAGCAACCTGACCTAGGTAGAATTGTCTTCGTGTAGGGAGGTTGGACTAGATGACCTCTAGAGGTCCCTTTCAGCCTAGAACATTCTATGAAATCTAATTAGATCATCTTTGTTGACAGGTCAGTAGTTGTCCTGTAGAAGTAAAATGCTCCACATCAGAAAAAGAATTTCTATTTAAAAGTAGTTAAGTTTCAATAAAGGGAAATTACTTTTGAAGAATTCACTAACATTTTGTCTATGAAAACAATTTTCAAGTGTTTGGGGTAATATCCTCCGTGTTACTGGTAAATAATTCATATTCTTTCCAACCACCTGCAGCTCCTGCCATCTCAGTCCTGCCTACCCATCTTCAACTTACTTCAGCCTTCCTATGGATCACAGTCTGGAATATTTGGTACCAACTGCATAAACTACATATTATAATCTGAGAAAATTCTGACAGAACTTTTTCTCGTCTAGCATTTCCTTTTCTTCCCAAGCATGTAGTTCAGATATGCTTTGCCAAATTTCCCTCCTATTTCAGCTACTCTCTTAAATCTTCTGTTTTCTGAAGACTAATCTCTGACAAAGCTCTTCCCTCTGACAAAGCCATTCCACAGATTAATAAACCACAAATTGCTATTGAAGTTTCTCACACATAAAGCTCACAGTGAGCTAAACATGATTTATCTTTAAAAAGCAAAAAAAAATATATAAATTAATAAAATAAATTCAGTCTTAAGACAGGCACAGAAAAAAAGAGCTATCATTCATGTAGAGCAAAGGTAGATGTCGATGTCGGTTACGAACATCAGATATTTTCTTTTGCGTTGTCCTAGGCTGTATTGTCGGTACTCATTTCATATCTAATGTGAATTTTATGTTCAACATTTAAGTTTTGAACATTAAGATGAGCATTGTGAAATGGTGATGTCATCATAAAGACCTTTACAAAAGCATGAAACAATATCAGTGCAACAGTTATTTATGTTTCATGGGGTTTTTTCCCCTAATGTATATCCATGGGTTTTCTCTCTTAACAAATGGATCTCTAATTCAAAGGCAGGGTGAATATATGCTGTACTATTTCACTGCAAAGCAAGAGCCAGCTTCCTCCTTTCTTTTAATCTATCTGCAAACTGTGAAGTCTACCATCAAGTAACTACATATTAGTTGTGGGTGTTATCACTTGCCAATCACAGAAGATTATTTAAATTAGTAGGTTTCTTAGACAGTGATTTTCTCCCAGATATCAAGTCGTTCCCTTTTCAAAAAAGGTACAATAACTTCAGACACCTATATGAAAAAGCCACACGGAGCTCACAGAACTTGCAGATGTGTTCTCATGTATAATTTGTGCCATGCTTGAATTCCACACAAAGTCTTCTTTGTATGAGTGATTTTCATCTTCGGTGATTGAAACTTCAGAACTACAGTTACAGACTTTCTAGTAGAGAGAAAAAAAAACATATAACCACTCTGTAAATCAATTCTCTTCCACATATGGGGTATAATCTGTGTTAGGGGCAAAAGAGATTCCCTACTGGGCAAGGTCCTTCATCCATCTAGTCCAACTGGGGCAGCCTGCATGACTCATCATGGTCTGCCGTCTTCACTCACATCCACAATTCTTGGATTTGGGATATTAGTGCAGATATCTCTGCCTGATCCCTTCCATCAGTATGTTTTCAGGGACTTCTTATCCATGGATTTGTCTGATCTACTGCTGTCTATCTCCACAGCCACCTGAGCAGACAGTTCCAGAACTTCACTTCCCTTTTTTCTTGTATGTTTTGAACAGTTTTTCTTCTACTTCCAATGAGTTTCAGAACCAAAAGGGGTTTGATATTAAAATGCTCCTTTTGTCTATGCCAAGCCAAGACCTCAGAGAGCACAGGAATGACACTCTCCTACTTTCCCACAGTCTTCCAGCACACCACTGTGCCAGCAACATTCACTGTCCTGTGTCAGCGAGCAGCAAGGCTTTTCCAGTCTTTTCAGCACTAGCACATCACAGCCAACTGAATCCACAGATGTTCTCTTTCAGTTAGTCACTGCACTTCATTTACCTTCAGCCACAGGGCAAAGTGTTTCCCCGTGGCACAGTCTACCCTTACTCCTCGCACAGACATCAATGGTGAAGCCGTGCGTGGTGCAGATCAGAGCTTGCCACTTTGCCCTTGCTCATATGCCAGCTGGGCACCCCTTAGCAGGGAAGCCCCACAAAAGAAAAGGAAAACACAACTTCTGCAGTAAGACCACTCCCAAGAAATGCTGATGCCTGTGCTGTGACAATCAGCTGCATTTAACCATTAAAATTAATCTAAGAAGAACCCACCTGGATGTGTTCCTGTGCGACTTGGTCCAGGTGATCCTGCTGCGGCAGGGGGATTGGACTAGATGATCTTTCGAGGTCCCTTCCAATCCCTAAGGATTCTAGGATTCTATGAATAACCATTGCAAATATATGAAGTTAAGACCTTTCCCTAAGAACACTGGTTTAGATGAAACACCCTTCTCTTGGGGTTTCTTAACACAGAGGAAGCGTGATGATCTGGTCCATACCATGTCTATAGAAGTATAAGAACTAAAACAGACTAAGAGAAGAAATGGCAGAGTTGTTTAGCTTAGTTTTGCAAACTAATTCCTTGAGCCCGATTTGACTGTATTCTTTGAAGTGGAATTTAGACAGGTGCCACTTGGAGGCACTCTTATACTGTTCTCACTTGAAATCTCTCGCAAGTCTTCGATGCAGGGAAACAGTACTATATATATATTTTTTTTTAATTTCTTTTTTTCTTCTCCTAATAATCATCTAGAAATGGGTAATTAACAATGGTTTGGGTAGTTAAACTTTGACGTTAGTCGTATTTATTACCTTGTAATTTTGTCAGAGGTAAACAGTGCCCTACGCTCTCAATAAAACGGACTTTGTTCCCCCCGTGCAGCGGATGATAAAGCAGCATCTGTGATGAAATACTGCTTCCAAGAAGTGGTTAGAAAAGATTGCAAACTTCAAACTTGCACAAATTATTCACTTGAAAACTGTGTGGGATTTTACCACTTCGGGTTTGAAACTAAACACATGGTTTGTAATTATATTCCATACCTGTTAAATTATATAAAATTATCTTTACAAAGCAGATCCGTTTCTCTGCTTCTCAGGCTCATACGCTCTCTGGATCGTGTGTCAGGTGTGGAACCTTGGAGTGCATTTCATTGTGTTTGGATCACTGTATTTCTCACACAGGTAGTTGTGCAAGAACAAGTCTCAGCAGACATTTTGCAAAGTATTTGGGTACCACAGCAGTGGTTTAAAATTGTAAGTGTGAATTACTCAGTAACGTTCACATAACTTATAAAAGAAAAAGTTAACAGGTTAAAAGGAATCTTGCCCATCACTTGTAAGGCAACATATCTTGCATCTGGGCAAGAACAACCCTAGCTACTAGTATAGGTGGGGGACTGGCCTGCTAGAGAGCAGCATAAGTGAAAGGGACTTGGGGGTGCGGGTGGACGGCAGGATGGCCGTGAGCCAGCAATGGGCCTTTGTGGCCAAGAAGGCAAATGGCATCCTGGGCTGGATTACAAGGGCTGTGGTTAGTAAATCAAGAAAGGTTCTCCTCCCCCTCTCCTCTGCGCTGGTGAGGACACATCTGGAGTACTGTGTCTAGTTCTGGGTCCTTCAGCTCCAGAAGGGCACAGAATTGCTTGAGAGAGTCCAGTGCAGAGTCACAAAGATGATGAAGGGAGTGGAACATCTCCCTGATGAAGAAAAGGCTGAGGGAGACGGATCTCTTTAGCTTGAAAAAAGGAAACTGGGGAGTGACCCCACTAATGTTTATAAATACAGAAAGGGTGGGTGTCAGGAGGATGGAGCCAGGCTCTGCTCAGTGTCATCTAATGATAGGACAAGGGGCAATGGGTGTCAGCTGGAACATAGGAGGTTCCACATAAATATTAGAAGGAACTTCTTCACAGTGAGGGTGACAGAGCACTGAAACAGGCTGCCCAAGGAGGTTGTGGAGTCTCCTTCTCTGGAGACATTTAAAACATGCCTGGATGTGTTCCTGTACAACTTGATTTAGGTGACCCTGCTGTGGCAGGGGGATTGGACTGGACGATCTTTCAAGGTCCCTTCCAATCCCTAACAGTCTGTGATATCACACTGCTATGAAAGCCTACCCAGGAAATTCCTTGGACCAGTGTTACCCTTAGCAAAGAGCTTGTAAAGAGAACTTGTCTGCTAACAGGGAAGAAACAAAATATGACTCAGGAAGTCACAGACTGAGTTCATTTCATTCTACCCCTGGGCTGTACCACCTCACACCTCAGCATTGGGTCAACTGAGCAAGATTTGTAGGTGAATGATGCAGGTTCTAGTTTCCATCTCATCCTGCTGTGGATGTGCCATTAACAGCAGCATAACACCTGCACTGGGGTGATGCTGGTAAATCCCACCTGCACAGCCTTATGGCACCTCAGCATCGAACAAACTGCAATTTTACAAGGTCCTCTCATTTCAAATGACTGTTTCACACAGCTAAATGGTACAGTTCCAAACACTTTTGCACAACACACATACTTCAGAGAGGTATAGATCAGATTTATCTTCCCAAAGAAAACCTTGCATGTGCTCTAGATAAATATTAGGATTCCTCAGAGTGAGGAAGATTTGCACAAACAACACTTGAGCTCAGCATAAGTCTAAGTACTGACTGGTGAGAGATAATACCCGCACAGGGATCCATAAAGACAAAAGGGCACCTAAGGAGAATGATGGGTTTCAGCAATGTCATAAAGGCAGCAGCTAGAAGCCACCTTACCATGAGGAAAGGAAGAAGCTAAAGGTCAGGAAGTCAAGTGTCAGGAGAAGAGCAGAGGGAAATACTCATTTGCCCATTGGTAATGTTCTGGGTCTGCTTGCACCCCTCCTCTTAGAGTCTATAAACTTCCCTTGGCAGCATGTGCTAATCTTCTTTCTTTCATGAAGTAAATTCTTTACAGTGAGTGTGTTGAGGAACAGGAACAGGTTGTCCAGGGAGGTTGTAGGTACCCCCTTTCTGAAAGTCTTCAAGGCCAGGTTGGATGTGGCCTTGAGCAACCTGGTCTAGTGAGAGGTGTCCCTGTCCATGGCAGGGGATTAGAAATAAATGATCTTTAAAATCCAGCCCAGACCCTTCTACAATTCTATGACATAGGAGCAGCCTCAGAGGGCCAGAGCAGCAGTGCCAAGTCCCATATCCCATCTCCAACTGCTCATCCCACCTCCAGTGTCTCACTCACCGGATAAGGGGAGTTCTTCAGTGAATTTGTCTAGTCTCTACCTGAACTTAAAGTTTCTTTGCTGGACCTTTTTATATTCCACTCCCTACTGAAGAATACATCTAAGCTAGACATGCACAGAAATAATATGGGCTGCAAAAAAGCAATGGAGACAGATTATAAATTTTCCCAACATCCAGTGGCAAGAGTTTCAGAGTTTGTCCTGCGCTTTATACCTTGCTTGTTTTGAACCTGCCATCTCCTTCTCATACCTCTCTATCTTAAAGCACTTAGAAATATTTCTTTTCTTTGCCCTTTCCCCCTTGACTTGTTATTTATTTAGTTTCTCTTTTTCACAGAATCACAGAATAATCATGGCTGGAAAGGACCTCCTAAGTCATGGAGACCAACCACGCCCACAACCACAAAAAGCCTAAATACCCGATTGATCGACAAACTCAGAAGAACCCCCTACATGCCTGCCACTATAGCAGGGCATGAAGCACCATGTCTCTTAAATGGTTCTCAACCATGTCCCTGGGAATGCTGTTCCAGTGCCTCACCACTCTTGCTGGAAATAACTTCTCCCTAATACCCAATGCAAACCTCCCTGCCTCCACTTCAGACCATTTCTCCTGGTTTTGTCATTAGTTACTAAGGAGACAAAGCCAACATCCACCTCTCTACAACCTCCTCTCAGGTAGTTGTAGAGGGCAATGAAGTCCCTCCTCAGCCTCCTCTTCTCCAAACTAAACAGGCCCAGCTCCCTCAGCCTCTCCCCATATGACTTGTTCTCTCAACCCCTCGTGAGCTGGGTAGCTCTCCTCCGGACACGTTCCAGCATCTTAATTTTCTTTGCTGTAATGAGGGGCCCAGAACTGAACCCAGTTCTCAAGGTGAGGCCTTATAAGGGCTGAGTACAAGAGCACGATAACTTCCCTTCTCCTGCTGACCACATTATTGGTGATACAAGCCAGGATCCTGTTAGCCTTCTTGGCCACCTGGACACACTGCTGGCTCACATTATGCTGGTTGTCTACCAGCACCCCCAGATCCTCTTCTGCTGGGCATCTTTCGAAGGAAGCAGAACATGTCCCATATGAGGGAAGGCTGCTTTCAGTTTTCAGTTTCTATATCTCTCTCATGTATAATATTTGCTGCAAAATTAAGCAAGAATTGGAAAACCACATCCCCTGTGACAAGATTTCCTATAAGAAGTCTTCTGGCACTGTTCATAATGCAGACCTGTATCATTTAAAACACTAAATATGCTTCTTTTTTTCAGTGAAGTAGTTGATTTTCCACATTTACCTCCTGTCTGCTAAATAATTTCTACACAAAGAGAAAACCCCAAATGAACCCAAATAAACGTCACCCAAGCCAAGCATTAATTACACAGAAGTCACATTTCCTGAGAACAAAAAAATAGAGGAGTACAAAGGATATGATGATTGTCAGACTAATGAACAGTGCATACTTGATTATAAAAGTTATTCCCCAGTTCAGGTTTTCTGACCATTTTTAGTTGATAGTCACAGAATTACAGAAGGTTAGAGGTTGGAAGGGACCTCAAAAGATAATGTAGTCCAGATGCCAGAGCAGGATCACCTAGATCAGGTCACACAGGAATGTGACCAAGACTATTTTTAATGTCTCCATTGAAAGAGACTCCACAACCTCTCTGGGCAGCGTGTTCCCTCACAGCAAAAAGGTTTTCTGTGGAACCTCCTCTGCTGCAGGTTGTACCCATCACCCTTCATCCTATCACTGGACACCACCGAGCAGAGCCTGTTTCCATTCTCCTGACACTCACCCATTCCACATTTATAAACATTAATGAGGTCACTTCCTCTTCTCCAAGCTGAAGAGACCCAGCTCACTCAGACTTTGCTCATAAGGGAGGTGTTCTACTTCCTTAACCGTCTTTGTGGTCCTGAGCCAACATCTCAGCAGTTGTTGGGTAATGGGGGCAACAGACCCAGGCATCAAGGACTCAATATCTTTTGTTAGCCCTGCCACCATGGTAGAGCAGTAGGTACCTCCAGAACCTTAGCTTAGGACATACTCCCTGCACAAGACATCACCCAACTGGTCAACCTCTGTTCACTGATGTCACCAAAACACAGAAAAGGTCCCTCTTCAAGTTGAAGGTTTCCTTTTTGCTAGTACATCCTCCATCCTCAGGTCACCAAATGATTTATGTCTGAGATTTTACACCCAAACTGGTCCCTGATGCTAATTTGACAAACCAACTGGTGAATCCTTAAAACACTTTTCTGTTAAAATGACTAGACAGAGTTGAAACTGTGCATTAGGGCGTCAATCACTGAAACCATCTGTTCCAACAGGGTTTTTTTGTGCTTCTGAATTCAAGCTTTCTGAATGAGAAGCTGCCTGTTCTATGAAACACTGACAAGAATCAGTATACAAGAAATTACCTATTCAGCATCTCTTCAAGATGATAATTGACAGTAGTCGGTTAGCAAGTAAAGATGTTTTGAATGACTAACATTAGGGAGGATGAGTTATGGAGCTTCTTGATTAATTCTGTATGAAATTAACCTTCCTAACTCTTACAGTTTGAGAATCGCTCTGCAAAACATTGCGTGCAAGCCTTAAGTGCAAGGCGCTGCTTCCCACGGCTAGTCACAACTGCCATAAAATAAATCTGGGATCTGAGTGAGCTTTGTTGTCTGTCTTCAAGACAATATCCCAGGGTAATCTTAGTTTTGGTCATGAATGACTCACTCTCCCACCATCATCTTTCTATTTATCACACTCATCTTTCAGAAGTAAAGCAGGGGGATTCAAAGCAATTAGGAGGAAAACCTTTTGCCCCATGAGAGCACTCAAGGAGAGGAGCAGCTTGCCCAGCTCTATCAAATCATATTCAGCCTCTTAGATTTGCAGGACCCAAGCAGATCAAGCCTTGAGCAACTGGGTCAGACTCCAGAGCTGACTCTGTTAAGGTAGGAGGTTTGACATGAGACCTCCTGAGGTCCCTTTATAGTTACTCTCCAATCCTTGGATCCCAAAATAATCAACTTACAGCAAATATGGCATTTTTTACATGTCTACATTTATAGACATTAGGCTGATCCTCCTTTGTCTCAGATAACCCAAGTTCCTCACCAAGTTTAAAGAATTTTATTGTTTCAGCTGCCACCAAACTAACTACAATCCTGATCTCGCTCTGTACCTTTCAGCAAAGCTGATGGGGACCTAGTACTCCAGGCTTTTCTAGAGAGAGAAAGTATTGCTTTCCTAGAACTTCTTCCTTTCAGATACTCTAGAGACAGCAGAACATTCTGTGGAGAAGTACAAATACTTTGGATGAAGTTATTTCCAAATTCTGTCCCTTTGGTAGCTACATGGCATTGTCTTATCAAGCCTCTTGCAGCAAACTATAGTCACTCTTGATTTGGCTATCTGTAGGTGGTTGGGGAGTCACTTTCCTGTTCTGATGAAATAATTTATATACAGAGAAGCAGACAATGGAATCATAGCATGATTTGGGTTGTAAGGGGCCTCAGACATCACCAAGTTCCAACCGCTCTGCCAGGGGCAGGGATACCTTTCACTAGACCAAATTGCTCCAGGGCCAGTCTAGCCTGGTTTTGAACACATTCAGTGATGGAGCACCCACAGCTTCCCTGGGCAACCTGTTGCAGCAGCTCACCACCCTCATAGTGAGGAACTTCCTAAGATGTAATCTAACTCATAGAATCATTGAATCATTACGGATTGGAAGGGACCACGAAAGATCATCTAGTCCAATCCCTCTGCCACAGCAGGATCACCCAGACCAAGTCACACAGGAACATATCCAGGCTGGTTTTAAACGTCTCCAGAGACTCCTCAACTCTTCTGGGCAGCCTGTTCCAGTGCTCTGTCACCCTCACTGGGAAGAAGTTCCTTCTCACATTTATGTGGATCCTCCTATGTTCCAGCTTATACCCATTGCCCCTTCATTCAGCTTGAAGCCATTCGCCCTTGTCCTATCTCTGCAATAGGATGAGAATTCAAAAGGAAAGGGCATTGTAACTTCAGGGCTCTGATAATTTACAATATTCTTCGGTTTATTTTGAAAACAGCAGGCATAAACTTTCCTCATGCTGTGCTCCCTACAGATCTTTAGGAAGTTTTAATACGTATCTATCCTCTGGTACATTCCTTTTATCCTTTGCAGTACCAGAACACCCTACAAACCACAGTGTTCACCTGTTGGAATGCAGCTGCAGAAGACAATTCCTTCCCAACAATGTGCGGCAAATAGCACACAGGGCCAAAGCAATTCTAAGAAAACCCAATAGATAAAATGTAGGGAAGGAATGTCCACACAGAACGGGAAGAACCTCTCCCCCAAGGTCTTTTATTTTGCGATGTTACGCAAAAAAAAAAAAAAAAAGGAAATTGGGGAGTGAACGTGACACCACAATTAATTATTTCTATATGAAAAAAAAGTCTGAGATAGCTAGGTTACAGCACAGCACTTCTTTCTATCAGCAGCCTGCGAAGCTCACGATGCCCTAGGTGTTCTCGGAAGGGCTGCTGAACAGACTGCAGCGATAGAACAGACCTCCTCTCCGTGAAATCCTGCTGACAGCTACGAGCTGAATGCTGCAGTTCTTGTACCCTTAAGATAACACAATTGCTTTGACGCAGCAACATCTTACACAGTTTACGAGGTAGTGATCAATCTCTGATTGACAATTCTAATTAGCAGCTCTCTTATGTGCAACATGATGGCATTTTATAGCAAGTTTCTGTTGCCTATTAAATCTCTGCAGCCATCTTACATGAAATGGAGTACTTTATAGATCATTTGGTACCCAATGCTGTCAATTATGTTTGTTTATTCCAAAAGGCTCTATTGGTATTGTACCACGCTGCTTTGGATACAGAAAACTCACGTCTGTGATGCTCTGTGATATCTTCAAGACCTCAGCATTTCTCCTCTTAAGTGCTACTGGCATTTGAGGCTGGCACGGGAGGGTTAGTGTCTCACAGATTCACAGAGTTATTGAGGCTGGAATAAAACCTCTACAATAATCAAGCCCAGCCCGTGACCTAACATCACCACAATCACCTAGACCACGGCACTAAGTGTCACATCCAGTCTGTCCTTAAACACCTCCAAGGGATGGGGACTCCACCGCCTCCCTGGTCCCTTCCAGTGTCTGATCACCCTTTCCGTGAGGAAGGGCTTCCTAACATCCAACCTAACCCTCCCCTGTGCAGCTTCAGGTCCTGCCCTTTCTGGCACTAGTTGCCTGGGAGAAGAGCCTGACCCCCACCTGTCTACAGCTTCCCTTCAGGTAGTTGTAAAGAGAGAGAAGGTCCCCCTTGAATCTCCTCTTCAGGTTAAACCACCCCAGCTCCCTCAGCCTCATCTCATCGGACTCTCTCTGCAGTTCCTTCCCCAGCCTCATTGCTCCTCTAGACCCACCCCAGCCCCTCAATGTCTTCCCTGGAGTGAGTGGCCCAGCACCGCCCCCAGTACTTGAGGTGAGGCCTCACCAGTGCCCAGTACAGGGAGAGAATGACGTCCCTAGTCTTGCTGGCCATGCTATTTATTGCCGATACAAGCCAGGATGCCGTTGGCCTTCCATGCCACATCCTGTTATTACTGTTTCCAGAACACAGTGTATTTCAAAATGAGGTTCAGTACATTTGGAGATGAATTTTCCCCCATGCCCCTCCAATGGAGGTGATTCATAATGGGATGCAGTAATCATAAGAAAAATGACATCTGTTTAAAAATACGGCTCTCTGTTACAGTCACGATGCCGTGGCCCATTTTGCGGGGTTGAAAACACACCAGAAAATGGTGTTCATCTGAGTTGTGTTATGAAATGTCTAAATAGATTTTTCAATGGAATAACATCTTTCCCAAAAACCCACCACAAACCAGGCAATTATGCGGCAGGGTCATACCTTAGCATCCCCATTAGAATTTGTAACTGGTAGACCAAGGTCCATCACAAACACAGGAAATAAGCCTGTCCTGAAGTCATTGAGTTTCTCAACTGTATTGAATATGAGTTTGTTTCAGGGTCCTTTTTTTTTTGTCTTTTGGAAAACTAGGCTTTCCATCATACAGAAGGTGATAAATTACCGAGAAAAACACAGTATCTCTTCTTGTCATGTGTGTGGATTGTACCAGAGATGTGTTTTCCCTGGTGTTCTTGGAAGAAAAAGTAGTACATGAAATCAAGTTTGCTTTGCCCCCTCCACAAAAATCCCAGGACAGCAATTTGAGTTTAAATGTTACCTTAAGCACACTTTAAATTAACCACTGAACACATCCAAAACTAAATTTAAAGATGAAGGATCAGCAAAAATTTTGTAACAACACCAAAAAAAGGGGGAAAAAAAGAAAGGGTTGTAAAGCACAGATAAGGAGGTCAATGATATATGCACTTGAAATACTAGATATCAGCAGACAGAATGCAAAGCACAGCAGGGCAGTTACAACTCGGCGCCATTCATCTTTTAAATGATAAGGCTTCTCTAATTTTATGAAGTATTTGTCATATCAAATGCTTCCTAGTTCCATGAAAAATCTCTTTAACTCCCCTCCCTTAGGATTTTGATGTACAGTACGGTGTTGCCTTCACATAAGGATTAATGCTGGGATTATAAATAAACCACTCAATAGTCCTGAATATTGATGGTGCCAAGTGACACCCTGCAAGTTGAACTCTCTCACTGCATAGTAACTTTACAGTATCACACCAGACTAGGGGCTGTACAGGCAGGATGCTCTTTATTTTATTTAGAAAAGAGAAGGTGTGGAGCTGCACTGATCTCAAACTTCTTTTGCAAGTTACCCTATGAAAATATTGTAAATCCTCCCTGGAAATTTTTTCCTTAGGAAATTACTCGGGAGCAATATGCATGCGTGTGTCTAACACACAGGCACACGTGCTTGGAAAAATGATTCTGGAAAGATTACATTGCATTGTGTTAATAAAAGCAAAGATACAAATTCAAAGAGGACCTTCAGCACCACCTGGATCTCCTAGTCACACTGACTGTGCAGGGGTTAAATCAAGATCCCCTTTAGCTTTCCCTGCCTTACTCCCAGGTCACTCTCCTCCTGCACCCCAGGCAGCTCCCGCTTTCTGGCTCAGGGATTTTGCCTTCAACTGGCAGCCCTGATAGTTGTTTGCATTGCCAGATGCTCTGCAGATCCTCTGCTAACAAGGCATTTCTTCTGCTCTACTGAAAAGCTTGGTCTTTTGCTATTTTGGCAGGCTTTGCTCCTTCTCAGCTCTTCCCTTTCACCCTCATCCTCCTACTCTGTTGCTGAAAACTGCATCCAGTTCACTTGGGGTCATAAAGGGCAATTTCTGCATGAGCCATCAGAATCACCCTGGTCCCCCAAACCTCACAGAGTCACAGAATGTCAGGGGTTGGAAGGGACCTCATAAGGTCATCTAGCCCAACCCACCTGCCAGAGCAGGATCACCTAGATCAGGTCTCACAGGAACACGACCAAGCTGGTTTTGAGCGTCTCCAGAACAGGACAATCCTCAGCCTCTCCAGGCAGCCTGTTCCAGTCTTCTCTCACAGTAAAACAGTTTTTTGCTATGTTTATGTGGAACATTCTCTGCTCCAGCTTGCACCCATTGCTCCTTGTCCTATCATCAGACGTAACTGAGCAGAGCCTGCCTCCATTCTCCAGACACTGTCCCTTATGAATTTATAAATGTTAATGAGGTCACCTCTCATTCTCCTCTTCTTCAAGCTGAAGTGACCCAGCTCCATCAGCCTTTCCTCATCAGTGAGATGCTCCACTCTCTTAATCATCTGCTCTGGACTCTTTCAAGCAGTCCAGAGAGGACCTCTCTCTGCTACCCCCTCAGGGCTGGCATGTTTTAGCTTTGCAAGGAGTCCTGCCGTGGCACAAACCAATTTACATTATTCTTTAATAGATTGCATGGAAATACCCAAGAGATCTTGTTCAAATTTAAACAGGACCCACTCTCCTACACATTAAAAAAATAGTCAGTGTGTTAAATAGCAAAAACCACAAGTGGCAAAGAATTCTAATAGCAAACAGCATTTGTACTGCACTTGGAGAGGCGGAGGAACCAGCATCACCCATCCTGAAATCATTGTTAAATTTGGCGTCACTAACGGTGCCATCGACAAGGATAAATCTTCCCTCTCATCCGCATTCAAGCGTGGTTTGGATCTCTGCTCTGTGTTCTGCACTTCTGCTATTCTCTCCTGATTTATTTTTTTTGCTATTCTCTACTGATTTTTGGGTAGAGGGATGCATAAAATATGCAACACAGACCTGTGGTGCAAACTGGAAGATGCAAGTATGTTCCAGCTTTGATGAAGGGAAAATGCACTTCTCTCATCTATTCCTCTTGGACCACGTAGGCAGAAGAACGGAGTTCTGTGGTTTAGCTCTCCATAGGGGTGTGCTGGTAGCCCAAATAACCCAGTAATAAAATAAAGCCATACAGAAAGTAAAACTAACAGTTATAATAGTTGGCTAGAACCACACGACATTGTCTGTGTAACAGCAATGCCTCTGCAATTCCTTTTGTCTCACAAAGGTGCTGAACTCATTGAGGCAGGGTTTACATTTTAACTGTAGAATGTATCTTAGACTTCACCCAAGAATCTAATTTAATAAAAATCTCTCAGAACGCCTGAGGTGTAATTTAAACTCCATCCATTGCTTTTTTATGCAGTATTATGAGGTCTGTATCCAAAATGGGACTTAAGTGATGTAGCTTGGAAGCACCACTCAAGCTGAGGAACTTTCTTACAACTATATTTTCTTGGATTTTTAGACATAGAAACCAAATTTCACAGTATATCTTAATATTTTCCAACTTTTGCTCATCATGTTCTCCCTAGTTTGTTTCAGTGGTTGCCCCAGAATTAAAGGCTAATTAATAGTTAAATATAAAACAATCACATTTGAATTTTCATATTGATTTTATCTCAGATACTTAATGCCACATTATGAAAGTTAAAGCTACTAAACATTCACTGACAAGCTTAATTTATATTGAGTTTTAGAGGTAGCCTCATTTCTCAAAACAAGTGGGTCTGAGGGATGTGCTTTGGCAGTGACCTGGCAGTGTTGGGTTAACGGCTGGACTCAGTCTGAAAGGTCTTTTCCAGCCAGTGTGTGTCCAATTCTGTGCAAACAGCTTTTCCGTACAGTACACTTTGCAATTTAAAATTACCTATAAAACATCCAGTCAAAGCACCTTCTCATAAACATGATGATCTGCTGACTTGCCCTCAAAAGGTGACTTTCAAGGAAATTAGTTCAAAATGCTCTTTTATTTTTCATTATCATTCTATAGCCAGGAAACACATTAACTAAAAGATCAGCCCAAGATTATCTAGACAATTGCTTAAAAACTCTGCGGTAAAGATCGGGTTGAACATGCATCTCCCAGCTCTTCTGACATCAATGCCTGTCCAACAGACTGTGTCATCTCCTCTACCTTACCACTTCAAAAAAGCACCCAGAAGATAAATAGTAGACAGGTCAGCCAGCAGCCCTGCCTGCTACATTCCCTAGTTAGAAATGCAAACAGGAATTGACCTGTACCACTTCTGATCTCAAACCAGTTATCAGAGGGCTTCTCCTCCAGAAGCCAGGCCAAGGGAATTTGAGTCAACGATCGTGGGTAAAAGCTTTTCCGATAAACCCTCGATGCATTAAAACAGATGGAGACTTTAAATTGATGAAGACTATAATAAATTATTTCTTAATCCTGCTGTGTCCATCTATCATTTGTGGTACTGCAACTCAACGAGCACTAACACTAAAAGCTTTATGAAAGTCATCCTGTCTTCATTCAGAGCTCAGTGGTGGCTTGGGGTGGGAGAGGAATTACAGTGGGGCATGTAGAGATGCGCTGGGTCACAACTTCCGATCATGTGGGAAGGAGGATCTCACACTGGCAGCATGCTGTGAAAAGTGACATTCGCAAACCAGTCTCAGCATTTGAAGCTGCTTCCATGCCTTTAGAGCTTTCTATGAGCTTCTCCCACACTCTTCCCCATTCCCTGACAGTTTTATGAGTGCTGCACTCACAAAGGACAGCCCAGTCAGAATAAACAGCAGGTGGTCAGGACTTGGAAGGATACTACACAGTCTCAGCTCTTCCTTACACTCAGGACTAACTCTGAGTTATCTACTACATACCTACTACAAACCTAAAACTACCTCAAACTGGTTAAGTAAGCATAGTCAGCCAAGGAGGACCACAATAAAGTGAAGAATATCAGACTCATGTTATGGTCCAGAGGTTGTCGGTGCCATAGATAGGATCAATCTGCTCTGGTTGCTTTGAGGAAGGTAAGGAGTAGATTGTTTCCTTCAAATTGAGGGTATATTTACAAGTGTTAGATGTCCCAATACTATTATCAAGACTGTGAAGCACAGAGCTCCATTCCTGTGAACTCTGTTAGCTTTGGATTCTCGTATTACTGTAGAAAATTGCGATGCCATTAGTTAACTCTTTGAGTGTGCCAGCAGATATTTTTTAAACAACAAAAACCAAGTAGCAGCTGTTTTCCAAGCTCTTGGTAAAAAGAGGAGGGAGTAGCTCTAAGGAAAGCCTATTTTTTAATTTTTTCAAAAAAAATTAGCCTGATCTAAGAAATACACCTCGAGGGCATTCAGGTATGGTCTGATTTCACTGACCAGCTCAGAACCCGACTACTTCATTTCTATTATGTGCTTCTGCCTGACGTATTTCTCACTGGTACTTCTGGATCCAGGAGCTTGCTTCAACATCAGCTGCTAAAGTGCAGTGCTGGTTTTGATCCATTAAAGCAGATCCACATTATCTGACACTTTTTCTACTTCACTGCCACAAAGTGAACTCATGTGAACTTGCAGATGATTTGTATTTACCTAAGCACATGTAGGGTTTGCATTAGGACAATGACATCAACACACAACTCCTTTTCTTTCATGCTGAATGTTAGAGGCTTAAAAAGACCAAATGAGTTTTGATTCCACAGTTCCCGGGGACTTGGTCCAACTGGTACTCAGAAGATATTTATTTTATTATCTGTGCTTCACAGGTCAACTGAACTCTCTATCTACCCATCGTATCTGCTGTGAACTGCAACATCTGAGAGATCTAAAGACAAAAGCGAACCAGGAAATGTTTGACTTTGAGTTGCATTTCACTGCAGACATCATCGATGCACCACAGTATGCTCATAAAAGGCAAATCCGATGGGAATACTGCATGAAAGGGTGGTGGTGTAAGTTTTTGAGTCCAGTACTGAAGACTCAAGACTTCAGAAAAAAAGGCAAAGTTTTGAAGTTCTCCTTGTAGTAGGATTTTGTACTTACACAGCCACACAAGGAACTCAAAATATTTTATACTTCCTGTAGAAATAAATCTTGCAACATCCCTGTGAGATAGAAATGTAGTACAATCATTTTACAGATGAGGAACCTTAAGCACAGACTAAAGTACATGACTATCAAATTGACATTTACTTTGAATATCTAAAATGGACTCTCATGCATCTAAATGATGGCTTAAGTATTCACACTCGGAAACGAGCTTCTTACTCTGATTCAGCAACGGGGTTGTCAAACAGAAAATACGTAACATACTAAAAATAACTTAGTCAACATCTTAGGTTAATTAAAGACTTATAAATGGACAACATCTGTAGGGTAAATTTTCAAACAGCAACTCTAAGGGGGAAGCAGATGCCTGAATATTCACAGACTTCCAGGATGTTAGGAGTTCTTTTGCCACTGGACCTAGGATTACTAGAACAAGAACGTGATTTTGGCTTACGAGTGTGTAGTTGGGCTGTGTCGTTACTCCCTAGATAAATAAAAACAGAATTCAGTCCATAAATAGAAGCACAGTAGGACTGTTAGCAGCTAGTGCTGCCCAAAGTTGGTCCATCTCAACAGAAGAAAAGTTACGTCTCTCCTGGATAAGGGCAGGTTTTGTAATGTGCAGCAAGAGAACGTTCTTCGAGATTTTTTCCCACGTGAGGCAGCTTTGTTTTCCCTAAGCGGTGAACTCGAGGCATACCTTTCATTTTGACTATCTGTGCCTTCAGAGTTTGGCCATGCCACCTTCACCCACGTGCCACTGCCCAAGTCTCTCTTCTTGGCTGTGCTCACAGAAGATGGCCCAGACAGTATAAAATATCATTTGAATCTCTTCACATCTCCAGCGCCCGCTCTTTCGCACACATGTTGGATCTGCTATGGCTTCTATCCTCGGCAATAAATTTTAATCAGATCCTTTGTACCCAGTTGTACTCTTGTCTGAGGCCATCCAAAGCGCTGTTGTTGCTAAGGAAACCACCTCCCCAATATCCTCAAACTCTGCTCTGCTGCCTCCTTCCCCTCCACTCCCCTCCCTTTCCCGCTCCCCATTTTCCTCAGCTCTAAGGGGCAGCTCTGGCATCGTGTTATGATCACTGAGCCATTTACCCCCTCTTCCCTTGGAGTGAAAATTTACTTGCAAACAGATAAGAAATCAATGCAACCAGTCGGTTTGTGGTATTTAAAGCACAACTGTCCTCACACAGGCCCATTATGTTTAATCAGTCCCTATGCACCAAGAGACAAGCCAATCCCAATGGGCTGCAGGAGTGAGGAGCAGCTCTAACCTGCTATGAAAAAAGGCAAAACCTTGTCTCCAGGCCCTCTTGCAAGAGCTGAAAGAGGAAACACTTTGAAGAGATGGGCTGGATACGTCAGTGCTTGGATATGGTTTTTTCTGGTAGGCAATAGAGTTGCAGCCCCACTACAGGAAGAGCTGTTTTTCCTCTTTCAGAGAAATAAAGTCCCTTGAGCCATTTGACTACAGAATTTACTTCTGACCTTTGCTTCCTTCCAGTCTCCTAATATTTAAATGATGCAACCAACAAGGAGACCACAGAAGCAGCTTGTGGTTTGTACTGTGTTCTCAAAGCTATGAGCAGTTCATGCAGACCACAGCTCCATCACCATGAGCACATAAGGAATAAAGAAAAAGAAGCTAGGAGCTCTGCTTTCACCATCTCCCTCCTGCACGTCCAGACCCAGAAGGGAAAAGCGTAACCCACACTGCTAACTGAAAAAGGCACAGGGGAAGCAAAGTATGGCATGAAAGGCAGCAGTGTGAGAGCACTTTCTTCAATAGGAGGTGATAAAATGGCATTTGAATAGCTCCCCAAGTTTTACTCCGCAGATTTTTTAGGGAAAAAGGAATGTTCAACATACACAACTCCCTAATGAAAGGTCCCCTTTAACTATCCGTTGTGCTTGTCAGTAGAGGTAATTCTGACACGTTTCAGCTTTTTCTACATTCATTAGTCTTTATCCACCCCCTTGCTTTCGCTTTTTATCACATGCACCTTTGTACAGTGGGATGCAGAAGAGACAAAAGGCAAAATTCAGAACTAGAGAACAAGTAGCCTCCAACATTACAGAGGTTTCTCTGTGCTTTTGCTATTTCCAAACTAAGCCTTGTCGCCGTTAGTATTGAGTGCAAAGACCCTGCTGGGTCTGTTGCGGTTGTCCTATTGACTTTCTCTGGATGAATAAGTTCCTGTCAAGAACACTGCTAAATATCCACTTTAGAAAAGCACTTTTAGCCATAAAGAGCACATTTTCCCTTCCTTCCCCAAGTCAGAGCCAGCGCTGCAAAGCAAAATGAAAATGCAGCCTTTGGAGACAGATATAATTATAAGTAAATACTTCATAGGCATTAATTAGCAACAGTTTTTCACCTGTATTTTGTGTAGGGAGTCAAACATCCCTCAACAGAATTTACTGCTGCTCCTATACTTGCTACTACCATTTTACAAGTAATAATTACACCAAACACTTGTACTGCACCAGGCTTGAGATGCCTGAATAATATGAATCTAAATTTTTCAGCTGCAGACTTTTCTAGTCAAAAGAAGCCAAGGAACTGATTCAAAGCCCCCTGCCTAGCAGCTTCTTAGTGTTTCTGAAGGAGGGATAGACCCTCTGCACAAAACATCCATACAATTTCAGAATGTTTATTTGGGACTTCAGTTTATTATCAGAAAATAATTTTCACTGAGAGGATCAAAGTACTGGCTCATCTGCACTCATCATCAGTGCCATAAGATGAAGGTTAGAAGAAAAGACCTTGCAGAAACAGGACAGCAGAGGAGACAGAAAATAAAGGTCACTTTATTGGTATTCACACTTGTGGAACACCAGAGCAAATGCTCATGAGGAACACGAGCCATGAGTCTGAATTTGCCAGCAGAGAGAACAGCCAATTTCTTTGGGCTGTTTATATCCACAGGCTGTGCAGTTTTTAACCAAAGGCGACTGCTGTCACTGACATAGACAATACATTACTGACTTGGTACAGTACAAAGCCTTCAAGAATTTCTTATGTTATTTTTCATACAATAAATTTAAGAATTCCTGACTCCCTTGTGAGTGCTCAGCCCTTTTCTTTAGGCAGAAACCATGAAAGATGTCTGTTCCCTGCGTCGCTAGGATTACATTCGGAGTCAGGACTCCTGTACCAAAAGCAGAACAGAAATCCCACACAGGAACTCACGCCTGTATTGCTGAACATTTACAAAACTTTTGTTCTGATGGATATTAGCACCTATTTGCCTTACAGAAAGTTCAGAGGCAGGTGGAAATGTTGATGTATTCATCTGAAAGCTAAAAGAAATGCTAGAAAGACTGGGATTGTGTCACAGAAATCTTGAAATACACCACAAGTGCATCCCTGTAGCAGCTGTAAACTGCTGGCTGTGAAGGCAGACTAGCTGATAACTTTTTTCAGGTCTGCACTTATGGTTGTGACTCAGCATCATGACTCTTTTCTGACATACAGTCTACTGCTATCATTTGCTCAAAGGGGTCCTTCACATCAAGCAGCAGATCCTGTACTTTCATTCTTAAACACCTTCAGATTTGCTTAACCTGAACTTGGGAATGCCTGGTTCACCTCATCCAGTAGGCCAGGCAGAGGAGAACGTCCTTACAACTGTCTGAAGTTTTCCACCTGAGATGTAGAGTTCATTATGTGAATGAATATGCAGTTAGGAGTCAGAGCTGTCAGAAAATCATGCAGCTATTCTCTGGGAAAAAAAAAAAATAAGAGAGGAGAAGTGTCTTAATATCAGAGCTGCCTTGACATTTCCCAGCATATCTGGGTCTGGCTGTGGTCTTCAAGAAATCAATTCACAGAGAAGCCACAAATACCAGCTAATGCCTCAATTCATAAACTTTTATCCATGCTGGTATGAAAGTCCTATTAAAGTCAATAAGACTCTAGTCTCATCTAGCCAAGGTTGAGAGCAGGTAAAAAGTCAAGCAGCCTGTTTGAAAGCTCTCTGGGGATGAGGGCAGGGCAGTCCTTTGAGAACCAGCCCTAAGCTGCTTCCTACAGGTTCAAGTTCTCCTCATTTTACCTTCCCCAGACATTCTGAACTAATCTTATTGCTTAGTGCTGTAGTTTTGGTAAGGAGGATCTAAATATTGATCACTACTGGAAAGGTTCCAAAAGTCTTTTAAACAGACACTTTTGTTCTGCACTAATTAATTATTATTTGCTTATTTTGAAAGAAGAGCTCCTGGTTCCACTTACTTGATAAATGCTTTCACTGAACATTGAGAATAAGCAGCTTTTATAGGGCTAGGTAAATCGCTGGAAGAGTTTTAAGAACTACAGGGCACTCCTTCAGATCTGTTATTTTTGACAAGGGGGAAGAAAGGTTAGAGTAGTGCACAGCATAAATAATTTTCAGCTAATGACCTAAAACTTCAGGGTCAAGTCTTCTGTGGGTTTCTTATTAATCTCTTGACTTTGGCTGACTTATGGCTTCATTGTGGGGAATTGTTCTTTAAAGAAAATGAGGGGAGGGCTGTTTTTTAAAAAAATACGTAGTTTTGGCTGTTTTTTTCAGATTTTCTTTGATCGATGTCTTGATTATGACTTTCCTGAATATATCTTTTAACGAAGAGGGGGAGTTGGAGGCTATGTACTTGGTGACAGGGAGTTAATGCTAATTGGGGCTGTACTGGGAATTATCCTTACACATATTAATTCAATGAAAATAGAAATAGCTAAGAGAACAGACACCTATTTAGTAGACACATACATTAAATATAACTCTGCTTGCAATAATTAATATCTTGGAAAATCATGAAACCAAATTAGCAGTATAGAGCCAGAACTGCAGCTCAGATTTCCAAGTTTCTGCTGCAAAACTAAGCAAGGTCAGGGGTGGGATTCATTTCTTTCTCAAGGGTTACAGCCTCAGTGGTTGCTTAAAAATTATATGACCATAAAAAACCCATGATTGGCACATGAGAGGAAAGTGGAAGAGTATTAAGAAGGCTATTTAACCCCTAACTGACAAAAATAAAGACCCACTGGAACTTTCTCCAAGATCGTTGGATAAGGTATTGGGATATGGAATTTAACAGGCATTAAGAACTGTTTAAGTGATGGCCCTATGATGAGGCACTAAGTACCTATTTAAGTCATTATACACACACCATTGATCATTTAAAAACACAGCATTAAGCGATCTCTCAAGGTCCCAACACAAGATGAGGTAACATCAAGTCTGGGGAGAGATTCTTTGAGAAAAGCAACTTTCTTTGTATCTAATTCCTTCCCTAAGACTCTGCACAGGGCAGTTCAACGTCAGCTTGAAGCTTTTAACGTATTTTTGGACAGTTCGTTACCAGCAGTTGTAGAAGCCCTACGCTGTAGAAGTACAGTAGTACAGTACTACACCTCTGAGACAAAGCCTATTGAGAATTACAAAAATATGTCAGGAAGAGGTCTGATTTCCTATCAGGTGTCTTTTACTTCTGACCCCACTTAGCAGGGAGCAGCAGTGGCTGGGAACAACAGTAAAGCTCTGGTTTACAGACAGACTTAAATGTCCCAGCTCTGGCAAGAGCAGAATCATGCCCAGGAGAAAAGGACTGGCTATGCTAAAGGAAAAACTGCTGTTCTGCAAGGAGCAACTCCGCACAGGAAAACTAAAAGTCTTTCTTCTTGGAAGCTGAAAGAGTTGTACGCAGATGTCCAGCTCTTTTAATGTCTTTTCTCATCTACCAAACTCATGAGCAGGTAACATTTATTCCCATTTAAGTGAAAAGCAATAAAAGCTGCTTCAAGTACATAGTGGATGAAATTGGATCTTTTTTAATAAAGTCTGCAGATAAATTAAACCATCTGTATTCAGAAATCATCCTCTACATCTTTTGAGAAACACAGGCTTGTGTGATTGATGAAGCGAATATGCAGTTGGCTGAACTGGCCTGGAGGTCCCCACACCACTTCGTTCCTGCAGCGTGGACAGAGCTGGCTGAACAAAAGCCTTACACCCGTAGGCAGACCTTGCAGCTGATTAGTCAGCCACACACTTAAGTCTATTAATATATAGCTCTATTGCCATGGCAGCAGGTTAAAGTTAGAAGTAACTAGATTTGAATAATTTAAATATGCTAAAAATACCAACTTCTAAGCTTAAGTGCTTCTATTTGTCACTACGTTTTGCCATCCATAATGACAATTGCCACCTTTGTTAGAAATTCACCTTAGAAAACTCAGCCGTTGCACATGCACATAGCTCCGTGTAGTTGTACTGTGCCACATAGTTCCACTTGCAGACGCTGCACCCAATAGTTTTTTCTCTAGTATGGTGAAAACAGATTGAACACGTAGCTTCTACACGTGCATATGTAGAACACATAGTGAATAGGCTGATTTCTTCCTAAACCAGTAACCAGATATTGGTATAACATTGAGTAGACTTTGTACGATTCAATAACTTCCAGCCAAAACCACCTGTGGACAAGTCTGAGTATAATTTCATAAGGTTTTTTTTCTCTACATGCTTACAAGTACAGCAAGACCACAAGAAAAAAAACCCACAAATTTAGGTTTTAAAGTGACTTGGTGGTACAAATATATTATAAAAGTCTACAAAAGATGTGGATAATACTAATCTTGTCCCATCATGTCAAAACACTAACCATCCTTGAAAAAAACAAACTAAATCAATACATCACACATATTAAGACAGTTTCAGACAGGTGGCAAAAATGTTGTTTCCTTACAGAATCACTGAATTATTGAGACTGCTCTTTACTGTGGAGAAAAAAACTTACTTGAACATGTTCCTTGTGACTGTTCTAGGTGATACTGCTTTGACAGATGGGTTGGATTAGGTCCTTACCTCCTTTCAAGGTCTTTTCCAACCCCTAACACTCTGTGTTTCCATAAAACCCCAAGATGTTAGGGAAAGGTGTGACTCAGTCCCCACTTGTGGCTCTGAGATCAAACCCAAGACAACAAACAACAGCCATACAGCCTGTAACACCCTGCCTCAAAGGATGCTCTTCTCCTCTTGACATCTTATGCAGCCAGGAAAGAGCATTCTTTGTTGATTTTGTTTTTTCTGAAGGTAGAGAAAGACCTGAAGCAGCATCATGGCTTTGATGGAGCAGAAAAACCCTCAGCCAAGGGGCCATATGGATGTGGATGTGTCTGGGGTAACAGAAAGATCTGGGTGGTACATGATGAAATGGCTCCTGTGCCTCTGACAGGTTGCCTGTGGTGCAGTCCTAGGTGGGAGGTAGTAGAACTGTGGTCCTGGCAGGCCAAAGCCCCTGCTTGAGCATGGCAAAAGCAGGGCAGCTCATTCCCAGAGACAGAACAAAGTCACTGCACACCACAGGAGCGGGAGGCTAATTGGCAAATAGGGCTGCAGCAAGGAGCTTTGAGAGGGATTTTAAAGAGCATGAAGAGTAAGCTTACAGGACAAGCCGATACTGATAGCTATGTGAAATGCAGATACAGAGAGCCAGCAATGTTGTAAATGTGAGCTGCTCTTGTGACCATGGATTTCCAGCACTGCTTCATTTGCTCCCTCCTCTAGATTGCCACTCTGGTAGATTATACTGTGCTGGGAGATCCTTCTCCTAGGATCATTAGGCATCTCTCAATTTAGTTTTCCAATAAAAATCTGAATGTTACAATTTTGTGGCACAGCTGCAGTTATTGAAATAGCTCCAGCTCCTCTGTTTGAGAGTTCTGAGGTGGGGAACGAAGGGATGAGGAACAGCTGCAGCATGAGAGAAGCTGGTTGGGGACAGTCATCGGAAAAGCATGGGCAGAAAAATGAGACTTGACATCAGCAGGAGCATCCAGGAGAAGCAGATGTGATGCACGTCAGCAAAGACTATTTCACAGAGACATCAAACGGTTTGGGTTGGAAGGGATGTCTAAAGATCTAGTCTAACCCCGCTACAACTTTAAGAAATCTTCCTCAGACTAAGGGCAAAACAGTTCATCTTTCTCCTCTATCCTGATGTTCAAGCTGTTCCTGGTCTTCCCCACATGTGCTGGGTATCACCTGCATAAAACCAACAGCATGAATGTCTTACAAAAAAAGAGCTAAACCAAGACATTACAGAACTGCACAGAGAGAAGTGTAGCACAGCACCACACTGAAGAGGATGTCCGTGCTTGCTCACCTCATAGGACAACATGATTTGTTTTTATAATTTATTTGTATTTATATGTTGTCCATGTGTCCATTCTGTATCTAATGCAGCCAGTTTAAAAATCTTTGCTTCTTTTCTTGAATCAATAGGGAGGAACAACCAAGCTGTAGATGGACTTGCCCATCAAAACTGGTCTTGAAGGACTCATCTTTCACACTTCGAATGGACATATCTAGATCTTTTGTCTTTATTCACAGATGCAAGAAACTAAAGTAATAAGAATAGGAATTGTTTGCTGAAAATCTGAAGGCAGTTGTTGTAAACATTCACAGAGCACTTATCTTCACAATTTCAAAGGAACAAAAGAAGAATATGCGCATCAAAAGAAAATGTCACTAATTTTGGAGGAACAGTCGAGATAGTCCCTGGGGTTAAAAAAAGTAAAAGAGAGCAAAAAACTCTGGGAGTACAGGACTGCTGGTGTTAGACAGCCTGGTAAGGGCACAATATCAAGTATTCTTGAAGCAGGGGAAATGGAAGAAATAAAGAGACTCGGGACTCCTTTAACAATTCTGATAATCAAAAGCAAATTGTGTTTAAAGTGGATTTATGCTGAAAGTGGAAATATAATTAAGGACAAGTGTAAGAGAGTAGCATGAGTATGTAGGTACAGAATTGACACAAAGCAAGTCATAACCAGCTATTAATGCAAATGAAAACAAGAAAAAATGTCCTACAAATTCATCCTCCATACGAGAAGATGAAGAACCATCAAGTTTCCTCATTTTAGTCAAGGAAATGTTGGCAAATGCAGAAAAACTCAAGTACCCAAAGCCTGACTTCAGTTTTCGCTGAGGTTAATTACACACAGATACTTGAGCAATTAATTTTAACTGGGAGATAAAAGCATAGGGCAGAGATATGAAAAGGACAGGTTGAAGAATATTTTAGTTGGACACAGTCAAGTTGTAGGGACAAATGAAATGCACTTTCAAGTACTCCAGGAATTAACTTAAGCCATCTAAGAACCATTAGCAATTATCTTTGAGAACTCTGAGGCCTGGGAAATCCTGGAGGACTGGGGAAGGGCAAAGAAAGCGTCAACTCTTAGAAGAGATGACAGAAAAAAGGTCCAAAGATTTAAGATCAGTCAACCTTGCTTTTATACCTGAAAGTGTATTAGAACAGTGCTTGAAATGATGAGACAGAAATGTGAACATGAGCTGTGTGAATGTCTTGAGAACAAATTAACCCAGGCACCAGAGACATTTTCCTGACACTGATGAGCACATGGAAAGTTGCAGATGTATTCCACCACAGCTTCTGACAGCTCGGTTAGCTCTCATGACTTTTATAAGTAAACTCAGAAAATACAGCCTAGATTAAGCTATTATGAGGGGTACAGACAGCTGGTTTAAAAATAGCACTTAAAGTTGTTGCCTTTGATCATCCAATAAAACGGGAAGAAGCTTTCAGGGACGTTCCACAAGAGGCCTTTCCTGGACTTTGTTCTGCTTGTGTTTTCATCTGGGGTGGTGGAACCGGTTGCACTTCCTCACAGATGTGAGGCATAATGCATTTTTTAGTGAGAGCTGCATGTTTTCTCAGATACAGCTGTTTGCATGGTCCCAAAGCAGGAAACAGATAACAGAGCAGCATTTTGTTAGAGAAGAGGGAACAGTTATTTTAAGTTGGAGACATTTCTGTGAAGATTACCTTGCACGAGATGCTGTATGCAGTTACCGTGCTCAGCAAGTCTAAGGTTACCTCCTGCTTCTGAAAGAAGTCTGGTAGCAGAGCCAAGCACTCAACTGACAGCACTGAAGACAGATACAAGGAGATGAGGATTTATCAGCTGAGATAAGGGGCTTGGGCTTCCTCATTAGTTACAGTCACTGTAGTTGAGCAAGTGCATATCCTCCTCCTCCAGACTGGGGTGGGGACAAAGCTGGCTACAAATTGCTGGGAACGCTGCATTTATCATCAGTTTCCAATCCAAGCAGCAGCAGCACCCTGTTGCTTTTACACCTCATTCAGCAGACAGAAGAAATGAAGTTACAACAAAGAAACTGCCATTCTGCAGCAGTTTGTTTCCAACTTCGGTTTTTGGGAATGCAAGTTGTCCCCACCGTGCCTGAACAAGCAGCTCAATGCTACCTAAACAAAGATCTGTTTTCTTCAGAACAGCAGAATAAGGTAGCCCAGCCAAGATGGAGGCAAGGTGGTGGAGTCGTTAATAAAACACATAGATGTGGCACTAGAAAGCACGGTCTAGTAGGCATGGTGGCATTGGATTGATAGTCGGACTTGATGATCTTGGTGGTTTCTTCCAACCTTAATGATTCTATGAACATTATCTGGGTGGACTGGCTGCCTAGCACTGCAACATTGCTGTAGGTACACACATCCTGCCCAAGGCAGCAGAAATCAGAACATATTTTAGCCTTTGGTAGACTCATTCACCCTCTTCTGCAGAACAAACATTCTTTCCATCATGAAATTAAGGTGCCTCTTCAGAATCTGAAGTTTGACAGAAAGTCCTAACAACACAACACAAACTCTTCATTATACAGAAGTAAAGCAGACAATTTCTACCACTTTCTTCCCTTGTGATAAAAACAGTGGATTTGGCCTTTTTTTCCAAATTGAAATTTGAGAAGCACTGATGAACGTTTAATGGCTCAGCAGCAAATACCTACAGAAATCTTGCTCTGTGCCTCTTCGTCATTAAGGAAGAGCTGAGGCAGTTGGGGCTGTTCAATCTGCAGAAGAGGACATGGAGGGGAGACCTTATTGCTTTCTATAAGTACTTGAAAGGAGGTTGTAGAGAGGCAGGGGTTGGTCTGTTCTCCCCAGTGGAGAGTGATAGAATAAGGAGGAATGGCCTCGAGCTGCACCAGGGAAGGATGTTAGGAGGAATGTCTTTACTGAAAGGGGTGTCAGGCATTGGAACAACCTGCCTGGGTAGGGAATTGAGTCCCTGTTTGTGGAGGTGTTTAAGAGAAGGGTAGATGTTGCATTGAGGGACACAGTTTAGTGGTGATGATAGGCCTGGGAAAAGGTTAGACTCTATGATCTTGAAGGTCTCTTCCAGCCAAAACTGTTCTATGATTCTACTGTTAAAAGCAGACTTTACACATCATCTCCCTTCCAAAGGGCTCACAGATATTTTTATGCATAGTATGGCTTGATCCAGGACACTATTAATTCAAAGAATACATGCCCTGACAGCTGAACTGAAGATAAAACTAAGCCCAACACAGTAAACGCTAACTGTTGATATGATAGTTGCATGTTAATCAAAACAAAAAGTTGCTGAGGTCTTGCGTATTGATCTAAACTTGATCCACATGGGGGACTGGTGTGAAAGGATTTCTTCCTCACTGTGCTCTGAGCCTAAGCCTGAAAACCAGGAGCAAAGCACAAGCACAAATCACACACAAAAAAGAAAATACAAGATGAAGACTGCTACTTTTCCACCTGCTGACTGCTCAGCAAAGCCAACAGGGGTATGAGAATGTATTCGGAAATAAAACAGCCAGGGAGGAACCAGACTTGAGCTTCTTTGCTTCTCTGAAAATATTTTCTGCTAGCACTCTTCTTCATGTGGCATTAAGGTTAGCCTTCCCAAGTTGGGTTGAATGATGAAGATACTTACAATGAATGCCCTTGTCTTAAATAGATTGGTGGCTTGAGAGGTTCAACTTTAATAAGCTGTATTTTCTAGAAACTCACTGGATCTCTGACTCCACAGAAAATCAATTAAGTTATTTCCCAAAAATACTCTGTCTTTTTTCTGTCATCAGTGTTACTCCCTGCATCATTGATTTGGTCACTACAGATTCTTTCAACCTTAATAAGACCAGACATCTCATGTAAAACCTGAGCTCTCCCCCAGTTTTCCATAAATACCTTGTCTCTAATACCAAGCAGCCAAACAGGTCACTGTCTTGTTTTGCCCAGGTAATAAAAGTATTTTAATGCTTTTCAAAGCCATGTCCCCCAGGCATTTTATACATGGACACATGCACAAACCCCACTGAAACCCACAATAGAGCCCTAAAAGGTACATTTTTTTCCTTCAAAGTCCACTTACAACTCCCACCAAAACAAGCAGGAGCTGTGCAAACCCATTAAGAAAGAGATGGATACACTTCTCTCCTGAGCATAGCCTTGAATTACAAACCAAGAGGAGGTCTGACATCTGAAAGAAAACCTTGAAAATCTCTATTTGTAATGGAGATGCATCTGCTTCTCACTCCAGCAGTGCTGCAGCAGCATGCTATGCTCACCTCCACTGCTGTCATTATGTAGATATACTCTCCATGGTAAAAGTTAAGAAGTGCTAATGATATTTAAAATCCATTTCCAAATCAGTCCTTCCTGCATCTCCCTCCCCATCTGTATCTGTTTACTTGGCTGAAAATGTGCCTGAAGTATACGGATATTTTTCTGCAGAAAAAAGTCATGCAGACATTTATTCAAGAATCAGAGATCTTCACCAGGTTTCCAAGCTACTTTGATATTTATTTATTTCCAAAGAGTTTTCTTGCTTCTCACTACAAATAACAGTGATGATGAGAAATACCTTGGAAAGCACTAAAACAAAAGTCAGCTAACAGCTTCTTGTTTCCTCCATCTACCTGCCCAGGAGGCTGACAGGAGCTCCAGCTAGTAGCTTTTCATAGACTCAAAGCTGTTCTTAAAGACACTGTGGTGGCCTTTTTCTCCTCCATAACTACTGATCTCTCATCAAGGACAAGTTTTGATCCTCCTCAAACAGATCTTTAAAGTCCAGTGGTGTCAAACACCTGCTGAAGCACAAGCATGGGCACTCGATGGGATCAGCAATATGCCCTTCACGGGTCATATGGGAAGAAACACACTGAAAATACTTTATACAGAAGAAGTGTCTGATTACATTGGAGCTCATCTATGTGAGAAACTAATGAGAAACAGCTCCCTGTGTGTCTTTAAGGGTGTATCCTGGCGCGAGTCAGAACAGAACTAATTCTCTGCAGTGATTTTATTTTTCAGCTCAGTCTCTAACTAACTGCACCTTCTACAGTCAGTGGCGTATTTTTGCAGACAATGTCCGCTTCTACATGTGCTGATGCTTGATGTCTACATTTATTGCCAAGGACTGGGATGCTGAAAGGCCCTTGATTATTATTTGTCCTGGGAGAACCAAGGTCACTACTAATGTTCTGATCCATGTTGGCTGAAGTTGGTCAGAGACCACACCTGCAGGGAAGGAGCAGACGGGACAACAAGGTGTTCCATCACATAGACATCATCTTCAATATAAAAATAGGGGACCATAAGGGTCAAGATTTCTTCACCCAAAGGTTGTCAAAGACTGGAATAGGCCACCCAGAGAAATGGTGTCGTCACCCATTATCCTTGCAGGTATTTAAAGGGCATGTAGATGTGGTGCTGAGGAACACAGCTTAGGGGTGGGCTTGGCAGTGCTGGGTTAACAGTTCGACTCAATCTTAAAAGTCTCTTCCATCAAAACTCTTTGATCCCAATCCACACATTCCTGAATCCTGTTCCCTTCTACCAAACAGTTCAGTGACTTGGTCTAGATGATCCTGCTGTGTTAGGGGGATTGGACTAGATGGTCTTTCGAGGTCCCTTCCAATCTGTAATGATTCTATGATTCTATGATCTGCCCACACCATCAGTGGTGACAGTGATGCAGTTGCCATCAGGGGCAGGGCTGGATTCCATATTGGTTTTGCATACATATTGTATTATCGTAACTAAAACAATTTGTTGTCTTTCCTGAACTGTGTCTCTCTTATTCCTTTTCTCTCCTTTGAGAAGGGAGATGGGCTAATAGAGAGCATCTGTCATTCATCTAGTGGTTGGCCTATCCTCAACCCTTGACAATGTGTAAACAATTCCTACCACTGCCATCTTCTGCACCTCCTCATTGTGCAGACTGGGACAAGCCTAGACAGAACTAAAGTCAATTAGTTGCTATTCTGTCCACCTTACAGAAAAACTAGCTCTGGGGAAACCTTATTTCCTTCCACATGTCTCCATAATCTATTTGTAAAAGAGGAGTAACAATTCCAAGCTGAGTAATGCCACATCAGGTTGCCTTAAAAATAGCTGCACACATAAACTGTAAGGCTTTCAAAAATCCTAAAGACAACCTGATTCCAACCTCCTATGGCCCATCAGTGAGGCTGCCTACTGCAGCACTAGGAACCTTCCCTTCCCCACTAATTTGGGGAAACTGCTAACCACTTAGACATTTCTAAGATACAGTAACTGCTTTATTTTCCACATATGGCTGTCACTAGCAGATAACTTGTGCAGTTAACCCATTGCACAAAGCACTTGCACAGAAGGTGGTGATGGTGGTTTGTACCAGAGAGATGACCCTGGGAGGTTCTTTATTGTACAACTGTCATGAGGATGCTGGTGGCTGTTTCTGCCCTTTTAAAATGTAGATTTCTTTAGAACCATCTGAGGGCTCTAGAACTCCTTGACTTATGTTTCACCAAACACAAATCAACCCTTCAGCACACACTCACTCCACTGAGGAGCATCCAATCTACTGCTTGTCTACCCTAAAGATGATTTTTACCCCTTGGCAAATGTAAAAGCCCCAAGAGTGCAGGATTTATTACACGTTTACACCTCACCACAGATGCTTTGGACATGCTGGACTTGACACACCACACATCTGAGCAGATGCTTCTGCCCAGAAACAGAGAAAGAAATGCAACAGCTTCACCTTGCTACAAATACATCCCAACTACCCTCTTGTCAGCAACACTGACCTGCCTGAATGTCTGCCACTCCTCTGATGAGTCTGCCCTGCTGCTCTTGCCACCAATGGATGCAGAAGCTGCAGCACCGATTCCCAGTAGTGTTAGATTTCATCCTACATTAGCCAAGTATACTGAGAGGCTGAAGGCAGAAGTGTTGTCACAGGTGAGTACCTGCAGCCTGCTGATTATAGCAGGTGTTCTTCTCCACTGGAAAAAAAACTCTTGTAAAAAAATAAAAAACCTGTGCCTGGGGTTTCAAACTCTCTCATCAGAATTCAACACAACACCTCTAGATAGAGCCAGTACCACACTGGAAAGCAACCCTTGGTGAAGAAATGCGGGAAGGAAGGTGTTTTAAACATCGTACTTAATTCACCTTCCTTGTCTCCTCAAATGCACTTGTCTTTCACTGCTAATTCCCCAGTCATTCCAGAGGGGCACCTGGCCTCTGGCTGTATCCTGGAGCAGGTGAAGCCATGTCCAAGCACAGCCATGCGCTACGGTGCACACAAGCCCCAGGTTATATTTGCTGCCTCATGGCATCAGAACTAACAGCTTATTTTTCCTTGGAGAAAGGATGAAGGGTGCTGAAGCCTCAAGGAACCATCCACAATTAGTGCAAAGCAGAAGTTAAGGGTTTACTGCAACAAATCCCAATAGCAACAAAGCCTGCAAAGTAGCTGCTTGGGCTGATGAACCAGAGAAGTCTGTGTGTATCATCAGGAGAGAGGACTCAACTTTCTAACCAACTCTTCTGCAATGCAGAAACTCAACTTTTTGATTATTCCTGGTGGTTTAAGGTTGAACTTTGTTCTAAAGTGTTAATCTATGGCAATGGGCTAAGCAGGTGATCCTTCTAATAGAAAATTGATTATACAGCAAAGGTTGGTGCAGAACTGAAATAGTTTGGATATTAAATGGCTCGTAAGTAAGGAAAAATTATTAGGAATTGGAAATTAAGATCTGATTTGAAATAAAAAGCCAATGTTTTTTAAAACAATAATTTTAACTTCATTAGAAAGCTGTTTGACAAATGCCTTTTGAGGATTTGGGGTTTTATTAGAGACTTTAAATGCAGCAAGGAAAAATTAAAAATCAAAGGCTTTTTGAAATATGTTTAAATCAAAGCACTGAAATTACAGGTTTCCTACTTCTTGCTTCATCAACAAACTTTAACAACCATATTCAAACGCGTGGACAATGACTCCACGGGGAAACCACCACACTGCAGTTTTCAGTCACTTTAATGGATGTGGGGTTTGAGTTTTTTCTTCCAACTGAACCCTATTCCCCAATAGCAACAAAGGAAAATGCTGAGGTCTATGTGCTTCCACTCAGATGGGCCACATTTCTGCTCCAACCTGTTATCTCAGTAATTCCCCTTTTCCAGGCTGACTCAGACACCTCTCCTGTCCATTACACCTCAAGTAGTTATCTTAACCAAACCTGGCATTGCTGCCTGTCAGGCCTCCCTGACAACAACCATTAGCACAGCTCAGTGAAACACTGCACTGAGTAGATGGAGTTTTCCTCCTGGTTGGAGTTGCAAAATTAAAATTAGGTTTGTGTCAGGCTCAGATCTCACTCCACTTAGCGGCTGAACTACAGGAGTTCAGTTTTCATCCATCTCACATCTCACCTGGCCACTTCCACAAGTGAAATGCAAAACCACCATCATTTGAGAAGAGAAACGGTCTATACCTACCTACAAACTTGCCTTGACCACATGTAGTCATCTAGCTTCACACTCTCAACACCACTGAATTCACAAGGGTCTCCAGTGGAGCCCAAAACTAAACTGGACTAATTGAGAAAGTAGAAACAAAGTAAGTCATGAGGAAGAAAAAGTAAGAGCAAGTGTTGTCATCTGGTAAACGGAAAAGATTGAAGAAAAGCCTCTCTTAGACCCTTATTCAAAAACTCAATTATCCCAACATGCAAGCAACATCAGACAATAAAAAACATTCACTTCTTAATGTCATTTAATAGAGATTCATATTGTCCAATGCAGAAGGAACAACAACCAGGCTCATTGAGCTGAATAAGTGAAATACATTCACCAAAGAGGCCATGAAATAATGAATAAAACCATGTACAAGGATATTGACACTCTGGAAGCCAAAAGAGGATCCATGACGTGATAAGAACTTCCTGGCCTAAGAGCCAGAAGTTCAATGTTCGTCATTTACTGCAGGTAGCAGAGACCAGCTATGGCATCCAAAGCACAACCTCTCATCTAATTGTTGCTTGACACACTAAAGATATTAAATATTAGTCATCAAATTCATTATCTCAGTGGAAGCCAGATAAGCAGTTGCAAACATTGAGCAAAATCTGTTCATTTTGTGTAAAGGTGCTGAAGACAGAGCAACATCATCCTTTGAAGGGCACAAAGAGAGTTACTTCCATAATTTTTTTTTGAGAAGTCTGGAGTGGCCAACAAAGACAACAGGCTAAACGGCTGCATTTAAGGACATTTTCCCATCAGAATAAAGGTTTGTTTTATTTAAAGTGTCGACAGCTCAAAGGACCAAATTCAAGTAGCACTGCAAGGTGTCTCAAATGAATTGAGTGTAATAAACTTAGCTAATGGTTGGTAAGTGCTCGAAACTGTCTTTGTAGCTGTTACTGTTCAGCTGGCATGCAGAAAGAGCAATCAGACTGCTTTGTCTGGGGGAACAGAAGGGCACAGGAATCCAAGGACCTTAATGAATGCTGGTAAAACATCTTCCCCAAGCATCCCTGACAATCCAAAAGTGTGCAGGAAGTCCATCGGAGGTTTTTCGCTTTGGAAAGAGAGTTTAGGTGTCATGAACTCTGCTATTTCTATTGAAAAAGCCCTGAAACAGTGTTTAGAGGAATGCAGGGAACATGTCCACTACAACACAGCTTCCAGACCTGCTGCGCAGGGCTTCGGAAAAGCAGAGATCACACACCTTTCACAGACAAATAGGCCTGCCGAGAAGATTACTTGTTTCTGCAGCTTCAGAGACACTCTGCCTAATAGCTGTCAGTATAGGTGAAAGTGCCTTCTCGGGACGAGAAATCACTTCTGCCGCAGTGCTTTCCCTCCTCTTTCTGCTGCCTCCCATGCGAGACACCCATGGGCCCCCCACCCCACCTCAAATGCTGGCTGTGGGAGACACAAGTTGAAGTGAACACTTTCCACATTCACTGTTTCACTTGAGCTCACTAAATTGTGACTAATGACTCCAATACTTCACACTGCAGATCCTAAGCCACGAGCAAAATGAGAAAACCCTCTCTTGACTTGCCCAGCCAATACATTTCAGACTCCTGCATAATCAGTGCTGTACCTGGCTGCTGCCCAGGAGTCCTCTCAGAAAGCCTACACATTGCTTAAATCTCTGCAACCACCCCTTCAAACAGTAAGTTTCAAACTGCACAACAAACTGTGTGGTTTTCATTAATTCTTTTTTGAAAAGTGTGTTTACCTCCTGCCATTACATAGATACCATCTCGGTAAAAATAGACTCAAATTATGGCCGATAATGCTCTTAAGCTTTCAGAAACGTGGCAAAAGTCAAGGGGGAAAAACACTTAGGAGAAGGAGAAAAGGCAAGAAGCCACTTTTACATTCTCCCTCACATGGCAGGGGGGGATAAAATTGGGTACCTTCAACATTAGCTCGCAGACCTACACACTTGCATTTCTTACTCACAGACCTAGAGCCACAAGGGAGCAGGCAGAGTCACTCACTTTGTTAAAGACAGGAGGTTCTCCCCTAGAATATTATGTCCAGCTCTGAGCCCCTCAGTTCCAGAATTACAGAAAATTAGGGATTGGAAGGGACCTCAAAAATCATCTAGTCCAGTGCCCCTGCCAGAGCAGGATCACCTAGACCAAATTGCATGGGAACATGTCCAGGTGGGACACAGAACTGCTTGAGAGCATCCAGCACAGAGCCACAAAGATGATGAAGGGAGTGAAACATTTCCCTACTGAGGAAAGGCAGAGGGAACAATCTCTTTAGCTTGGAAAAAAAAGAGACTGAGATGTGACTACCTTAATGTTGGTAAACATGCAAAGGGCGGGTGTCAGGAGGATAGAGTCAGGCTCTTCTCAGTGGCATCCAATGATAGGACAAGGGACAAGAGGTGTAAGCTGGAATATAAGCAGTTTCACATAAATGTGAGAAGGAACTTCTTCACGGGGAGAGTGAGAGAGCACTGGAAGGGGCTGCCCAGGTGGGTTGTGGAGTCTCCTCCCCTGGAGACCACAGAAAGTTACAGGTTGGAGGAGACCTTGAAAGATCATCTAAATCCAATCCCCCTGCTGGAGCAGGGTAAGCTTACAGTACTGTCTCAAGATGGGCTGTCCTACATGGGGCTCACATCCATGACCCCAGGAATTCAGAGTCCCATGCTCTACCAACTGAGCCACCCAGGTGTGCAACTTGATCTAGGTGGTCCTGGACTAGATGGTTTTTCAAAGTCCCTTCCGATCCCTAACACACTGTGATTCCTATATAGCTTGGAAGGTGAAATTGTCCTATTTAATGAGATGGCTATTATAATAGTTTGTGGCTAGTGTCCATTGCTGCCTTATTGAGAGAATACCAGCCAGATTCTGTTACTGACTCTCTATTGAAGCATCGACACTAAACTGTCAAAGAACTCTACGTACACGCAAGATGAAGGGTTGTCACCTGCCACACAATATCGGCCCAAAAAAACCCCTAAGGAAATGAAAGCTACGAGCACTTTGCATTCAAACATGACTGTGATTTTAACCTCGCAATAAACAGGACACTTCGAAGTTATCCTGGTAACTATTGTGACAGCTATTTGAGACACAAGTGCGCTACGCTTCCTTCGCATACTGAGCTCAGGCACCTCACATTAGAGGTTCAGGGGTGTCTCTTCAGGTCTTGCTTTGAGATGTGGGACATTAGCACAGCTCTTGAGGTGGAAAAAACCCCTTTTAGCCTTTCATGCCATTTCACACATGCGGATTGCTCAGTGGAATTACAACTTGTGTATTTGCTCATTGCGAGGGTAGGAGATGTAAACATTCCCTGTGGCTGAGTGCTTGTAATTAAATACAGTGCTGAAGAAGCTAATTAAAAAAGTTGTTTTGATGATAGCTGCATAATACTTAATAACCTTCATAGCTGTGTGGAACAGCTGTGCGGAAAACACTCGATTTGTTAACATTTTTAGGAGCGTTACCTTAATACCATGTTTACATGACTGCAGGCACCAGGGGAGACAGGCATTAGCTTGAGTGACTTTTGGGCTAATCACAGGGGGTTGGAGTCACCTAACTTGCCCCCAGGACCTGGGCACAGAGCAACACTGCTCTGCTCCACTGCCTTCTGCAAACACAATGTTCCACCATTGATTTAAATCACATTATCACAGTCCACCAGATTAGAAGGGACCACAAGGATCTAGTCCAACCCTTTAAGCTAAAGAAACTCAGTTTAAATGAGAAGCGCATACACCCATGTAGTAATCTCAAGCTTTAGACATCTTGGGTGCACAAGTTACAGGAAAACAGATATCCAGGCAAAAAACCTGGTTATGATCTCCTGATGAGGGGATCTTCATGATAATAGTTGGACACTCTCACCTCTTTGCTCTGCATGGAACCTCAGTGTAATCTTTAGGGCTAGGAATTAAGAGGCGGAGGATACAGCATACAGTGATCATTTTCTTACTCAGACTAGCTCACAGATCCAGACTTATCTATTTTCTTTTTGCCCTGACAGTTACAGGACCCTGCAGCCCGCTGAAGTAAAAGAGCCCAGCTTTTTTTCCCACTCCTCAACAGCGCAATCAGTTTTCCCAGACCTCAGAAGTCACCAACAGATCACTGTAAGGGATGGATTACAAACAAATATTTCAACTTCACATGCACGTGGAAAACAAGGAGACAAAGCAAAATCAATAGCAATATGCTTACTAATATGTGCCTTAGCCACAGGCTGCGGCATAGAATGCAATACACATAAGGCAAAACATTTTCAATGCACTACAGCTCAATAAAATGAGAGATATTCTAAAAATAAAGTCTCCACAACGAAACAAAACGTATCTGCCTTAAAAAGAGAGAAAATCCTCCTAACCTTGATCATCAGTACACCGAGATGAATGCCTTAGAGGCTAAACTTCTAGCAAAACAGATTTTCTGGAAGAAAAGCTGGTAAAATCACCCTCATATTGTGGTACAGCAGATACAGAAGACATCCTAATGCTGCATGAGAGATGGTGATTAGTAACACTTGCATGGAGGAGGACTTCTGGAGGAGAGCTGTCTTAGCCAGAAATCTCAGTAACCTCCCATAGCCATTAGACACAGGGAGGAGAGGAAAGGTCTGAACAGTCCTACAGGCTCCTGCACTGTGGCAATGAGATTTCAAGGGGAATAACGCCCCCCGCGCAGTGCTGTACTTTCCAAGAGTAAATTTTAACTTAACACTCGTGTTAACACTTTAACAAGCAGAATTTCCATCTCCAAGAATTTTGAAAGATTCCCTTGCTTCTCTTAAACTTTCCACCTCTCTTCAATGTTACGGTGGGACTCATCTCATTGCCAAGGTTTCAGCTGGTTGCTGCATGGAAAGGAAACAAAATCAACCCTCATGGTGGTTGGCAATCATCTGCTTTTTAAAGCATGTGGCTTGCAGGGGAGAATTGGGATCCGACAGCCACATCTCACAATATTGCACGTGTATTTAAAACACATAATGGATTTCTCAAATACAATCTACAAAGCCTAGACTTGTTGCCGCAGAGCACACAAGTTGCTTATGAAGTATCTTCTCAATTCAAAACAGATCATCAATAGATTTTGCCAATTGGCTGGAAGGATGACAAAATAAACAACAAAAAAACCAACTCTGTGTTTCCTTAATTACCGAGGAGCCTCAAAACCTTGAATTGTAGCCCAGTTAAATGCAGGTACTGAGGGCCTGGTCTAATTGCTCCTTTTTTTTCATCTTGCCAGGTTATTTGCTTTAATCCTGCCACCACAGTGACTTCCACAACCTAATGACTCATTGCACAACCAAGTGAAGAACTAAAAGAACATGGCCAAAGCTTCTTGAACAGTCTTAGGTCATTAATAAAAATGATAAATCTTTTAGGAAAACAATAGTTCTCTAACAAAAGCAGATTCTTCACATGTCTATTTTGCAAGAGTAAGTATTTTTGTGGCTGCAAGACTTTTATTGCAAAAAAAAAAAAAAAACCCTAATTTTTTGGATGGCAAATGTTTCTTGAACCTGAAATGAGCAAGTACCATTTTTCATTATGTTAATTTAAGTGGTAAAAGGGTTTCCTGACTGACACTAATTGATAGTCCCTCCCGGGGCTTAATTGACAAGAGTTTGTCTCTATAAGCCTGCACTGTTAATCAGCCTTCTTACCCACTTGGAAAACTGTTTGCAGCTGAATTGTCAGTGGGGGTTACAGACAGACAACATTGATTTTTGAGCGAGGGTACTTTTGAGCACTCTAGTTGTGCTATTTCATTAAACTGATATTTTCCTAATCTCCCTCAAAAGCAGCAAGATAGTGTCTTGGATTCATTTACTGTTGGAAATATTTTTTGTTGTTGTTTTGTAAGCATTTCATTTAGACGTTAAGTGCTTCCTTTTATCCATTGCAAATCAGCAGGCTTAGATAATGGGACCTTAAATACTGTTTGAAAACATATAGAATTGGCTAAGATAAGCAAGCCATCCTGTACCTCAAGTGAAAGACTCATCCTTTGATTGCTACACCCACAGTATTCCGGTAGTGATATCATATGCATGAATTAAAAGCATAAAAGCTGTTGTGCTATAAAGATTGGACAAAATTCCTATCTTCCCATACAGAGCCAGCACTGAGTATTTTCTGAAGCTTCTCTCAGCTATTACAGTGCTTGAGTATAGAATTACCCCAACAACTCTGCCTCTCAGTCCAAGGTCTTTGTAACTTCATGTAGAAAGTCTTTTGGAAAAGCAAAGCTCACCATCCAAATCAGATTACAGCCATAGTCCTTCCTTCTGTAGCAGTTTCCAATGCCATTTTTAACTTCTCATCTGCAGCACACCTTTTACTGGCAATGGATTTTCCATTTAAGAAATCCTATGTACTCACCATAAGCCACTACCTTTTCAATAGTAACGGTACAGCAGTGATAAACACCCAAGATGAGATAGACTAGAACATCTGATTTCCAACCTATCATGTATATAAAGAAAAGATTACTTCAGAACATGTTTTTTCCTCAATAGAAACTGGGGTGTCAAGGCATCTTTTTGATTTACTTTACTGATTATTGTATTGGTTTGCTAACAGTGTAAAAAAAAAAAAAGCTAGTTAAAAACAGCTTTAAAGAAGAAAATCAGAGACTTATGAAGCATAACTTATTATTTTATTGCCCACTGCAGATGGCAGGAATGCTTGGCAGAAATAGGAACTGCTGAGCTATAGCATTGTAGGTCATACAGAGACGGTCCACTCAACTTGCTAGAAGGACTTATCAGTTTAATTCTCTAAGGATGCTTGGGAAGATAAACAAAACAGCTACAAATAACATTAAAGACTATGCAGAACTAATCTACAAGATATTTTGAGATGTAAACTTCCCTCTCTCCCAAAGGTCCTTCTCCCAACTCTTGGGCCTCAGGTACAAAAGCACAGGGACATGGGTTAGCGTAGGGCTTGGTGCCATGGGGTTAGAGGTTGGACCTTAAAGGTCTTTCCCAGACTAAATGATTCTATTGTTCAAACACAGTCCTGTCCTACTGATCTACATTTTACTAACCCACCATGGCAGCTACACTGTTCCTCTTTAGACAACCCACCCCAAGAGCAAACAAGTTGTTTATCTACTTTTACAGCCTTTAGCAAAATAACATCTGCTCCAACATTGACTCCTACCACTCAGGTTTTTTTTTTAACAAGCACCTCCATGCTCTCTTGTACTCCTGGGGGAAAATTTTTGAGATAACTGTAAAGGAACTTAATTCCCCTCAAAACTCCTCATAACGCATCTGGTGTGCAGCACTTGGGAACAGTAACAGGATTTTAGAGGAGGTTTTGCCCAGTGTTTGTACAAAACTTGCTGTCAAGTCATAGTAGCTACACACAAGTTGATGATAATACTAATATTTGGTAGGCTCACAGAAGTGTTGAGCTACTCCTGACTTTATAATAGCTACCTGAGTGGAAACACACAGCAGTAAACAGAGATAAATCCATTTTTATAGATATGTATATAAATTATAGGGATAAACTCATCAAAAGCACAGCAGGTTAACTGGTGTACCAGGAGAAAAAAGTCCTGCAGTGTCCTAAACACAGCAATACAAGTGTGGCCTTTAAATTGTTAAATTATTTGGACTGGGAAAATTACAAATATAGAGAGGAGCATAGGATGCATATTGAATAATTTATTTTGCTTCAAGCTTTTCGTTTTCCAAATAGACGAAGATTGTGAGTTGCTTCAAATATAGCAATGAGTAGGAGCAGACCCAGTTGAAACCTGTTGTTGTGGGTTCAAGACCACAATTAAAAATGAAGGAAAAGAAAACAAAGCAGTTAGATCTCTATGATATCTCTGATAGAATTTGCCAGGCAGTGGATAGCTTAGGGAAAATGGAAAAGGGTTTATTAACTCTAACTGTAAGAAAAGTAGTAAGAAAAGAAGAACGTGTTAAGCAAGTTTGTGCACACAAACTAGAAACCATGTCACAAATGCCACCACATTCTAAGAAAATACAATGGGAGATCACTATAGTATCGGTCCTCGGCTTTTTACATTAGAGACCCGGGGAAGGAACATGTCAGTCAAGTACAGACAGGTACCACCATCCTCTTTATTCTCCCTTATGTGTCACCACTCTTGCCTGCAGATGCCAGACTCTCTGTCATCCGGACCGGTGAACTCCTCAATTCTTCAGCACAGCACTGATCGAGCAGGCATGATTCCTCAGCACCTGAACTGCATCCCTCAATGCAGGAGACATGCTTTCAGACAGGACCCACTCTCAGTCTTCCATGCGCAAAGTGTAAGGATTCTCAAGTCCTTCTGCTTTCTTCAGGTAAGTGTGAAGGAATTCTCTGACACCTCTCTCCTTCTCTCCCCAATACTCAAGCATCCTCAGCTTTTTTCTGTGGCAAAAATGACAAGCAGTCTCTTATAGACTGCTGATCAGTGTTTTCTAAGATAGCAGTGATGGCCACACGGCCCCGGCCACGTGCAGTCCTCAAAATGGAAACCGACCACATGGCTGTGTCAGAAGGGGCTCACCCCCAATTCTGCAAGAGTAGCCAGAAGGATTCCATGACTCTCACGTCTCCTTTCTCCTCCTGCCACAGCTACACGGGGAAAGGGAAGAACTGGTCAGCTCACCACGGGTCGCTGAAGAGCTGCTCTGTCAGTGGCGGTGGAAATCAGCACTAGTTCTTGCTTCTCCAATCCGTGATGCCAGCCAGCGCCACTGATGGGTTGGAGCTGCAGGACCACCACTCTCTATCCCACAGTCTACAGGAGCACAGCAGGCCTGCTGCGCCCTCTCCATCCCATGTCTGAGGTGGGAAGCAGGGCTGGGGGCAGTGGAGCCACAGCAAGCCATTGTTTGCTGTCTTCCCTGCTGCCTATCCAAGGTAGAATAGGGGCCCGGGAAAGCAGAGCCACGACTCCACCATCAACAGGAGGGCTGCTTCTCCCTTCTTACCCCTCTATTCTGGAAAGAGGTTGGGGGTTGTTGAAGCCAGAGCCCCCTTCCAGGAGGAAGACCCCAGCCAAAAGAGGCAGGGCCATGACAATCAGCCCCTTTTATCTTCTCACCTAGCCCACACCCCTCCAGAGCAAGAACCTTGGACATTTATCTTAAAGTGAAATGCACCTTTTTCCACATGAGAGCACAAATCTACACATCTGAAAATTCTGGTAATTGTCAAACTGCAACACCAGCCTCCGGAACCATATTTCACATCATTCAGTTTAACATCTTTTCCTCTGACAGCTGCATTGTCTAGCTGGTTGTACATCAAGAGGTGCCAAGTGCTGTCAAGATGTTTTCTTAAAGGCAAAGAAAAAGTGAAAAGATTTTAAGATTAAAACTTTCAGTCATAAACCCATCCACCTCACATAAATTGCACAATTGTTTGGGTATCAGTACTCAGTTCATGGTGGTGTGTACATCTGTTAGGCAAACAGCTATCAAAGCTATTTCATATTTCTTCAGTTCTGCTCTATTTGCCTGCTTGACACCCTGTCCAATGTTGTTTCTCTCTCCTCCTGCATGAAATGCAATCTATAAAAACACATAGATATGACTCAGGTATATCAGCTACGTTTTGTGAGTGTTGAACAACAAGCCACTGAGAAATAATTATTATTAGATGCCTTTAAGTTCAAGAACAATAGTTATAAAGCAAATTCCAGACTGGATAGTCATGTGCTTAGTCTAGCACATTATGATCACGTAGTGAAGGCTGCCATTGTGAGGGTCAAGCCCAAGTTATTTATGCTTCTTGCTTACAATCCCCTCAACACATTTTACTAATAGAAACTAGATTTTTTTTCTTCTGCCACACTCTATTCCTACTGTCATCTCCAAGATGCTGAATACCAAGATAACACCAGCCAACACACTGTGTTTTACAGTCATTAAATACACTGATAGTCTCCAGCATTAGGCATCTCTTGAGTAGATGAGCTCAGTTGATGTCCATCCTGACAGCGTCTGCTGTTACCTGAGCTGACAAGCAGGTAAAAATAGTCTTCAAATTTTGTAGCAAACAGAAATGTCTGCAGCAACTGAGAACAAAGCTCTACACTCAGACCTCACAAATTCCTCAAAATGCTTGTTCCAAGAAGACTGCATATATAATTGATGGCTCCAGAAGTGTGGCTCTGTGGCATCTTTGCCAACAAGCAGCTGGAACAAGAAGGAACTGGAGAAAGTCTCCTTGAAGCTCAGAGGCCAAGCGCTTTCCCTACCACCCTGACATTGTTGAGTGTGAATGGCCACATACCAGTCACTAAACAAAAAATCTTACTCTGCTCCCATGTTTGCGATACCAGCTCCTGAATCTTCCTCACATTGAAGGGGATCTCTCTCTTACAAGTCCTACCAGTCTGCACACTGGCCTCAGATGTTCTGTTCCTTGATCTTGTTCAAAATACTTGAACACACCACAATTTGCTTCTATCTTAACAAGGCTTGGATAAAGGCAGACAATTCCTCACAAAGCCCAGACAAGAAGGATTAGAAGGATGCAAATGGATAATACAGCTAGTCTCTTTTAATACAGTTACTCCAAGGTTAAGCTTAAAGTCCTACTCTAGTCTGAATCTAGCAGCCAAGTTCCAGGCTCCTCTTTAATCACCAGGCCAAATTCAGCAAGCCCCAAGCAGGAGCAGGGTGCAGCTCAGATGCCAGGAGGCGGTGGAGGTTCTGTCCGAAGTGGGCATGAAGGAAAAATACAGTGGACTCTACACGATTCAATATGAATCAGGCAGAAGCTGTCTATTAGTTCTTAAGCTTTCCCATATATACAAGCTCTTTCCCTACATGTAATCTCACAAGGTATAACAAGTAGTGCTGTCTTGCTCACGAGACAATCACACCTTTTAGCTGGCTTTCAAATTGGTTCTTCGCCAGGTCCAACTGGCAAGCAGGCAGTTTCCCCTCTCCTATGCCCAGGTGCCTCATCCTTGTCTCTTGTGGGCTTCTCAGTTATTTCGTCTCCATGGCACCTTGTTCTTCTCCACCAGCTAGCAGCATTCCTTAGCTATGATGGCTTAGGTGTGGAGTAGTGTCTGCTACCACAGTGGGAGGCTGGGAAACCATGATCAGAAGGGGGCAGGTCTGCCATCGCCCTGGCCACAGAGGATGCTGAAGGACACCATGAAGCTGCGCCTGTTGTCATCAGGGTCAATATCCACCCTGATAACACCATGGTCAGCCAGGAGGCTGTCCATCATCAGGAAGGTGTCAGGTTGCTCTTCAGCCTGTTGTTGAAGAGGTCCACACTGTATTCCTCAACAAGTGAGAAGGAAGAAGCCTAGTTTTAATCCCCATTCATATCCCCAGGATTGTTTTCACTGGCACAAACTTTGGTTTGTGGGGAATCACCCTGAGCCAGATTCATTGTTTGCTTGGGGATTCACTCACCCATTATCCCTTCTACCCTTGGACTTGTTCAGAGAAGTATTTTCCTTCAAAACTTCACCTATTTGGAAATATGAATTTCAGTTCAATAGTCCATTATTTCTTATGTTTAAGTGGCTGGGAAACTAGAAAAGCTAGAAAAACAAAGCCATAGAAAGGTCTTCCTCACATATTAATGTCATCTACAATCCTAAGAGCTGAATGTTTCCATGCAGCCAAGGACATAAAATATTTATATGCAAACAGACAATCATACTTTGGAAATCTATAAACTTTAAACCCATTTATATAATTAATAATTCTTGATTAATGACTTTGGGGAAAACAGCTGGTGCATAACCCTTGTCTTTAGATGTTACCAAAGCAAAGAATTGAATTGTTATAAGAAGCCAAGAGTGTGCAATAAAGTTGATCGGGGTAAAACATTCAGTTTTAACAGGATGCTAGGATTTGCTAATTTACATGCCATGAAGCCACACTAGTAGGCTCTGGGGATCTTTCCCTGCTAATAGCATTTGTGGTAGAGCAAAACGGTATTCCAGATAAAAATATATATACAGGGCATAATCCAGTCACTAAATGCATCAGAAATAAAACTACTGAGGAACAAGAAATCCTTAAGCAAATCCTGAAGTGTTGTTAGGGCATTCAGAACAAACCAAAAAAGCCCATGCTCATGTGTTTGTATATTCATATCTCAGTCATCATGCTGCAGCACAGCCTTCAAGCACGGGTTCAAGCTTCCCACTCAATACAAAAATGGATTTGTGTAGGAAATTGAGCTCATTTTCTACAAATCAGGTTATCAAAACCAGAAATAATGGTGGCTCAGATTTTAGGGAAACCATTTCACTATGTGTGTCTAACAAGAAGTATTTTCTTTGGGTCAGAGAAAATGTGTGCATCTACACTGGCTAATACTTATGGTTATGCAAACTGTTCTACACTGTTTTCTAGTCTTAAGAGTTTCAACTATAACAGTTACTTTATCAGTGAGCCGGTCCAATTAATTTACTCTTTCTGCTTAGGGTTGTGACAACTCAGTAATTAGGTCTATGCAAACAGACTTGGTCTAAGTCAGCATTTTCTGAATAACAAGGAGTTGATCTAACAATCCAAATGAACACTTAACCAGCCAAATGCCCAGGCTCAGTTCACTGAGCAGACTGGTGGCAGGTAATTGTAACATTCTGTGGGAATTTTTGAGACTATCCTGATGTAATCAATAGACAATTCTCCAAGGAAAATTAGCATTGGAAAAAAGGCATCTGTGTCACCAAGCTGGGTCCAGGGTCCTTTTCCTTTTGCTGTGCCTCATATCTTTTTACAAAGACTTATTGTTCTGAAGTTCTGCCAACAAGTGGCAAACAACTCCTTACCAATCAACTCACCTTACCAGCACACTGCTTCTGAAAAGGTGACTCTTTCCTCAGATGGAATAAAGTCAAGGAATTACATTCCCTGTGTGGTTTCATGAGTACTCACTCAGTCAGCTTGTCCCCGTCTCTCTCTCATAAACTCACCCTCACTGTATTTTTGTCGAGTCCAATAGGATAATACCACTCCTGATAATCAGTTTGACCCTTCAGAAGTGACACCTCTCTTCTTATGAATCTTTTTTGGGGGGCCCTCAAGGATACCAATTAGGAACTCTTAATAGTCTTGCCCTTGCTCCTCTCTCCGTGGTTTCATCCACAATTATGCACAGGTAAAGGAACGTGCAGTACTTCAGTAGACAGGGCATCGTTTCTGGTTGAAAAGAAATCCCTCATACTGAAAAGCCCACCAAGGAAGAGAACCTGAAAGCTGACATGAAAGGCTCTGCACTAAGCTCTCCAACACAATTACAGTGAAGTGTTGTGGGAAGAAAATGCATCCTCACTAAACACTGCTTTCAGACTGCCTTGTCACATTCCTTTATTGCAGCTTTCAAATATACAAGGAGCAACTCTTCACCTTATATAATTCTTGCCTTTTCTTCTACACTTTTGGAAGGGACAGTTGCAATCAGTTTTGTTTTCTGATAGTATTATTAGTTGTCCATATACAACTCTGCCAAGGAAATATCCTATACTCTGATTTTTTTAAGAAGAGACCTTTCCTCAGGTCTGAGAGAAGCAAGAATCAAGAATACTCCTCCAAAGGCAGTAATAAAAGAAAAAGCAGATCAATGAGTTCAATTCTGTCTCAAAGAGGAGTCTATTTTCAAAAAGAGCAGCTTGTGAATCCTTCAAGTTAAGACCCATGTGAAAAGTTAGAATAATTAAGACCCAGTGCAGACACACGGAAAAGAAGATGCATTCCCAACCATGCTGTTTCACAGCTGTGCATGCTAGTCCAGCTGTTCCCATCACACACATACAGGGCTTTCCTTATCCTAGATTGCTACACAGACAGCAAAACAGACAAGATAAGTCAGTTGAAAACTCATCACACAAAGTGATATTCATCACCTGATATTAGGTGATGTTTCACAGAATCACAGAACCATCAAGTTGGAAGCAACCTCAAGAGCTCATCAGCTCCAACTCCCTGCAAAAGCAGAACTGTCTAAAGCACAGGGCTGCATCCAGGTGGGGTTTGAATATCTAAAGAATGAGGCTCTACAGCTTCTCTGGAGATATTTCTTGACATCAGTGACCTAAGTAAGTCTAGAGCAGGTACAAGAGAACAAAAAGGAAAATAGTGACAGGGATCACAGTGAATTATTGACCTTATTAGTGGATGACCTGGCTGAGGTTCACCCCGACACCACAAGAATCATGTCTTGGTAAAAACAGATATAATAATTTTCTAAAGAAAACATGAGTGGAAAATTGGGTTTTTGTTGACAGCCAACAGAAAACTAAGACAGGAATCACAGAACGTTAGGGTTAGAAGGGACCTTGAAAGATCATCTAGTCCAATCCCCCTGACAGGCCAGGGTCATCTAGATCAAGTCTCACAGGAACACGTCCACCTCTTGCAACCTACCTGTTCATACCCACGGTATTTTGAAGCCGGCACTGAATAAAACAGATTTGAACAATTCACAACATTTACCTTACATCAGCAATCATTCTGCCACTGCCTTGGCAGGAAACTTGCTCATTAAAACATGACACCTTTTTTTTCCACTCCTGGAAAACACATTAACATCTTGGCTAAAATATCTGATGTTCATGATTTGTCTACCTAAAACAAAAGCTCACACAGCTTTTTAAAGGGTTAAAGGGGGCGTGGATTAAAAACAAACCCAGAAACTACTTCACAAAACACACCAGGCTCCCCATTGCCATGGGAGGGGACCTTAGATGATCTGTCTAAGCCTGGCATTGACTATTTCTCACACAACAGGTTCACACTGGGGAAAACTACTTTGCTTTAATAGTGAGTTGCTGTGGGGCAGCTCTCTAATAAATACTATGGTGAGCCTGCAGTGCCTTCAATAAGTATAATAAAGAGTAGAACCGCATTGCCATGCTAGTCTATAACTTGAGAAACGTAACAAGTGAGGAGGGTGGAAACCACCAGAAACTTAGGAAAGCAATGCAAGAAATGGTTGGGGGAGAAACATCTCTAAGCAATGAAACTACAGAGATAAAATAACCTGTGCATTTAAAAAAAATGCAACGAGTTAGCCTTTGGGGCACCTGGGCTGGATGAAGAAGGGTAGAGTTTAAGTAGCTGCTCTTAGCCCCCACAAAGGTTTTCTATGTCTGAGATGCTGAAATTAATTGAGTCCCAAGCAGCCATGGCAATGATGGTACAAAGGAGAAATACAACCTGTTTCTCTTCAAAGGTGGAGTAGTTACTCTTCACTCTGCAGAAGATTGCAGTTACTCATTCAAAATGTGCCCAGCCTGTTGTCCCACTTGGTTTATGCTGTAAGTATTTGCAGAGTGAAATTTTCATGATGCTAAGCCACGAACGCTGGAGGAAGTGTTAAAACATAAACATAAGAGCATAAACAGCATGCTATGACTAAATAGGTGTCAAGGTTGCACTTCAACGAAGTGTCAATAGCTGACACTGAATTGTGATAATAGAGGCAGGATTGCAGAGAGGATGTTCTCCTCACTCTTAGGTTATTCACCTTAGTCTTATTCAAGGTTTTATTCTTTATGAAGAGGGAAAGAAAGCCTGAGAGATCTGACTCATCTGACAAGTGATGAGGAAAACATGAACATGTTGGATTGAGAAAGAAGAGGCTTGTAACTCTGGCTCTGTCCCAAAGATCTGCACGATCTGGAGCAGCCTCTGTTTCCCCTTGTGCTTTTAGGGACCTGACTCCCCTCATACATGTCCCAGAACGAGCAGCCATTCTGCAGCTATAGCATACACAACTAAATTTCAAATTCCAAGCCTGCAACCAAAGTGTTTGGCAATGCAAGTTATCCCACATCATTATAGTTAACAATAAAAATGAAAGAAAAGACAGCATAACAGAAAGAGTATGAAAAACAGTGGCACGTATCCTAACAAGGCACCAAACCTCTCAGAACACCATCTTTGCCAATATTTTTAACTTCACAGTACAGAACTTCTGTACTTTTTAACAGATTTTTTTTCTAAACTGATCAGACGTTGGCTCTGCCAATAACAGCTACATTAAAACACAGCTCTCTGAAAAACAGGCCAGTCTAGAATGTTTGCCTTTGTTTTTTTAGAGTATCCTCACAAAAGATATAGAAAAGTCACTCTAATTACGCTTCTGCTAGTTGATATTTTCTGTGCTGTTCTGTGCCTCCTTTGTCTGAGCCAGGTGTCTACACGAAGGGATCAGAGCTTCAAAGGCTGTTAATACCTCATGAATTTACTTGATGAAGGTATCAGCACGTCTACAAATCTGGTCTCCTTGGTCTCACAGTTTAACTGTTACTGCAGTTAAAAAGAGAGTAATACAAATATAAGTAACATGCAGTCACAAGCTAATAATACCCACAGAAGACCTGGCAGAGTGACAAGGGGCATCCCAGAGGCTCTCCATTTCTTCTTCACCCCATCACAGGTGAAGTGTCACAGCTTCAAACAACCAGGTACAAAACTTGGAAGAAATTTGCTGCCAAATGCTGCAAGATGAAGCAGATCTTTTTAAAGGGAGGGACCTGTAACTAAATGGACCAGCAAGAAAGAAAACTAGAAACGTCCAAATTTCTTTCGGCAAGTTCTAGTCTGTAAGTTAACTAATAAATGTTAAACTATTTACAGGCTAAAAATGCCTATTTATTTTAAGGATTAATTGGGAATTTCAAGGGATCTTAAAGGGTTTAAGCAATAAGATTAGATTTTATCAGCCAATCTGGACTTCTGAGCACTGGAAATTGATGTTTTACAGATACCTTCCTCCACAGCAGAGGCAAAGTTTATCCTTATTGGTGTGAACCACACCCAGGTTCACACCAACATCCATCAACTAAGCAATCCTTAAACTTGCATACTTCATGGAACAGCTCATCCATTCAAACTGCCCTTACTTCATTAATCTATCAAGTTCCATAACAAGCAATCACCCTCAGACAGTTTCTCTGCTAAATAAAACCATGGCTGAGTACCTACGTGTACGTTTTTAAGGCTTTTTTTTTTTAAAGTATCTCTAAAAGCAAAGTCAGGATCAGCAGGAAGCAGTATAAAGTATTGGTGGAGCAGTATCTGGAGAAGTTTGCTTCAGTGAATTCATTATCTCTTGGCAAACAGAGCACTTTCCTCAGGAAAACTGTTGTCCTTTGGAGTTGTCAATTTAAACACACTTAGTCACTGCAGCTTCTTCTAAGTCTCTCTTTCTTAAAAGTACCTCTGGCAAAAAGCAGAGGATAAAGGCACAGCAGAGTCAAAGAACCAAGGATCCACCTGCAGCTGATGGCTGTGCACAACAGCCTTCTGAGCTGTCGTTGCACCCCTAGAAGCTTAAGACTTGACAAAGGCAAACACAGCGGTGACTGTTATGTCCTTGGGCAGCTACAACTCACAGCAAGGGCAAAGCCACCTGAAGAGCTGTAGTGGCAGTTTTCCTAAGTTAAAAGGATACCTGACCAGCTTTTCCAAGTCCCACCATCCCCAGCCCAACCACAAACACGTACCCGTCTTCCTGCTGGCCCCAGACCTGCTGCTATCCCTCCTTGCAACAACCTCATCTATGTGTTCCTTAGCTCTAAATGCTCTTCCTTGCAATCAGAGATGTAATTCCTCCTGCCTGTGCTGCAGGGCAGCTGCTCACCCTCCAAAGACCCATAACATTACGATATGCTGTGCTGCTAAGGGGTGGCATTTCTCTCAGCTTGACACTGCTTGCATGCTGAGTGAGAGCTTGAAAGAGGAGACAGACCAGATGAACATGCTAAATATTTTCCATCATGAGTAGTGAGTGGTGAATACAGTCTCGGATCACTTCTAAAGATAAAGGTCATGGGAAAAGAAACCTTACAGTAGGGGCAAATCAGAGTGCTGCATTAGAGGAACTTGTGTTTCTAACCGTGAAGGTCTCCAGGGCCACACCCGCTGCTGTCTGTCCTCAAGCACCTCAGGGGGGATTTTGATGTCAGCTGCAAATCATCAATGCTATTTACATTATCAAATCCTGGCAAGAATCCTTGTGTCCTCTTGCAGAGCCTTGCAAGAGCGTCTTGCAGGTCAGTTCCCACTCCTAGCCACTGGCTTAACTACCAGAGAGCCCAAACCTCTGCAGAGCTGCTGGGTACCCCACTGAATGACATAAATCCCCCTGGATCCATTTCTGGATATCCGGCTCTGCAGAGCAGAACAATGTGCGTTAGGTTTGACAACACGCTGAGGCAAGAGCAGAAAGGGAAAGAGTTTATCTGGCTCAGCTGAGCATGAACACCTGAGAGGCTGAACCCAAATATCAATATAATGTATCTTCTTCCAAGAGAGTATTTCTTGGCCACTGACTGATCAGTTAATCCTCTTTTTTATTCTCCTCCCTCCACTAAAACTCCCAAGTTATTACAGGTGATATCCAGGGACACAATATTCACAGTTCCACTCTAGTATGTTTTACTGCTCCCAATAAAACCTGTACAAAGTTTACAGACTGGACTTGAATTGTGCCCTTCCTGCAAGCAGCTTGGACCTCTTGGCTCTGCATTTTCGTCTCACAAGATGAAGATTATCTTCAGAACTATCTGAATAATAAATGAACTCTTTGCTTCATTTCTCTTCCTTTTTTTTCTGCTATATTTCCCTGATTTTTCTTTCTCTCTGTTGTCAGCTTTTCTTTTTATCACAGAATGTTCAGGGTTGGAAGGGACCTCCAAAGATTATCTAGTCCAACCTCCCTGCCAGAGCAGAATCATCCAGAGTAGGTCACATAGGAATGCAACCAGGCTGGTTTTGAATGTCTGCAGAGAAGGAGACAGCACAACCTTTCTGAGCAGCCTGTTCCAGGGGTCTGTTACTCTCATCATAAAAAAAATCATCACATATTTATATAATCCATATAGATATATCTTTCCAAGTTGATCCCATGCAAGTACCTTGCACTGCTAATATCGTGTGCTACGTGTACTCTCCCTCTTGCTGCAGTGAACTTGGGAAAAGAACAGAATGCCTTTTCCTGGGATGTCATGTAACATAAGATATGCAGATTGCCTCTGATTGGGAAGAAGAGATTATTTTTCCTGTCAAACACATATGCTTTATGTGCACTGCTTGTTACATTTCTGTTCAACACACTTTCTGCTCTGAAAGGCTGGAATATTCTGAAAACGAGTTTTGTGCATGAAATCTTCACCCATAAGGCAGAAAATGGAAGCACTGTGCAGTGTAGTCTGTTGTCAGGACTAAACATGGGCAACAGGAAGCATCTGAGGGAAAGTGAGCAAAGGAAACAGCCAAGTTTATTTACTCGATGTTAGGTTTTGATTGACCTGCATAGTGGGGCAGAGGAGGAGGAAAAACACAAAGCAGCGGTGCCAGCCCGGGTGCCAGCGCTAAGAGGAGGGAGGAACTGTTGTCGGGACGTGGTGACTCAGTGTAAGCTCTGTGATATCCATAGGATTTAGCCAATCTGTTCCTGCAGATGTCAGTTTTATGCATGATTTACCTGGCTTGATGTGGCTCCTGCTCCTGCCACAGCGCTGCCAACTCGCAGGTTGGAAAGCTGCGGTGCCAGGACTGCACAGAGCATCTCTCAGCCCTCTGCTGCCCCAGGAAAGGGAGGATAAGGTGTCTGTGATTTCTGCTTTGTTTTAAGGTTGGTTTTTATCCCTGAGTTTTTCCATATAGTTCTGAATATTTGCAGCATATTCTTTGCCTTTTTTTTACCCTTTTAAAATGTTCTTATTCTTTTTTTCCCCCTCCAGATTGGCTTCTGCTAAAGATTACAAGTAAACAAATGAAAAGAGACACACAAAAAAGTGTTTTCAGAGCCAGACACTGGGACAGCACATACACTTGTCATTCCTCTATGAAGTATTGGCTATTAAAGATATAATATTTCCACTATATCTCAATTGCACTGAAACAAGACTGACTCAGAGTGAGTGTATGCAGCTGACCTTCTGTGAGCATTTCAATACACTTCTAGGCATCATATTATTTACCAGTTGTGGGAAAGTGCTCTTTAGTCAGGAGTACAAAGCAATGACAGTGGCTTTGGAGATTTTAAAGATTTCCTAAGGAGCCACTAGTGTCTGTAAGATGCCCTTGGGGCTTCTGTTTTGCACTGTGATTGTACAGTGTTTTATTTCTGTCATAAAGTGCATACAAAGGCAAAAGGAAAGAAGTAATCTTCTACAGCTGGAAACCAAATTACAGGACTCTCTTATAATAAGGAAAGATTTTCTCCAAAGTGACACAGTGGGACATTAAAGCTTTGATCTTGATCCTACCTAAATGAACAGGGAAAAAAAAAATCCATTGACTTTAGTGGCAGAGGATCAGACTCCAGAGGAGCTATTTAAAATGTTATGTAGGTGATTTATGAGTGTGGTTTTATGTATGTTCATTAGGGGTCTTTTTATCCCCTCTTCTCTGGAAATATCATAATAATAGTATCAAATGCTGTGATTACAACTGTGTGCTGATTTGGCAATGGTATCTCTATGAACAGTGTTTCTGTTGAGGTACTTACTTGGATGGGCTTTATATTAACATGGAGTCACAAATAAGGATTTGTTGTTGCTGCTGTTGGCAGTTGTCAATACACCTAAAGCATTTATGACATTAATGCAATCAGCAAACAAAACACTGCACCTCAGTGCCAATGGTGTGTTGGTACATCAAAGTGTTATTGGCAATTTGAGGTCCAGATTCCTATCTAATCTACCTTTTAGCAGAAAAAGGAACAAAATGAAAGAATAAAAGTAGTGAGAAAGCAGAATTTCTAAGACAAGGTCTCTGGTACCTTAAATCCTCAAATTCTCTTTGGAGAACATATGCATTAGTAAACACAATGCTACAGACACACTGGTGTCACTCACGTGTAGGAGACTTGGCTTCTGTGGCCAGTTTTATGGAATTTGGACTTTCTTATGTTGCCACTTGATGAGGTCAGACACTCTGTGATTCCAAGAGGAACACAAAGAACTGAGCTCAACCTGAGCTCAGCTGAAGTTCAATTTGAAGTTCAACTTGAGCTCAACATGAAATAAGAATTTTACCATGATTATTTTAACTATGGAAATTAGTACAGTTTAATATAATGTAATGACTAAGAGGTTCTAATCCATCTAAATCTACCTTTTTTAACCTGCCCTAAGATGGCTGCTGCCTCTGGGTTATATATCGGAAAGAAGGAAGTACACTGTTTAAGGCCCAGTATTTAATTCTATTTCCAGTAAACCTAGTGTCCTGAAAGGGCTTGGATTTGGTGTGATGCTTCTTTAGCAATGGGATACTCAATGAATTATTGAGGTTCAGCTTGCTGGATTATTTTGCAAAGCCACGACTGTTCCATTGCAAGGCCTGAATCAGTGATGCCCTGTGTCCGTCTTCACATTCACTACAACAGACTCCAGAAAATGTTTAAGAGGGATTCAGAAAGTGATCTGAGAGCTATCACACATCTGGGTGCTCAGTGAGGAAAGAGAAAATGAGCTAAAACTGACCTAATGACTTGCCATGAGAGATTCAAGTAGAATAAGATTATCCTTAAAAAAAAACTTGTCAAGAATAAGTCTTCAAATTTTGTGATAATTGCTCAGGTCGGCAAAGTACCTTCACTGTTCCAACAGAAAGTGCATTTAGTCTACTTGTATAGGGTATAAAACTGTAATATGGAATAAACCTGACAGCTTTGGGACAGCAACCAGTGAAGTTAACTAACCCATGAAAGAAAAGAAAAAAGCCTTTTAAAGGCTCTAAAATCTAGTAGTCTCTTCATCCAAAGTAGATAATGAATTGCAAATCCATTTTCTTAAGAAAACCCTTGCTAATATTTCCATTCAGGCAATCAAGTCCAGACTGCCCAAACCTGAGCTGAACTATCCTAAACCTGAGCTGAGCTCTCCCAAACCACAAGCATTTCAGTAAATCCCAAAAGTTCCTCAACAAACGTAGCTGAAGCAGCTGTTTAACTCTTGACAACTGTTTTATCACTCACCTTTGCCTTCAGTGGTTGTATTTACCCAGCTGTATGAGCATCACCGCCAGAGGGATGCTGGGCTGTTGGGTTTATCTCTTTCCTGCCCACCAGTATTTTGTCTCAGTGCTTTGAGTTCACAAGACTCTGTGTTATTTTAAGTAGAACTTAAGAGCTGTGGCTGCACGCAAGCTAATGGGCTGCAATGCTTTGCTGCTCCCAGGTGGGAGGTATCCCCTGCCTTTCCCACCCCTGTGGTCCTTCATCTTTCCGCCCTCACTGGGCTTGTCAGTGAGCTTACCCATCCATAACACCTAGCAGGAACATGTCTTTCTGCTGAGGGCATTTTTACCAGCTAATTTAATTGGGTTATCTCAATGGAAGGTCTGATGGACAGCACAGCTGGAGGATGCAGCAGGGAGCAGGGGACAGGAAGACTGGGGTCTTGCCTTTCCAGTGGCAATAAGCTCTTATGTCAGCTCACTGCCTCATGGAAGCCCACTTGCAAGCATCTAATTGGTACTGCAAGGTCTTTCAGGCTGCTCTCTCCAAAGCAATGTTTAGGCTTGAAAACAAGCCGGCACAAGAGAACACACTGAAATTCATACGCTTAGACTAAAGCTGCCAAGAGGGAGAAGCAGCACATCCTGAGCGCAGCCACTCAGCGATGCAGCGAGCAAGAGCTCCCTGTTTGCTCTCATTAATGTCACACACTCTTCTGCAGATCCCTCAGCTGGATTCCTCAGAGAATGCAGCAAGAGCTCACATTATTATTTTTATTAAAACCAGAGACCAGGGCTGCAATGACACACTTTCCTGAAGAGACCTGTTTTCCTTAAAATGCAGAAGGCAGATCCCAGTCCTGATACCACTGCATCATTTTCCTCACCTGCATGGCAACGTATAGCCCGGCCTCCACTAGGCTGACACAGCTCTGCATCCTCGTTCGGTCCTGACTGCGAGTCTGTGCTTCATGGAAGGGATTAAACAGATTAAATGGCAGTCCCTGTGTAAATAGCTGGTCTTTGAGCCTGCAAAGTCTTCTTTTGTTCTTTCTGTACCTCCTCCAGTTTTCTTTGAAGTACTTTATGCAGTGATGCAGGTTGAGGAAGATCCAAGATGTACCTTCAGCCTTCAGAGTCTGTAGGTTGGTGGTTGGTACATGCTGCACAAAGAGGGCAGTTCAGGTCTTGCCAGGGAAAGCTGGGAACTCAGTGAGTTGCTGTCATCTCAGGGAGGTGCTCCCCATGCTGATGAAAGAATACGTTTGTGGGACTTGATGCTCTCAAAGGTCTTTTCCAACCCAAATCATTCTGTGATTCTGCAATACCTCTTTATGGTAGAAGAAACCAGAATGCAGTCCTGTTGAAACTGATTTTTCCACGGAGTATTGCTGCAGTGATGGGCATCGGCTGAGTTAAAAAATCTTTCTACAGCCTGTCCTGGTATAAAGGAGCAAGTCAAAAGCTGGGAAGGCTGTACTTTGCCAGCTGGTATTCTGGCTCAAATATTTTGCTGAAATGGCTGCAGTCATTTCTGGAAAGCTCTTGCATTCAGGTACCTTATTAACAGCTCCAGCTTTGATTGTTTAATTTGTTTTCTGCTCAGTAACTTGAAGCTGTAAATCACTGCTTAAGCCCCTAAAATTAAAGTGGTCGTTAAGTAATTAAGAGTACAGTACTCTCAGTGATATCTGATCCTCTGAGACACTGGAAGAATAACTTTCTTACACCACATAACATCTCTTTAACTACCTCTGTGGATATTACAGAGGAGGAGTTGAATTCTCTTTTTTAAGCCTTTTTTAAGCAGAATTCCAGCATCAGAATCTGGGGATACTGTGTTCGCAAGAAGCGTGACGGCCTGAAATCCAAATAGCTTTTACCTAGATTTGGTTCAATTTATTTTCTTTTTGAGAACACAAGCAGTAGCATGGAAATGAGCTAAGCTACTGATTTTTTACCCTTGAATGTACAAAGGTGTTGTGTTTTGAATAGAAGTAGAATAGAATAGAAACAGAAAAAGTAGAGTAGAGTAGAGTAGAGTAGAGTAGAGTAGAGTAGAGTAGAGTAGAGTAGAGTAGAGTAGAGTAGAGTAGAGTAGAAATGGAATGTAAGAGTAGAGAAGAGAGGGAGGGGGAGGAGAGGACAAGGGAAGGTTGAAGAGAAGAGAAAGGGAGAGGAGAGGAAGAGGAGAGGAGAAAACAAGCATTCAGATCTGTTAGATAGCTCAAGACCTAAGCAAAGAAAATACCTTAGCCTAACAACAGAACTCAAAACAGAATCAAAACTGAGAGTTTAGATATCTAATGTGCCTAAGAGTAATCAAGAAAATTTTAGCTTGTGTGTGTGGGGCATTACTAGGAGTTGGCTGTAGGAAATGCTGAACACATAACTGTATCGGAAGCCTTGTCCCTCTCTGGAGATTAAATGCCAGGCTGAATCAAGTTGGAAAAGAGGCACTCCCATTCCTCCGGGCTCCACAGACTGCAGGGTATTCCTCAGGGTTTAAATCAAAAGTTTAAAAAGTTTAAGTAAGTGCCGTGACTCAGCTCCCTCCTCTGGGTGAGCAGATAGGGTGTGTATTTGTCACCTTAGAGTTTGTTACACAAAGGCAGTACTTTCAGAGCTGTGGGTCACTGTAAGGCAAAAGATGTGGGATTTCACAAGTCAGAGAGAATCAGCAAGATGGGACACAAAACCGAAGCCCTAACAGCATCAGTGAGGCCACAGTGGCAGGGCCAAGCCCAGCTCCAGGCTCCCCCAGATGAGGAAGCCAGGGGCATTCTTGGCTGTGGGGGTGCTGAGCTGCTGGAACAGCTTGCCTGAGGAAGTTGTGGCTGCCCCATCGATGGCAGTGTTCAAGGCCAGGCTGGCTGTGGCCCTGAGCACCCTGATCTAGTGAAGGTGCCCCTGCCCGTGCAGGGGGGCTGGAACTAGTTGAGGTCCCTTCCAGCCCTGGATGTTCCATGATTCCGGGCAAAGCCTGGTGCCCCACCAGAACCCCCAGGCTACTTGTGATGTCACTTGGCAACAGCCTAGTAACAGCCCTGGTGCCTCCTGAGAGGGTGCTCCTCCAGCTGGGTTGGATCCAAGGAGCTCCCTTGAGTCAATAGGATGGGGCAGAAGCTGTCCTTTGGGCACTCCAGGTGAGCTCCGGTCACAGCTCAGTGACCTGCCAGCACTGCTGGAACCTGCAACAGCCCCTCTGTCATGCCTGGCCCCTTCTGCTCTTCAGGGTCTGCCCTGGGGATGAGCAGCAGTGCCTGCCTGTCCCGGCACCACCACAGCCACTGCTCCAACAGCAGGTGCACCATGAGACAGGGCAGGGAGCGGAGGAGCAGGGAACTCCTGTTCTTCAGACACAACTTGGACATCGCCAAGGCCAGGTAAGATGCTCAAAGCCCAGCTGCCTTTCCTCTGCAGCCCTGGTCTGTCCCCAGGGCAGGGACAGCTAAGAAGCAGCCCCAGCTCACTCCCTGTTACTTCCCTCTGCAGAGGGCAGTGCCCCACAGCCACAGCACCTCCTGGCCCTTGACCAGCTGAGGGTTCTGGTCAGTGGGATGAGCACTGCCTGGGATGGAACTGAAGAGGAGGAGGGAAAGTCCACCAACACCCTTATCCTTCTCTGGCCCTATGGGTGCTGCATCATCACTTTCTGGTGAGTCCAATCGCCCTGCCACAGCAGGATCATCTCTTGGAATGTCTTCAACAGCCAAGGACGGGGTTATCCCCACAAATAGACCACAGCAGGCCTAGATCAAAGGGGTCTTGGTAGGTCACTTAGGGTCACAGGGTAGTGCTACTATTTCCTAATGAGCCTAATTTATTCCCTGGCACACTTTTCAGATCTCATTTCAATCTGCAATGAAAAAAAAAAGAGGAGAAAGATTTTGATCTGGAAATCGTATAAAAATATGGGGAGTTTTGTTTCTGTTTTTTAGTTTAGGATGTGTTATTTAAATATATGGTGCTTGCTATCTTTTTTGAAAGGAAAGAGTTTCAGAACTAGGCTGTGCAAATCTTTGAAGATTAATCAGAAAACTGAATATTTAGCTGGAAGCTTGTTTTCAGCTGTCCTTCAAAATTTTTAGTAAGGTTCAATTTAATGTATTCATAATAACTTTACTTATTTCACACTGAGTGACAGGCTAGAGATAAAAACATCTTTGAAGACCTGGAAGTTTTATTGGATATGAGTGTAGGTAATATTTTCCTTTGGATCCCTTAGGTAGAGGCTAAAATTCAGAGCATCTTAAGGCTAATTTCTAATGGCAGCATGAAAAAATAGCGAGAGAACAAGTCTTCTTGGGGTGATTTCTGTTATCAGTGACACATATTTGTCCAGTAGAAAATGCACCTTTACCGTATCACAGAATCAGAATATCACAGAACATTAGGAAGAGACCTCGAAAGATCATCTAGTCTAACCCTCCTGCCAGAGCAAGATCACCTAGACCAAGTCGCACAGGAAGGTGGGTTTTAAATGTCTCCAGAGGAGACTCCACAACCCCCCTGGGCAGCCTGTTCCAGTGCTCTGTCACCCTCACCACGAAGCAGTTCCTTCTCATATTGATGCAGAACCTCCTATGTTCCAGCATACACCCGTTGCCTCTTGCCCTATCATTAGATGACACCAAGAACAGACTGGTCCCATCCTCGTGACACCGACCCTTCACATGTTTATCAGCATTAATGCAATCACACCTCAGTCTCCTTTATTCCAAACTCAAGTGACCCAGATCCCTCAACTGTTGTGGCAAGTCTTGAAGATGTACAAGCCAAAGGTACTGTTTTAAGTACATTGGACATAGATGGTTCAGTATTAGATCCTTCTTAGAAAAAAAAAATTAAAAATTCTTATTAATGCTCTCAAAAGTAAAAAAAAAACCAACCAAATACTGGAAATGTAGTCATATTTTCCATATCTCCGTTTGAATCCATCTCTGATCTTGTTAGGCAAGGAAAAAAAGAAGCACCTGTCTTTGATAAGGTGAAATACTTCATCAGGAACAATTCTCCTGTTTTTTGGAACCGGCATAGAAGTTTTTATGCAGTGTGCTGCTTGATTTAATTTCTGGCGTGATAACCCCTCTCCCTTGGTGGATTTTCTGCTGCTTGAGAAGGGGAAAGATGATGAATTTGATCTATGTGAGAAAATCTTCCCCATCAGGCAAACTGGCAATTTTGTCTAGTTCCAACTGGAATGAATGAACACTGCAGCAATGATAAGTAAAAACAAAACCCCAACATTTTAATGTTATTTAAGTCTTGTGTTAATTTCCAGTGGGAAATAAAATACTTTATTGAAAAAGTATTAGTATCACCAGAAAGCTTTATGCCCAGTCTAGAAAGGAAGTACCTAGAAAACTTTCAATTAGACTGAACCCTTTGCATATAATCAGACTGTGGACATGCACTTTTTTTCTACTACAGATTTTGTCTATGGTTTTCTCTGCACCTTGGTTTTCCAGGTCTGGGGTAAAGGATTGTCTTCTAGGCTGTTTCTCATAGCTAGCAAGTCTTAGGAAATCCAAAGTCATTAATATGTGCATAAAAGTTATGCCATTTAAGAGGCACTTGCTTTTCATCTTTGTCATTGGCACAGACACTCTTTAGAGATATGGACAACTCCATAAAAAAAAGCCTAGTTTTCTAAGAAAATGTTAAATCAAGCATTGGATGAAGTGGTTTAACTAGCTGAAAGGTTTGCTTCTTGTCCATGTGGACATTGCAGATTCTGTACAAAGAAAACAAATAACAATATGGGGAGGCAATTTAAAGGTTGGTTTTGTCTACTGGGATGTGCAACGTGAAGCAGCAAGTTTTTCTTCCGTATTCTGTTTTGTTAGCAACAAAACTGCTGCAGCTTGTTATGACCCATCAGATATTTAGCAAAATCAGCAAACCAAGTCGACAACTGAATAAGTAAGGAGAGTCACACACGTGAAACTGTACAGGAGGAGTCCGAAGCACAGAATTACTAACTAGAAGTCTCCATAGGAAGAAGAAGTTCTCTAAAGATTGTCTGTGATCTTGCATCACACAACCATCCTTGTGAGGGAACTGCCTTTAAGAAAGGTAATTGTGTGAGTAGGGGTTGTCTAGATCTTAAGCATGTTCTGCTAAATAAATGTGTCTCACCAAATGTGCCTCTTGCTGAGAGGGCTTCTTCAGCACCTGTTGGGGAATGGGCACCTCAGTAACCTCGGTGGTTCTCTTCTGCTTCAATAAATTTCTTGAGGATGCTACAAAATCTACCAACACCAAGGACAACTAAGAGCAGCCATCTCTCCTCCCTTCGTAGTGGAAATGATCTGAGATCTCTGTTCTGTCTTCTACTGATGATGCAATTGTTGCCTACCCACCCATCTCCCATGAGTGCCTATAGGGGTTTGTTTCTTTTAATTCAGTCCATCCCTTCTACAAAGAACATTTTCTCCCTTTTAAAATGTCCATCTGTTTAATAGATAATTTTAAACATTGGACAATATTTAGACATACTGTCTGTGGAAAATTCTTTCCAGATACACACCAACAAGAACAGTCGAAAAGTAATATCAGTAGGCTGGATTTTGCTCTCAACTGATCTTTGTTCTATGCTGAGTAAAACTTTAGCCAAAACCAAATGCCAAATTAATTTCTTCCTTCCTCAGCTCATTATCTGTACAACTGGAGTAACAGTCTGCAACTGATGGTTACAGTCTCTTCTGTAGACTCTCAGGAAATCTTCCAATGTAAATATTAAAAATGTTTGGACTGTATCAATGTCTTCCTGGCTAAGCTGACTCTGCTCCTTAATTACACCCCCAAGCATTATCCATCACTCAGCAGGATAGGTTGAAACATCAAACATCCCAGACATCAGAGGTTGAGGTCACTTCTGGAGTGTCCTGTTACTCTCTGTACTGTTCTGAAATGGTCTGAGAAGCTGAGGGTTAGCATGCAACAGTTTGGTACATGCACCTTTAGATTCTTCTAACCTTTTTGCTGCACAGGAGCTTTCTGAATCATGAAGAGATTGTGACCTACATCACCCCTTGGAAGACACACTGGTGCTCCTCCTATTATGAGCCCTAGCATTAAATGACATTTCAGTGCATGGACCCAACATATTTCTATAGACTGGGCAGCTTGAGACCCTTCATATGGTGTATTTTTTAAAAAACCAATGGGTACATCCTTCCAATATCTGAAAGGGGTCTGTAAAAAGGCTAGGGAAGAACTATTCCATAGGATGTGGAATGATAGGACAAGGGGTCATGGTTTTAAGCTGGAAATGGGTAGATATAGGTGAGACATCAAGAAAAAGCTGGAACAGGCTGCCAGTAGAGGTGGCAGAGGCCTCATCTCTGGAGACTTGCAAGGTTAGGCTGGATGGGGCTCTGAGAAATCTGTTTTAGTGAGTGTCCATGCTTGTTGCAGGGGATTGGGGTAGATGACCTTTGGAGGTCCCTTCGCACCCCATGAATCTTATGATTCTATGATCTACTGGCATGCCCTCATGTTGTTTCCAAAGCTGCTCCCCTTGGCTCAGCAGTGAGAATAATCTATGCTAACACCAGGGATGCCCTCACAAGGCAGATCAGGTGGTTCATCTTATTGGTGTTAGAAATCTGCGGTTGTTTATAAGCTGCAGACAACACTTGTCTAGCTTAGGAACACCAGCCCATTAATGCAGTTTAAAAATTATATCAGCTTTCACTAAGAAATCACAATGAATCTGTAGAGAATCAGATAAAATTGATTATTGTCTGATTATTCCATTGAAAAAGTGCAGCTGGTCTCATACAATTTCTATGGGGGAAAAAGCTCCTCAGGTTTTCAGAAAGGAGAGAGGAATTTTCCTTGCCATGTCTTCATTTTCAATGTATTGTGATCCAGCAATGTTATGTCGAGCGGAAGGTGGAAGACACTTTTTATTTTCTCTGTAATACTTACTAAATTCTCTAGGTCTGCTGTATCTCATCTTGCATAAGATAGCAGATGGGAGAGAGAACTGAGTGGGGCAGAATCCAGTAACATCCTTTGGATGGTTGGACTGGCAGATTGCAGAAAACTGTGTTGATGGTACCTGCCAAGTCACCAATCAGTCTGAATCAATTAATTGTCAGACTGGCACACAACTCCTAGCAGGAAGCTCTGTGTCTCATTCCGGTTGGTCTTCGTTATTTTCTATTTTTACCAATCCAATGTCACATTTATTTTTAAAAAAAGAAAAAAGCAGCTTCATTCTTTTGTGTGAAGGTTCACCGTTTTGTTTACTGACATCTTGAGTATCCACACTTCTTGTAACTCTGTAGACAATGCATCGAAGTCAGAATGGCCTGATTTTGCTAGTGCTTAATACTTCCAAGATAACAAATTGTTTTCAGGAAGCAAAAATATTATTCAAGGGAAGATATGTTTTAAGATACCAAAAGTTAAAGCATCAGTGACAATACTGGAAAAGAAAATATGTTTTATTTCTTCATTAGTGACATCCTCCAGCCACTACACATAAGATATTTTGTTTTCTATTTTCCCATGTGTCTTTCTCCAGCAGTAATATTGCTGTTGGCTTCACATAAATGACCTTGTTTATGTCTTCATATTTATTCATAGCACCAAGCTACGGTACGGTATACAAATGTAATGTACGCATTACTAACTGCATTTAAACCAAATATGGTCTGCAGCAGAGACTGCTCTTTCCTTTGGGATACTGAGGTCCATACCAAACAGCCTCACTCCTGTTGGAAAATACTGTCTGAGCCTTATTTCTCCCAGAGCGGAGGACATGCCACCAGCACCTAGATACTGAAGCATGAACTGCCTCATGCAGCCCTTGTGGGCATCCCTACAACCTACGAGACTGTTCTTCATCTATGTGTTACTTTATTATGGCTTATTTATGCAGGAAATTCGGCACCATCTTCTCTCTCTTTCTAAGCAAACATCTGTAAAGATCAGAGAATCATAGAACCATGGAATCATAGAACAGATCAGGTTGAAAGGGACTTTGAAGGATTATCTCATCCGACATTTAATGGGAAAGCCTCCCCTCACCTGGGGAGGTGAGGCAGGCAAGAGGGGTTCTCGCCTTCTGCCATGGTCCTGCACTTGGCCCCAGTCATCCTGTCTACTGGGGTTTCTGTTCTGTATCTGAGAAGCACAGGATATAAGGACATCTTGATTCTGGCTCTTTTTTGGCCCTTGTCCAGACTGCAGAGCCTGGCTCAACCAGTCTGCCTCTATTTCAGCCTCTCTAATGCTCCTAAGCCTTTCTTCTTCCTCTTGTAGCTTTTCAACTTCATCTTGCAGCTGTGCCACTCAGGTAAGGAGATAATCTACCTGCTCACACCGTACAAAGCCAGGAAAACTCAAGAGACTCTTGCATTTCCTGCAGCTTGTCACCTGCACAGCCTTATCTTGCTGGGGGACCTCTGTTTGGGTTCCCACATCCATGTGATGTGGATCGTAGCCTGGTCTTCCTCTGCTGCCGGACTGACAGCTTTTTTCCCACTCCACCCCAGCAGCTAGAGAAGGCTAGCTCTGTCACTGCTCTGTGCCGTCTCAGTGCAACTTCTGGTTTTGCCACGTTTAAAGATCCCACGGCTGGTACCCCACCACGTCGCTTTTTGACATTTTCTGCAAGAAATTCCAACCCCAGCAGCTCCCTCTTAACTCCCCCAAGAGTCTCAGTCCCTTTAAAGGGACCTCCAAATCAGTCATAAACCTCAATAAATAGCAGTCGGGGACCAGGCACTGGCTCTGTCACTGCTCCGTGTGGTCTAAGAGGAGGACACAATTTCTTCAAGTTTTGATTGCATTTTTTCTCCTTCTTGCCAACACAGACATAAGTCTCCAGTCCCATCAGAAGCAACATTTCACAGCAGAAGGGGAGTATTCCATGTCCTCATACCCATTGGCACAAAATCTGGAGTAATATTGATTGAAGATGCTATGGTGTGGACAGAAGGTACCTGCCTGGCTACACCAGCACTCCCAAACCCACTGCATCACCGCTAATTTTGAGTTCATGGGATGGGAGCACCAGTGTGAGGTCTATGCAGAGAACTGCTCTTTAATCAGCTCACTCAGCCAAAAAGTTTATTTTTTACAAGTGTAACTTTCATTTGAGGGTTTTTTTTGTCGCTGTGTGGAAGACTTGAAACGCCTGTGGAAGTGGAAGCCTGGCCTGCTGGAAGCAGGTGTTCCCTTCCAGTCCCATGTTGCCATCAACAGCTTCAAGACACATGTCATTGTGCATATCAAGGTAGTCTGAGCTGGAGTGACGATGCATATGAAACTAGCTAAGTTTGGGTTGAATTAAAAACATTTCAGAAAAGAAAGTTATGTCAAATGCTGCAGCCTGTGTAGCATCTAGAAGAACGGCCACAAATGGTTCAACACTGGGTGGGCAAGGGCCAGGCACATTCCAGAGGACAGAGTGAGGCTCTTCTCAGTGGTGCCCAGTGATAGGATAAAGGGCAATGACTGCAAGCCAGAGCATGGGAGGTTCCATATAAATGTAAGGAGAAGTTTTTTTGCTGTGAGGATAATGGAGCACTGGAACAGCAGAATGGGTTCAGACCAGGCTAGTGCTTGGTATCTGGTGGCCACAGTGGCTATAGCCTGGTAGCAGAAGCCCCACCAGATGATGACTGGGGGAAATATTGGCTCACCTGTGCTTTGTCATATTCATGGTGTCAGCCTACTCCTAGACTGCAAACATTACTCACATTCCTGTCAGAATGGAACTGCATTGAGGTGGTATTTACCCTGTGCCCAGAAAGCCCAAATTCTAGGGAGATCAAGTGGCCAAAACCCAAGAATAAGAGCTAACATGAATAGACCTTCTGAAAAACAGAAAACAGACCTTTGAGGCCTCACTTCAACTACTGTGTGCAGTTCTGAGCCACTCATTTCAAGAAACATATGGAGTTACAGGAGCAGGTCCAAAGTAGCAATGAGGCTGGTGAAGGGACTAGAGGGAAAGTCTTATGAGAAGAGGCTGAGAGAGCTGGATTTGTTTAGCCTAGAGAAGAAGAGACTCGGGGGGACTTTATGACTCTCCATAACTACCTGAAGGTAGGTTGTAGACAGATGAGGAACAGGGTCTTCTCCCAGGCAACTAGTGGTAGGATGAGAGTGCAGTGCCTGAAGCTGCATCATGGGAGGTTTAGGTTAGATATTACAAAGCATTTCATCACAGAAAGTGCGTTTAGAAATTGGAATGGACTGCCCAGGGCGCTGGTGGAGTCTCCATCCCTGGAGACATTTAAAAAGAGATTCGACATGGCACTTAGTGCCATGGTCTAGTTGATGTGGTGATGCTAGGTCATAGGCTGGATGATCTGAGTGGTCTCTTCCAGTCTCAATAATTCTGTGAAGAACCAAAGCATAATATGCCTGTGTTTGGGGTGAAATTGTTGTCCGCACACACAGCCAGGGAGCTGGAGTGCACCCCTTTTCCTGGCGCCCATCAGTCACATGCAAATACAGAATTGCTTATGAAATCTTAGTAATTTTTAATGCGTTTGAATCCAGCCCTTAGGGTGTAATTGGATAGTTGCCACTCTGTTCCCACACCGGCGCATTATTGAATAATAGGTTAAACCTATTAAGAAGTTACTTTGTCTTGGCTAGCATCTTGGATAGCATCTGATTTGCTGTACAAAGGATTTTTCCACTCATGAACCCCATGCACGATGACTCTCTCTCTCTACATTTGTCCAATTAATTTTGTTTCTGAACCTGAAAAAATCCCCAGCTTTATCAGGATAGTTCCTGTTCTACTTCAATGTGATTTTGATTACATTATACCACAGAAGTAGCACTGGCCTTCCTTCAAGTCTAGGTGAGAAGCTAATTAGCTTCAAACTGTTCTGAATATGCTGAAGCTATAGCTGTCAATTATTTTTCTGGAACAATAATAATTTCTCAGATTGAACTCTGCTTTGTTAAAGAGCCTTAAGAGCTAAAATAATTAAATATCAGACATTATTTTCCTTGTTTCCTCTGCTTTCACGTTTAGAATCCTTTGGTTCCTGACCTCCAGAGCCTGTTAATTTCGATCAGCTTTCATTCTGAATTTAAAGCGCACTGGGTTCTCTTCTTTTAAATTAGTTTTGCTTTAATATATCTTACATTGCTTAAAGTTACTTGGGGAGCTGGTGCCGAAGGAGATGTGGCAATGCCATTTAATAGTCTTGCTGTTCATGCTTACTCTTAATGTCTTGTACTGATCTAATCAATACATCTAAAGCAGCATCGCACCATCTTTGTAGCCATCTCCCATCAAACCCATCACAAATTCATTTTAAATGGTATTCAAGGCTAATGTACCATTGTAAAATTTAACTATAGAAATGAAATAGTGCTGAACACACACACAGAACCATCTTTCAACTTTAGGTTGTGAGGAACAGGAAGTTATTACCTAGTTTCCAAAAAGAGGTCAAACATCACATTGTTTGTTGCTGCACCACGCTCGAAGCACATGTCTGGTTTACTCACAGGTTCGGCAGCCTTTTAGTATTCTCTGGGTAAGGTATTGCTGTCACAGAACATTTATCACCTTTGATACATAATTATCTGTAAAACAGGGATTAGGATTTTGTTGGGTAAGACCCAGCCGTATGTGAAATCACAACAAGGGTCATTAACTTTAATGCCTTTTTATCTCTTCGGATGCTAGGACAATTACCGTTTGGAAAGAAGGAAGATGGGGAGTGAGCATGGGCCGATTCCAAGGTGTTTGAGACACCTGTTTGCCTGGATGAACATGCAGGAGAAAAAGGAAGATCAAGACAATCAACCAAAAAGTAGTAGCTAATTCTCCTCAAAGGCACAGAGCAAAACACATTGCAGGGAATGGAGCATGCGCTGGAGAGGGATAGGATGCTGCTGGAGTAGAGGGACTGGGTTTCTGGATGGAAGATGGAAGAGTTCCTTGGCTGTCTGTGGCCAGAGCTATATATCCAGATTTAGCACTCTGTTTACAAAAGTGATTTAGGGTTTAATCAATGGAAATGAACAGCTTTAATACTGTATCGTGGTGGAGTTCTAATTTTGGAAGGTTTTTACAAAAAGAAAATGTACATTTTATGATTATTAGAAATACAGGATTCACCTAGCCAGATCAGACTGACCTAACATGTGAACATCTATCAACAGTGGCCAATATTGGAGTTTGAGACCACTCCAATAATTCCTGGATATTTCTATAACAAATGCTCACCCTGGTCCTGAACAACCAGATAACTTCTCTGTTCCCTTGATGCACAGGGATTTATGATCATATATTTCTATTATCTCAGTGTGACTGCAGATGTTTTATTGGAGCATTTTTTTGTTTACTTCAATAATTTTTTCCCATTGTCTTTGATTCTCACTAAACACCCCTATTAATAGCTGTGAGGCTGAGCTGGTGTCTTTGCAGCTCTCTGTCTTTACCTAAAAGAGTGAGTTTAAAAAAGACATTTATAAATCCAGAAGTACTGCTCTGAAAACCTGGAGCACAGACATCTGATCCTGCTCCTGTTGACATCAGGGGAACTGCTGCCGGTGACGTACGTGGGAAGAAAAGGAGATCCTGCAGGTGGGGATTTTTACGGCTTTACGCTAAGCGCGATGAAGTCTTGATCAAAGCTGTGTGGTCTGAGGTTTGCACAGAGCGAGAGAGCGAGATCTGAATTCCTGCTGGATTCTCTCCAAAACAGAGGGCTGATGCATGGTGGGCACAGATGAGGAAAGGCTTCACAGGAGCTCCAAATATCCTTTAAAGAGATGCTTGCTTCTTCTACCCACTTGCATTTGGTGTGGCTTGCTTATGTCCCCACTTATCTGCTAGATAAAGAGAGGTGAAGCTCCAGGGAAACCACAGGAGAAGGCTTTCTGTAGCACAGTGAGAGAAAAGGGAACTCCTTTTTCTTGTTCTCTGGTGACTTTATCCATGCAGTGTCATGAAGCCAGGATAAATGAAAATAAACTACATTATCATTATCCCCTTCAAATGAAAATAGTGTATTCAATTACTCTGTTCCATTCCCTTCTCCCTTCCTTCTCCCTTCTCCTTTGTCCCTTCTCCCCTCTCCCTGTCTCCTCTCCTCTCCTCTCCTCTCCTCCCTTTTTTCTCTTTTTTCCCTTTTTCTCTTTTTTCTCTTCTCTTTGTCTCATTTGTTCTTCTCTTCTACACTGTTCTATGCTAATGACCAAACACCCCCAAATGAAGCATCCAGAAGAAGACACTGCAGCAATTTGAGGTTTGGAGAAAGATTTGTCTGGAGTAAGTTTTTTTTCTGTTGAATTGAAAATGTACTTAGTGACTTCAGAGGCTGGGCTGCAAGATGCAGAAAGCAATTCTTTCTCCAGATTCAAAGTAGAAGCCTTACCATCAGCCTCTGCTTGTTCATTCTGCCAACATATTCCTGTCCTGAAGAGGAGAGGCCATACACTGAGAAGAGCAAGTAGTTAGCTTTCTATACTAACTTGTTTTTTTTTTTTGCTCTTCCACTAAGATAAATTCTTCTCCTTTGTAGTTAATAGCAGCTCTAAGAGCACAAACAAAAACATCTTTGCAGCAACTTGATTTAGGTGATCCTGGTCTGCCAGGAGTATTGGACTCGATGATCTTTTGAGGTCCCTTCCAAACACGAATGTTCTGTGATTCCTTGATTACCAGCAAACAAAATCTCCACCCAGGTTGCCAGCTACTATGGTGGGTTTACAGGAGAGACATCTGTCCAACGGCAACTTGACCAAGACCACTGGCAGAGCAGCAGATGCTGTCCCATGTGCTGACTTCAAACTGGTGACCTCCAAAGACTACATAAAAAGTTGAGATTTTGCCAGTTCTGATACCAGTCTGAAATTTCCCCTCTGTTTCTAAAAGATTGTCTTTCCTTTCACACATTAAAAAATACCCCAAAGGCAGCTCAAAGTTTTGAAATCCAGATAGCATGGTCTTCCTTCCACAGAGCCTATGCATGGGCTTTTCTCCAAGACCTCATTTTCAGTATCCAAAAGATATTCACACTAATTTCAGGCCCAGCCATAGTCTTAGCCTGAATAAATGTAACTTTAAATTTATCTGAATAAAATCTCAGCTGAGTACATCCTGAAAGTGGAACCTGGGGGCTGAAGTGTAAATCCCATGGACCAGAACATGAAGACACTTCCAAGTCCAAAACCACAATGGATCTATTCCACAGCCAAGGCATGGTTGCATTCACACAAGAAAAGCTATTTTTGTAAAACTTTGGCTTTTGATGGCAGGAATCTTAGATCTCATTTGTACAATTGGAGGCTGAGCAGCTATAAAACATATGTTGTGAAATGCAGACTGGAGTATCTGACCCTCCACTCCAGCACTTCTCAGCATCCTGCCCCCGAACATCATTTTCTGAGCCCTCGGGCCCCAGTTTGTGCTCAAGGTGCCAGCTTTTCCCTCCTTTCTGTGCCAGCCCCAATCTCATGTCTGTTCTATATACAGGTTTGGCAATGGTTTAAGCATTTGGTTGAAGCGCCCGTGTGTTTTTAACTGGTATGTTTTTTCTGCACAATTCCTGTACAGGAACATGCCAGACTGATTTGAAAATGCCTGATACAGGCAAGGCTTATTTGCCTTCCCACCCAGGAACTGGAATGCTCTTACAAAGCACAGTTATACTGGAATTACTGGCCAATAAAGGTAGAATAGTGCAAACTTGCAGCTCTTAGAGTGCTTTTTTTCAATCCACAGCATCACTCCTTGCCATGACAACTCAATCTCTGCTTTTGTCATGTTTAGCCAGGGTCTCGGGGCAGGTTGGATAGAGCCCACCAATCCTCAGTTATAATCTCTAGATCTTTTAAGAGAAAATGTAATCAACAGACTAACTTTGAACTTGCATCATGCCCTGAAGCCGGGCTGAGCATATTCTTCCATCTTCAGTTTCTCATATGCCTGTGTTTGTCCTTGTTGTATGAGTAGTTCTTGGCTAGACAGGATTGTCAACTTTGTTGGAGACACAGGGTAAATATTTTGCACTTGTGCAGCAGTGTACTTACAGGAGGACACTGTGCTGCACGCCAGTCTGTGCTGGGTTAACAGAAGAAGCCAGTCTTCTCATCTCTTCAGAGCAGCTCAATCTGTAGTGTGGTGCATGATTTAGCAGCATTTGTGATGTTTTCCTGATTAATTCTTAAACAGGTCTCCTAGCAACAGATGGAGGGAGACCACAAGTACTTTGCCATAGGAGAAATATCTTCGTATTTTTGCATGGTGTCAAGTATTAGGATCTTTACTTTCCCATTTACGAATGCGCAGAGAGTTCTCTGCATACAGTCACTTCTCTTTACACATTCTCCGGAGATGAGGCACCGGGTTAGAGAAGTTTCTGTAGGCTTGATAGAAATAAGAAAAATACATAATTTCTTAAAATTCTAGCAACTGGATTTGAAATTCACAGCAATGACTTGGTTAAAGTGTTTCTTAAAGGATGCCAGGTTCAATTTTAGACATTTTTAGGATATATTCTGTACCTTTCTAAGTAATTCACAGCTGAAGAGAATGAGAGAAGAAAGGCAAGACCTTTTTTATTTTAGGATTTCCACACACAGAATAACTGTATTTACAACTAATTTCCACTGCTACAGAAACTACATGTAAATACATCTTTGAGCTCCTGTCTGATATGATCAGAAAACCTGATATTACAATGTGGCCCTTGTATATTATTTTATATTTGAAACTAAAATAAGGCCACAACAGGATAAATGCAGTATTTCCACTGTATTTCTCTACCTTACAACCTATAAAATCCTTTTAAAACTTAGGCACGGTGCCTTATGAGAGAAAGCAACATTAGCCAAAAAGCAGAGTGCTTCCGCTGAAACACAAAGTATCGGTAGAATTCATCTGTGACTTGAATGAAAATTGTACCAAAAAGACTGCAGTGCTTGTGCATCCATCTGGAAAAACAAAGGTGGAGCCTAATGGCAGATTTGTCTTTGCACTCAAGGAAACCTCCCATTGGGCATGCTAGGAAGAAAAAGCTAGTGTTTTCCTGAGGGCAATAAGATATCTAGTTAACCCAGGGTATGGACAGTTGGATAATTGTAAGCTGTTAAATCCTTTAATTAAAGGACAGCACAAAGGAATCTCAGCAAGCACACACCAAGGTGTTTGTCCTCTCTTAAGTTCTAATAAAGCTGTTGTTTTGATGGATTTATTAATTGACTTCAGGATTAGATGCTTGGATATGTCTTCATGAGCTGGAAGCAAAATTAACGTAACAGCAGAATGCAGATTGCAAAGTGAAAAAGGCAATTGAAGTGCTAAAGAACTGAGACATAAGGGTAAGTGCTTAGCTGAGGGGTTAGACCTCTTTAGGAAGGGAAATCTAATGAAACAGATTTGGTTTCCTACAAATTGTATCTGGGGAAGCATGACCGTGTGTGGGATTAATCCCAGTTTCACAGTGTATATTCTGCACATTGCTTGTGTAAAGGTTTGTAGGACTGAAGTCTCAATGTGCCTTCCTGGGTCGTTACCTTAAACCAAGTCTTGAAACCTAAATGCTGCATTGCTGTAATTGCTGAAGACGGCACAGGGTTTACCTGAAAGGTAAGTAGGATGGTGGGATGGGCAGATAGATGAAGAGATGGGTTTGGGTTCCCCTGTGAGGGAAAGGATTGTGAGGCTGGAAACCCTGGGTCACACACACAGTGATGTTGTCCTGCCCTGCACCCAGAGCTAAGCACTCATCTCTTCTTCATTGCTTTCAAGGGCAGATGCATTCAAAAATATAAAGACTAGCCTCCTCTGTCTCTAGTTCTTAGCTCCCTGCTCCTCTGCACTGTGAGCAAGCAATTCTCTAAGCTGAGAAACAGCTTGGCAATTTGAGGAAGCGTATAAGACTATCCATCATTAATATGACGCCTTAAAAGTATGTTTAATTTTGTTGTCTTTGAGAAACCGGCAGACTAAAATTCCAGCTGCTCAAAATATGTCAGTGTTAACTGCAAACTGCGGGGCTTTGAGAGGGAATCGTAGAAGCCATGTTGATTTATACATCTGCCCGCTTCTGTGGCGCAAAGTTCTGTCTCAGTCTTTTATCATTAGTTCATTATTAGTGCATCCCGCTGCACTTGTTTGGATTTTATTCCCAAATTCGATGTAGTTCAAAATGCAGGGCCAGTTCCTGGAGAATCCTAGAATCACTAAGGTTGGAAGAAACCTACAAGATCATCAAGTCCAACCACCAACTCAACCGCACCAGTTCCAAGCACAAGATCGACATGGTTTTTGAGTCCCTCCAGGGGCAGCAACTCCACTATCTCCCTGAGCAGCCTGTTCCAATCCCTGACCACTCTGTCAGTGACAAATTTTTCCCGATGTCCAATCTAAACCTTCCTCTGGCACAACCTCAGGCCATTTCCTCTTGTCCTATTGTTAGTGACTTGGGAGAAAAGACCAATCTCCACTTCTCCACAACCTCCTTTCAGTTCTCCTCTCATCCTCCCTTTCTCAGAAGCTGCTGCCTTCAGAGCAGTTGAGCTACATTGTCAAAATTAATTTACAATTTTAGCGTCTGATGCTCGTAGGATACCCCTGCAGAGAAGCACTGGGTGCAGCTCTCACAGCCAAGCCTGCCTTGGAACATTAAACCACACTTCTCTCACAGAAAGGTAATCCAGAGGATAAAGGATAGCTTGGTTTCCATACCCATTTAGCAGATGGCATCAATTAATCTATCTTGCTATTCAAAATGTTAATATTTTATAACAATGAGAGAACATTCTCTTATTTTATTCCCCTTCCCACAAGCATGCACTTAAAAATCCTTTCCTAACTTATCTTAATTCTTATCTGTTATTTCATAATTTCTATTTTACAACACTCCCTTCCCCTGTCATAGCTTAGTTGTGTTTTTTGAAATTTAATCAAATAGTAATGAAATTCTGAGGGTAACACCTCTGGTTATCTCTTCATAATTGAACTTACTTCTTTTTCTTCAGAAATATTTGAAAGGCAAAGGCTTGTAGGAATGCATGTACAGCATTTCCGTGTGAGTTGGATGACTGAAGTGACTTTGGCAGGGAATTCAGAGGAGACTTATTTAGTGCATTTAGACACCAACCTTTTCAAACTTTATTCATGTGGGATTGGTTAGCTAGTTTCAAGAAGTCTGTCCTGGTTTCATTTGGGGTGGAGCTAATTTCACCCTTGTCAAGGACTTCTTGATCTCCCAGGCTCTGCTAGTGAGCAGGTACACAAGAAGCTGGGAGGAAACATGGCCAGGGCAGCTGACCCAAACTGGCCAAAGGGCTATTCCATACCCTATAATTCCTTGTCCAATATTTATAAACTGAGGGGGTGTGGCCAGTTGCTGCTCAGTGACTTGCTGAGCATCAGTCTATGAGTGAGGAGCAATTGCATTGTGCATCACTTGTCTTTCTTGGATTGGATTTCTTTCTCTTTTTATTACCTTCTTTTTAATTATAATTATAAATAGAATTTTTAATTATTATAATATTTTATTTCAATAATCACACTGTTTATCTCAACCCATAGGTTATACTTTTTCTTGATTCTCCTCTCTGGGCCTATGTGGTACTGAGTTGCAGGCTGGGGTTAAACCAAGACAAAGCCCCAAATAAATGCCAAACACAAAGCCCAGGAGGTCTGTAAGGCTTCTGTCTTAAATATTGTTTTTGCTGAGCAAGGCAGGCAATACAAATTGTTCTTTCTTTACCTTCCCTCACAAGCAGACTAAATTATGCTCCAGTTTAATGTAACTTGAAATTCTTTCCTAGATGTGTTCCAGGAGGATCTATCAATATGTGCATAATGGGGCATTGGATTTTCCCTGAAAACCTGGGGCAAAATCCAAATCTCACTTTGCTGAGAAGGAGCATGATAGAGTTAGACTGCTATTAACACAGTGAGAGCTGTTCCTGGGCTACCATTCCACTTAGGCAACAATTTTTCTTTGCTCGAGGCAAGGGTTACTTGGCATCTGAGATTCACAAAGAAGAAAAAAATCCCACAACCCACAGCATAACCCTCTCAATATTTTAGAGTTTACATTGACAAAATTGTTCTTAATATTTTATTGCACTATGTCCTCGATAGATGGCTTGAGGTTATTTTCCTTCAAATAAATAATGGTCAAGAAGATCTAAAATAATAGCTTCTGATTTTACGGTTATTTACAATCCCATGATTAAGTCATGAAAGTGCAGAATATGCAAAGAGGTGATTATGACACTGTCAGGGTCAAGAAAGCTGTCTGACAAGAGTTAGTTGGGCAAGGCCACCCCAGCTGTGACAGATGTGGCAGCAAGTACAAAGAACAGTTCTAGTCCACCAGCAACAGAAAAAGAGATTTGAGAAGTGCTGCCAGAGACGAGGGGGGAAAGTGATTACAATAATAGAGAAAAGGATGCAAGTTTCCCCACAGCTGAACTTGCAGCAGGGCAAAGATAGGGAACAGTAAACAATAATTAGTGCATATGTTACAGGCTGAGTGATGTGTTTGTTCTTGGTTACGTGGAATAAATCTGCAAGTAAAATTGGCTGTTAAGTATTGCACATCAGTGTTTCTTACCATATTATATTACAGGGTTTCACAGCGCTCTCTCAGAACCTGGTAACTGTTCAGAGTCCCTCTCCTCATGCAAACCTTGACAAGTACACAACACTTTACATTTAATTATTTTAGCTGAAACTGTTCCTTGTACAAAGGTTGTGTTCGAATTAATCTGCTTCCTCCATATGTCACAATTCTCTTTTGCATCCTTCATGATCTTTCAAGACATGAACAAAACTCATCCAGGATCCATATGTCTATATATTTGTTGTTGTTCTGCATTCACACCTGATTGTTTAAATTTTACCTCTCATTTAAAACTATTTTTATAAACAACAAAAAGCTTTTCAGAACATCACCTAATCACAATATACATTTTTTCTTTTTATTATGTGAGAAGTGTTATCCCCCATATGAACATTAATCTCCTTTGTATAACAACTAAGGAAGCTGCTGGGCATTTAGTGTTTTAATTCAGTCTAAGAGCTGGAAAACACTTAAACTCATAGATAACCAGCAGGAACTCTGCTGATCACTGTCCACGACAACAACAGTCTACACTGGTTAGTGCCTAATCTAATTAGTTTCCTCTGAGGAGAAAAAAAATAAGACACTATCTCTCTGGGTTTATAGAGTATAGATTTTAATCCTATAATTAGTATTGCAGTGGCTTAGCCTGGTAACATGAGATAGTCAAAGGTATCAGCTTTGCTACCCAAATTAGAACTCTTAACCTCTCCCAGTCTGGACTGCATCAAAATAATAGTAATATTTTATTTTTCTGTAAAGATTAGGAATCTCATAGCTGTCTTGTGTCCTCATCTAGAATGTTTCCTGTCAAAATCCAAATTATTTTCCAGAGATTCTCAGATATTGAGGTGGCATCCTCATATCTGGAGGGAAATTCTGTGGCATCCTCACGTTTTTGAGGAGAAAATAGTGATCAAAGTGCTCTGGGTGTCAGAAAACTCTTGGCCTCTTTGTCAAGGAAGAGTTTCTGTGTCCTAGGAAAAGGAGAATGTTTGATAAACTGCTGCTCCCAGCTGCAACAGTCTCAGCCTTTCCCATTCTGAGAAAGTTTGGAGAACACTGGACCAGCAAAATCTTCAGTATTAACAGTCAAGTAAGGAAAAAATACAGTGGACTCTACACGATTCAGTGTGAATCAAGCAGAAGCCGTTCATTAGTTCTCAAGCTTACCCTTGTACAACCTGCTTTTCCCTACAAGTGATCACGTAAGCTATAATAAGTGGTGCTAACTTGCTCACGAGGAGACAATCACACTGTTACAGTTTGGAAATTACCAGAATTTTCAGATGTATAGATTTGTGCTTTCGTGAAGAAAAAGTTACGTTGCTTTAAGAAGACCCCCACCCAGTGATTTGTCCTGAGGGAGGTTACACTATGGAATTGTCCCAGGAACCTGCCCTTGAGGGATGGGCTAGGTGAGAAGATAAAAGGGGCCAGTGATTTTAGCCATGCCTTTTTTTTGCTGAGGGCTCCTAGTCCAGCAGAGGGCTGATGCCCCGTGCCCACCCTCCCCCTGGCCTGTACCCCAGCTCGGAAGCTGCGCTGGATTCAACCCAGCCCAGTCCAGAGCTGGCATCACAGACCGGAGAAGCAACACCCTAGTGCTGAACTACCATCCCCCCAACAGCCATGGAGCAGTCGTTCAGCGACCTGTGGTATGGGCTAGGTGAGAAGATAAAAGGGGCTGACTGTCATGGTCCTGCCTCTTTTGGCTGGGGTCTTCCTCCTGGCAGGGGGCTCAGGCTTTGGCAACCCCCAACCTCTTTCCAGAATAGTGGGGGAAGAAGATGGCAGAGTGGTGGCTTCTCTTCTCCAGGCCCTCATTCTACCTCGGGTAGGCAGCAGGGAAAACAGCTAGCCATGGCTTGCCACAGGTCCGTTGCCCAGAGTCCCGCTTCCCCCTTCAGAGACAGGACAACCTGCTTTCTGGAATTAATAGGTTCTCCCCAGCTCTTTCTACTTGCAAGTTTTGTTATTAAAAGGCTGAAAGAAAATGAATTAATTTTCCCTACCTAAGATAACTCTTTTGGATAATGAAAAAAACCTCAACATTTTCATTGTCAAAATATTGACCTCTGGTCTAGTGCCTCAGGGAAATTTTTCAGTTTGAATTTAAAAAAAAAAAAAAGAAACAAAAGTCTGGTAACATCAGTCATTAGCTGTGGTGGCTGTTCTCATTGATTCTCATTGGCCACAAGAAAGCCAAGAAATCTGAATGTTCTGCTGAACTTGTGCCTTCTGTGCCATCAGTTTCCTTTATCTAACTCCCAAACCATCATTACTGAACTACAAAATATAGATGAAGCAAATGCAGCTTTGTTCTAAGAGTAGTTGATCTAAAAATAAGGTTTTATAGACTCTAGTCTTCAGCAGTTGACAAGGTAGATAGAAGATAGCTCTTATTATGGCAATTTTTTTGGAGATCACGTCATGAGGTTTGGACTTTTCTGGATCCTGCTTAATTTTGTCAGATGTCGACAAAAGAGCAGAGGTCCCTCTGCAGAATGTATTGACATAGCACATCAGGTCTTGAGTTCAGCTACATTGGTAGGAATCACAGAATCACAAAACATGAAGGATTGGAAGGGACCTGGAAAGATCATCTAGTCCAATCCCCCTGCCACAGCAGGATCATGTAGGTCAAGTTGCACAGGAACATGGCCAGGGAGGTTTTAAAAGTCTCTAGAGGAGACTCCACAACCTCCCTGGACAGCCCTTTCAGTGTTCCGTCACCCTCACTTCCTCCTCATAGTTATGTGGAAGCTCCTATGTTCCAGCTTAAACCCATTGCCCCTTGTCCCTTCATTAGGTGCCATCGAGCAGAGCCTGGCTCCATTCTCCTGACACGCACCCTTTCTGTTTTTATAAACATTAATGAGGTCACCTCTCAGTCTTCATTAATTAAACAAAATTAATTTGGTGGATTTTGACAACAGAGTAAGTGCTGCATTAAAAAGAAAAATGTATAGGCTGCTTCCACTCCAAGTGTTGGGGTTTTTTTCTTCCTTTACTTTTTACATGGATAGACAGCAATAAAGTGCATGGTTTTCACTTCAGATTTTACAGTGTAATTTTGAGTACACCTGAAACCATGAAGAATGAGGTGTAGAATACCAACAATTATCCATGCTGCAGAAAAAGGGAGACAGTACCAGCAGAGTTTTGTTACAGCTCTACTTTACAAACAACAGCAGGTACAGAGGAAGATGGTGAAATGAGAAGATGATGGTTTATTACTGGCAAGAGCTCTAAATCTGGGAAGCCTGACATGAGATACAAAATGTGACAATTTAAATATATAAAATTTCAGAGGATTAGGAAAACTATTCTGAGTGTCTTATTGAGGCACAATACACAATCATCTGCCATGAAAATGGAGCCATTTAATTTGAAGGCAATTTTAAAATCAAAGTGAACACATCTTTCATTCAAAATGAATGAGACTTGGCAGGTCTTTTACAGATGAAAAGAGTTAAGCCCTGATGTAGACTGTAAAGTTCTGGTTCATAGAGGCAGAAACTACAGAAGGGGAAAAAAATCCTTAACTACAACTACAACTGAGGGTAGAAGTGTGCCCCTGAAAATCAGTAGGGAAATCAGAAGAGTCATTGGTGTAGGAATTTTGTCTCCAGATCAAAGGGTTCCGAGCAATATAAACTGTTTATGTAAGAAAAACATCTTTAGAGCAGGCAGAAGGAAAAAAGATAACAAGCACATGGGAGTATTTGCTCGAAGAAGTCAATGAAAAATAAGTGTACATTACAGAGAAGAAACGTTTGCACACTTCAGCAAACTGCCAATGAGCAACAGAGGAAAAGGCAGAAAACACAAGAAATTTGGAGAGTGATCCCAAGAAACAAGTTTAATAACCCTAAACTCATGTAGGGTCTGTAACACAGCATGGGCCATCAATGTGAATGAGACAAATAATTTGATAAACAGTAAAAATAAACACAAAAGGCTAAACTCTGCAAAAGTGCCAAGTGGTCAAATCTATTAAGTTATTCAAGTGACTAAACAAGTACAGAAGCATTAAAGTGAATTTCTCAAAGGCAGCTGGATACTTCCACATACCCTTGGCCACATCTCAAGTTTTTGAAATGACCTAGGGTCAGATTTGTGAAGTTATTCAGCAGCCTAAAATATATGCATAAGTACTAAAGGGACCTAAATAATTGCTTAACTAATTCAATAGCATGACTTCTGTTAAAAATTTCAATTAATATATTCTACAGGGCTTTGAAAAGAAATTGAGATGCTGAGAATTTATTCATTGAGCGTTCATCTTCACAATCTGGTGTGTGAGAATAACAATGTTAAATGCTCTTTGCTGGTATCAGATATATCTTTTGACCACCTGAATCCGAGCAGTCTGAAGTTATCTTCTTTACTCTAGACTGTTCACTATGACTTTATAAAAAACAGCAAAGCGATTTCATTATTATTTCTCCTGGCATAAAATGTGAGTTTTATCTTCAGATGTATCAAAATGATTTTGGCACCATCTGCACTTGCTAAGTAAAATTAATTGGAGTCACGCTTACCATGATCAAACTAAAATTAAATAAGATTATTAAACTAGAGACTTGTTGGTTTGTTTTAGGTAGTTAAGCCAGACATTTTTTCCTATTCTTTCCTGACTGAGGAATTTTTTCTGTTCACTCTTAAACCCAAAGAAATGGAAGGAATTCAGCTTAATACTTTGCTTTTTCTATTCTCTATTACCACTTAAAACTGCTATCCTCACAGTCCTTTTCATTTTAAAACCCTGATAGGAGAATTATAGACTCTTCTTTTTCTTAAAAAGGGGACCATTTTGAAAATATGCAGAGAAAATGAATAATAAAAAATGGAGCAGCCACACTGATTGAACATTAGCGTAGATGCTCAAGCACTAAGATGATCTGTGTGGATGTGCTTTACACTCCGAATGCTGTGCGCATTCAGAATGAGAAAACTGGTTTAAAACCACCCAAGAACTTCTGAACTGCAGTTTAAGTTCCATCATTCTCTACAAAAAGGGAACACAATTCTCATCCAATATCAACCAGGAAAGGAATGCTTTGCCCTCTCTTCTTTACTTTCATAGGAAAGGTATGCAATTTTAATTTGTTTCTTGGTGAAGGCTCTGTTTTCCTGTGTTGCCTCTAACTGTTTATCTTGTGTCCACTTAACAAGACAGGAAGAGGAATAAAAATTGAGTAGTAAAACCTTAAAAATATGTCAACATTTCATCTGCAGATCATCTCTGCCCTAAATGCTGTTACCTAACCCTTGATATGCTACATTAAATTGCCCTTGCGATAGTTGTCTCTAATCTTGAGTTACAGATTCATCTCCACTCCTACTCCTTTCCAAGCAAATTTTTCGGCTGAACTCTTGAGACAGAAAACGACGATATACATTCCACTTTGATTGTTACAAAGCATTCTGTTCATGAAATACCTGCAATTAGCAGAACACCACTAAAAGCATCTAAGGCGTCTTTCCTTCCTGAAAAGAACAGAAGCTTTCACCACTAATTGTCAATGCAGTTGTCTGCATTCTTGACCTGACACATTTTTTTCAAAGCAGCACTATTGTTTGTTGTCAAGGACCATGTCTCTATGAAAAAACTTTCAAAATGAGTGAAAAGGTTAAACACCTCTGCCCTGAGTTTGGGTTCAACTCTTCTTCACATTCTCAATCACCCCTCTCCTCAGCTTACTTTCTGAGGTCAAGATTTTCATTCTTAGTTGGGTGCTGTGGTTGCTATGCCTCTAGACATCGTGATGCCATATGAGGAAACCCTAAATAACAGTGTATTGTGAGTGCTGACTTAGTAACTAGCAAAACGAGAGCTGTACTGAACCACACAAAAGATGCCCGTTTCCTTACCTTTAACAAACTGCTGGAAGACCTGTAATTTAGATAGCAGGAACTAAGAAGTTCTGTGCTTTGAGTAAGAGAGAGATAAAGGGATACCAGGTAGATAGAGGAAGGGAAAAGAAAAAGAGCATCACTGCAAGATCCATTCTTGATAATATCATTCCCTTTTAGCTAGAAGGTTTGTTTACACCATCCTGGGTTTTTACTCCAAATGTCAAAGCAACAGGGATAATATAAAAAACATGGATTAGAAATCAGTTGCTCAAGTTCAGTGTCCTCTGGTAGACAAGAGGGTTGCTTTATGAAGCTGTGGACAGAGGAAACATGCCAGTCCTTTCATTCTCCAGGTTGCAAGCAAGCTGATTACCACAATACTGCTAAAATGCAGGATCTCCCCAATTCCCTTCTTGCATTATTCAGCAGTTTCTGCCTACTGCCAACTACACTTGTTCCTGGAATCATGGAACTATTGAGGCTGGAAAAGTCTTCTAAGATCATTAAGTCCAGCCTGAGTTCCCTTCAAAGCAGGGAAGGGAAATTTTTTTTCTCTCTTTCTCGGGACACCATGTCAAGGAGAGAGACTTGACCTTCAGGCCAATGGAGATGTTAACCTCAGTCCCACAGTGTGCAGAGCTATTGCTCTTGAAGCAGACTGACCGGGTCTAAACTGTAGAATACTTGGCTTGCATTCCCATGGAATGCCTATAACTTCTGTGGCTAAGCAGAGTTCATGGGAAGACCAGTGGGATGCAAACAACATGGACTGTTCAGAGAACAGGGCTTTGGAATAAATCAGGAAACAAGCCAGTGGAGATTTGGATCAGTTTTGGAGGATGGCAAGTAAGCATTTACAGATTTCCATATTGCTAAGACTTCTTTTTACTGTGACCCAGTGTAAAACTGGATCTGATCTATAGGATCATTACTTATGCAAGGAAATGGGCACTTGGTTCTTGATTCTTCTACAGTATTTTATGCCCAAAGCTTTTACAGATCAGTGTGACTATTCAGAGAAAGCATTCAACGTTGTGTGTTCCACAGAGACCTTCCAATACCTGAAAGAGGCCTACAAGAAGGCTGAGGAAGAACTGTTCACAAGGGCAGGGAACAATAGGATGAGAGGTCATGGTTTTAAGCTGGAAAAGGGTAGATTTAGGCCAGATATTACCAAAAACTTCTATAATCTGGGGTTGCTGGATCACTGGAACAAATTGTCCAGAAGGGTGGTGGATGCCCCATCCCTGGGTTCATTCACAGTCAGGCTTGAAGGGGCTTTGGAGCAATCTATTCTAGTTAGAGATACCCATGCTTGTTGTAGGGTGTTGGACTAGATGACCTTTGGAGGTCCTTTACAACCCAATACATTCTGTAATTCTGTGGCATGTAAAACACAAACCAGTTCTTTACAGCACTGTCTCAACACTAGATTTTGCATCAATCTCACTTGCAAAGTCCTACTCATTTGGGAACACGAAGTAATAATGATTGATTCTCTTGTAGGTGCTGCTTGGCACCATTTTGTTACAAATGGCTTGCACTGCACTTCAAAAGTTCATGTGTTACAGGAGGACTTAGTGTCTGCCATCCCAGTTTACTGCAAGGAATAATTAAATGGACCAAAAACGTCGCCTTCCCATGACAAATCTAGCCAAGCCATGTCCACACAAACACAACTACCAGTATTTTTTTGTTCAAGTCAGTAGTCGAGCTCATTACGTACGTGTCCACACAGTTCAAGAAGAGCTCCAGAAGAGACTATAGGAGCAAAGCAGCTTTGTAGGCAGGATGGACAGTCAAGAGCCCAGGGCTTTGCAGTAGATGAAGCAAACAACTTCTGAACTATAGCTTCTGTGAAAATGAGGGCTTTGGTCTGGGTTATCAGGAGAGGGGTAATTCAGATGCTTCGTATGTCCCTCATGGATACAGAGGCAAATGGCAGCTCTGAGCGCTGTCTCAGTTTGGGCTATGCCCTGAACTCCTAATGTTTCTAGCTGCTATGCAGTGACTGTCTGTGTAAATGACACTAGTCCAGATCAGTGCAAAGGTGAGTGGGGAATTTTAAACCATTTAAACTAAACTGGACTGAATTAGGAGCAGCCCTTTACTGCCATACCACCTGCAGTGGAGGAGAGCTTTAAAAAGTTGTCCTTGACACCTCTCAGCTTTTAGTTACTCTTATCTCTGTGTTTCTTTATGATTCTGTCATTCAATCCACTGTCCAAGCTGCATCTTGATCAGTAACAGCTCAAGGCACTTCCTCGGTTCTCAGGAAAAAGTATATGATTGCTGAAGTACAGCGAGTGTCTGAGGGTAGGACCACAGAGTTGGCAGCAAGGAAAGAGCAGGACCTAGAAAGACTGGTGGTACAGCTGGACTGCAGCTGAACCTTCTTCCTCCTGTGAGGTCAAGCTCGGTTCAGGGTTCAAAGATGTCATCTCTTTGGTCAAAGACAGATGGAGTAGCTACTGTAGAGGGGTAGCAGCTGTGAACAGGTGATTGTTATGGTGAAAATTAGTAACAGGAGTCTTGATAATAATTATAAGAATTACATTGCAAATTTTCCTTCTAACTTTTAATTTTTGTTTCAATTTTTGTATGAATTCAGCATCACACAATCATATTTTCTATACGAGATGTCCACAACATTGTGAGTGTCTCTGAAATAGACTTAATATTTTTCATATATTCTACCCCTCATTTAGATTCATATTTCCATCTTATATCTGTCTAGAACCCTATATAATTGTAATGGTTTTTTTATGAATCATAAATTCTTCCAAAATATTTCATTTCAGATCGCACACCATCCCTTGTTATCACTGCAGTAGATTATAAAAGGGTTAATCTGCTGGTCTGCAGAACTCTGTGCTTACATGGGTCCTTTCCAACCAGATCTTCCTCTCCATCTTTCAAATCCTGCATGGGGGAATATGTAGAAGCAGTACAATAGACACAACCCAATGTGTTAATGTAATTAAAAACAAGAGTAGCAGCATAATTAAAATGATAACAGAGGCAGAAAGGAAACCACTCTTCAAAGGCTGAGAAGGCACCAAGGCACAAGGGTATTTTTTGCCATTGACTTAGCTAGAGGTGGGCTTTTCCTACAAACTTAACACCTTTCTAGGAGTCTAACCTATTTTTTGTACTTATGCGGAGCTACGTAGGTGAAAATCAAGTAGATCATTTTCATCGTGTCATACTTTAAGAAAAATTCACAAGCCTTCCCCTAGAAATGTCTTCCCCTAGAAAAAAAATATTTTTGTTTTAGAGCATAATCCTTATTTGAGAGCTCAGCACACAACTTCAGCATTTCCTTCTGCATGAAATAATACATATGCAACGTGGTGATACAGAATGGCATTATAAAAAAAAAACATTCCACCACGTTCAATTGCACGTAATGGCTTATACTGCCTATGCAGATGTGTACACACAGAATAAGTTTTACTTCAGGAAAAGAAGGGCAGGGAAAGAGAAGTGGAAATCTGCAGTGTTTGTTATACTTATCAGACTAGAACACCTTTAAAAGGTTTCTTTTGAAAGATGTCTCTGTGTGATCAGAAGCAGATAATAGGAGTTGCATGTTGAAGACTCAAGCTGTCTTTATATGGAAGACTGATACTGTAAAGTCCTGCATTTTTATTTCTGCTACAGACTATGAAAACCCAGTTGAACCACTGCAGAAGGAAGAGTTGTGCAGCCGGTTCTGTTACAAAGAGCTGTGCTATGCATCTTGTTTTCTCAATAATCCACTACTGCTTAATAACCATCCATAATGCTCTAAAAAATAATAAGCTGAGGTGGTCTGGAAAACCAGAAAATGGAAATCCTGTCGCATTTCCTCCAGAGGGAATTGATGCATTTTGTTTTGCTCTGCTCCCCAAAGGGTACAGCAGATGTACAGGTGCTAGGCTAGAAATTGTTATAATTACAAAACCTATATTTGGTTCCTTGGAGAGCTTTGAAATTTTCAACATACAGTAGAAACTCAAGCTTTGAAGAGAAAAAAATAAATCCATATGCCCACAGAACAACAGAGTACAGGATGATTTCCTGAATTATTTACTGCAGCAAGTTGATCATTAAGAAATACAGCACCACAAACAAAACTCAGAAGAAGCACTGTAAATCTAACAATATCAAAAGGAAGGAAAAAAAAAAAAAAGAGAAAGCTGGCCGATAAAGGTGGAGTTTTTTACATATATATATATATCTCTTTCAAACTTTTGTTTTACACTTTCTGTATCTACAGACTGGTTATATAAGGACAGACATCACTCTTCTCACCTTATCTCTGCTGCTTGTGAATTGCAGTTATTTGCTTTTTGTGAGGAGAATATTCTTTATTACCACTGACATAGCAAAATGAGTTGACTTTTCAATGTTCTTCTGCAGCTTCAAAAAACCCCACCTGTCTATATGTGGAAATGATCTATCACAGGTCTATCGAATGGATATTGAATATCACATGGTCTATCAATTGAATATTGAGGTCTTTGTTTATAATTGCATCGTGCTCTTGGGTACCACACTGTTTTCTTTATGGATAAATCCTCTGGCTCCTTGGACAGCTCCAAAATTCACTGATATCTGGATGAGGCTCGGAGCCTTTCATCAGTACTGCCAGGGCACTCACATGTTCCCTCTAAATCAAGACATATAATTTATAGATATCTTCTGGAGACTAGGACATTTTACGTAGATCTGTCCCAATTATTTGACAAACAGCATTGTTCAAAATTCATCCTCTCCTTGAATCATTTGAAATTCAGATGGAAATTGAGAAGCACTGCAAGATGGTTTCAAATGTCTCCTGGGTGTTTGGCAAAAGTGGAGCTTCCATGTGTTTCACATTTTAAGCCCTTGTTGCATTTACCTGCAGGCACTTTGCTACAGGGGAACACAGCAGCCCGCTCAGATGAATGAGAAGTGCTTTTGGTGCCTGGAGATTTTGGAGCCTGGTGTAGCACATTCTGATAACAGCTTCTGCTAGTCACTGCCACAGCTCTTACTTAGCCTCATATATTTAGGAGGTTGTGCTTAAGTAGTAAGTGTGGGGCAGGGGAAAGAAGAAGCAAGTGATGTTGAGGGAGGCTCAAGGTAACTTCTCACAGAAATGAACTGAGCCCAGGGCAGCCCTCATCATGCTCTGTGATAAATCATTATCCCCAGATGTGTTTAAAAATCATTTAGAACTGGAGCTCAGAGACATGGTTTATCAGTGAGATTGGAGCTGTTGGGTTAATGGTTGGACTCAGTGATCTCAGAAGTCTTCTCCAATATAAACAATTCCGTGACTGTAAGAAATGAAAGCTTACACTGATACTCCCAAAAAGAATGAAGGAGGAATCTGTTCTACTTTTCTTTTTGATTTCTGGTCTGTTTGCAGATGGTGCGTTATGTGCTGCTCTTTACTTAGAACGATTTACAAATAACAGCCTAATCCCAATCATTGCTAAAATCATTTAATAAATAGTCTGTTATATCCACAAAACTTCAGACTCATTGAAAACTTGGAAGCTTTTTACAGTGGATTTTTGACAGTCTCACTGGAGCCCACTCTAATAAAACCTCTAGGGAAATCACTCCCTGCATTGCTGTTCTCATTACGCATCTTCTTAGACAATAGTTTCACTATTGCTAATAGAAAAGCTTTACTTTTTTCCTTCGTACAAGAGCAGCTTTGTTCTTTTCTGCTTTTCACATAAAACAAGCCCAAATACCAACAAATAAAAGTATTAGCATTTAGCCATTGCTGTCACTTCTGAGGGACCTCCATTAGAGTCTTGGCAACTGAGAAGGTAAAAGTGTTTGTTCTGTTCAGCCTAAAGACAGCATCATGTTCAAATGGACTTCACAAGCCCAGCTTCATCAGCAGACAGACAAGAAACACATCGTCACAATTATTTTTGTGTGTGTTTTCAGTTGGTATAGCTGCTTCTGTTATGGAAATGCACTTTTTAAGTTAGAAGAGCCGGAATTTAATAATGTTGTCTGCTTCCTGAGATGTCTTGGCTCATGAAATAAAGACAGAACCTATCTTTTAGACTTTTACATACAAGATATATGAAATAAGACACTTAAAATGTCCCTAAGTAACATCATTCTGTGATTTTTGCAGCGTTCTTAAGTACAGAACAAATTGTCTTAGCATGGCTGTCAAATAAGGGCATTTAAAAGGAGTGTTTAAGGTTTTTTTCAAGTAACAAAAAAGCAAACAACTGGAAAATAATCCTCAGACAACATGTCAGCACTTATATTTCTCACAGCAAAGCTCCAAGCAAGGGATTTTTCTCTGCTTTGAAGGAAACTTCTATAGTAAACTTTACAAATTTTGCAAAAAAGGAAGAAGAGGACCTACTAGAATTGCATCCCAGTGTGTTTCATCTGGTGTAGCTCTTCAATCTCTTCCATAATATCTGATGCCATAAAACGTCTTCACGTAACATAGCAACAGTTCCTGCAACTGTGCAGATACAGAATCATCAAACACACTCTAGCCTGGTCTCACTTGCATGGATCCTTTCCCCATTCTTTATGTTGTATGAATGGTATGTGCAGGTATGGTCCTCTCCCACAGCAAAAGAGAAGAATAATAAAGCAATAGATAGTGTGTCTGATGCTTGAAATCTGTACAAGCCATCTGAGGGCTGTGGAAAGGAAAATACTCCAGACTCAATGAGAAGAGATCTCATTTACTATGAATACTTGCCAGCAATGCATTCAAGATCAAAATACCCAAGTAGCAATAAGTAACGGGGAAATGCAAACCAAAATAAAGAACTGTCACTTGTGGAATGTGTGTTTCTCATACAATGCATTGAGTTTGACAATAGTCTTCAAACAGATACTCAAAGTACAACACTGTGTTAGCATCAGGGTAGGGACAGAATTCAGAGAACATTGTTAAATGTGCCAGAGCCTGGGACGTACTGATTCTTGAGCAAAATATTACATAACAGACTGACTTTTAATCAGATTAAATAAGGATCCTAATAAGACTTTACTACAACTACCTGAAAGGAGAGTGTAGAGAGGTGGGTGTTGGCCTCTTCTCCTTAGTAACTGATGACAAAACCAGGGGAAATGGTCTGAAGTGGAGGCAGGGAGGTTTGCATTGGGTATTAGGGAGAAGTTATTTCCAGCAAGAGTGGTGAGGCACTGGAATGGCCTTCCCAGGAACATGGTTGGGAGGTATTTAAGAGACATGGTGCTTCATGCCCTGCTATAGAGGCAGGCATATGAGGGATTCTTTAGTGTTTCTTGATCAATCAGTATTGAGGTTTTCAAGTATTTAGGGTTTCTGTTGTTGTAGGTATGGTCGGACTCGGTGATCTAGGAGGTCCTTTCCAACCATGATTATCTAATCTGTGGAGCAGTGGCAGTGACTCAGTGAGGGATGCCAAATGCTCTAGTTGCATTTCTGTGGATTTAAACAGTCATGAATGTGTACAGAATATAAATGGGTGAATAGAGCTTGAACACGGACACTCTACCTTGAAAGGAAATTTCTTTTTTGTTTCTATTATGTGCAGGTTGGCTCCTAAATTACAACTGCAGGGAGTTTTTATTCGTAGCATAAACTCCACAATCAGAGGCAGGGGAAAGGAGCAGCTACACAGTGGAATGGGCCCCTAAGTGGGATGATGCATTAAATGTCTCTTGATCACACTGAGATAAAATCAAGACTTCCAGAACATGAAATGAAGACCACGCTGGTCTGAAAACACTGAAGGGTTTTATAAAAACACAAAAATCCCTCCTGCAGTTGCAGGTACTGACCCGAAATTTAGATTGAGCTGCTTCTCTCTCCTAGACTGTAGCACAGCTAACATGGAAGGTCCAGATTTCACTTTTCAGTAGCCATTGAGATGTAAAGGACATGAGCTGTTAGTAACCAGCTGAGCAATTAGCAAATCCTAAATATGCAGTTTCTGGAAAGATTTCAGTTTCCCTCTTGGACAGTAGGTCCTCACCAGTAATGGTGAACTTGAAGATGGATATGAGCGTTAAAGAACTTACATACTAAACATTTGCTAAAGGTGGCCAACTTCATCTTAAGTAAAGAGCATATTGTAAGAGAAGGAGAAAGTGTAATCTACATGATCTCTTTTAAGAAGCAAAAGTATGATATTGGGGAAATCTTGTTCTTAATGAAATCTGTTAGATCTTGCAATTAGGTTCATTCTAACCAGGATTGCGCGTAAATATTTGCTAGCAATATTAATTCTCATAGTAACACTTTCCACAGCTGGAGGTCATGAGAACTTGAGGCCATTTTCCAGGCTCTTCTCTGAGCACCAATTTTGCAAGGAATAATTATGCAGAGTGAAAGCTGATAGATTGTTCTGATATCAGTGAAGCCTTCATGTCTTTTCACCAGATGTAAAGTGTAATCAGAATTTTACAGAAGTACTTCTGAATGTCATTTTTGCAGCTTTCTTGGCAGCTTTTTAGAATCCATTTCCTGTCATACACGGAGGTACAAAGAGACAGAATTGTAGAAATGCTGCATTTCTTTTCCCCTCTTTCTTAAGCAGGAGAAAGCTAATGACAAGGAACAGAGGATCGAAGCGATGCCAGATGTGTAGCACTGTGGGAACTTTGAGAGCCCTGTAAGCTGGCTGTGGTTTCTCCCCCAGTTTGACAGTGCCAGGTTGCCTATTATCCCAACTTTTGTTTTGTAATTAAAACATCTTTAGTCAGAAGTAGCACTGTATTGCTCTGCTTACTGACTGAAAATTTCAGATCATCGGCATCCCCTGCCAAACACCTCATGCACGCTGTGCCTGACACCTGGAATCTGCTTTATAGTAGCTTCCGATACTGCAAAGAGGAACTATTTGGATTGCGATTCGGGACTCACAATGGCAAAGCAGAGTCAATACCAGAGTGTGGTGCTGGGCTGCTGTGCCAATGGCAACTGCAGATCAGAGTAGGGGAAGAGCTCAGCAGAAGATTGCTCAATTATTTTTATAGGCAATCTACGTACCTGGCCAAACCACAGAGAAGTCTGTGGCCAGTCACCAACTCACTATCATTACTGGACCTTTAATTAAAGTCTATCACTTCTGATTGCTGATATTTTGCTGTGAATTTAGTGTTGGTAGATCAACTGCATAGACTGTTGTCGTGGACATTTATGAGTCCGTAGTGCCAGGTCATAAAACGATTGGCAGCACACAGCAATATGGAGAATGTTACACCTGTAAAGCTGTCAAACTGGAGATAACACATGCATTTGGATAAATACAAAGCAGTTAAAGAGAAAGGTTTATCAACAGGAGAGGGCTGTGTCTGCCTGACTGCTCCAGATTGCAAGATCTACTTTGGCAAGATCTTTATCAATTTAAGGCTATTTTCTGGAATAATCACAGATATTTTTGCTTCTCAAACTTTCTTCTCACTGCTACTCTGGCAGATTCAGCTTTATCTTTGCTTTTGTGTTTTGCTTCTTAGTGAGCATTTGTACATTGTGAAATGGGCTCTTTCCCTTTAGACTGGACATATGCGACAGCCAGGATTCCTTTCAGTTCTGAATGTGCAGTTAGAGGACAGAACTCAAAAGCTCTTATCCTTCTCAGTATTGTACAATAAGTTATACTGTAGCCCACATTGCTGAAAATGTGCCCAGAGAACAAACATGTAGGCAGAAGACTCAAGAAGTCAGCTATCAAAGGTGTCTCGGGAAAACATATTGCTGAAATAAAGCCAGGAAAGCTGTTTTATTTGGGGTTTTTTATGTTTGATTATTTCAACAAGATAAAAATAAGACACCTTTTACAATGAGGGTGATGAAACACCGGCACAAGTTTCCCACAGAGGTGGTAGAAGCTCCATCCCTGGAAACATTCCAGTCAGGTTGGACAGGGCTTTGAACAACCTGATCTGATTAAAAATTGTCCTCACTCACTGCACGGTCCCTTCCAGACCAACACATTTTGTGATTCTGTGACTCTGTGACATGACTTCAGTAGCAAAGACATATTTTAAACTACATTTGGCTTTGATCTTACGTGTTAAATCAATGTGATCAATTTGGTCCTATGTGATTGCAGGAGCTGTTCTTCCACTCGATATTTTATATGAAAAATAAAAAATCATCATACTATGCACCACATTAGCAAATCCAGGAACAAAGCATCTCGGCATATCAACACCCTTTTTGGGTAGGAACAGTTTGTCTTTGGTGTGGTAATTAGCCCAGTCAGGGCTTGCAAAATTAGAGACTAAATGGTGCTCTGCAGTTCTTGCTCAATCATCTGCATGATGTGGTTGCACTGGGATATTAGGCTTGAGTTTGGAAACAAATTCAGCCTGAACCAGCTGTCTGCCTGTGAATCCGATATGTAATGGAACCTCAGGAGCTCTTTTTCATGACTCGTTACTTCTACCTGAGCCGGCTAAATTGCCCTTCCAGTTCTTTTTCTCATTGTTGCGCTCCTATTTTAAGATAGGCTTGCCATTCCCTGAACCTGCTCCTTGCCTTGTTTGGTTTATCTCTCACACACCTGGCAGCTCTCCAAAGATAAGATTGCTACTGAAGACACAACATTTCAATGCCAATGTAGTCAGAAATAAATTTAACTAATAATTATCCAAATATTAGTGCCCATGGCAAGAGTACTGATGTTTCTTTTGTGAAATAGTGAAATGATGGTTTCTAAATCTGCTTTGAGGTCTTCTTCAGGATGGTGAAATATTTTCCAACACACCCTATCAGAGTGCTGCACTGGTGGTATTGACTGATAGGTAAACAGAGAACATCAGTGTGAGCAAGAAGGTTAATTAATGAGCATAACTGCAAGTTATATTTAACCTGGGAGGCGCTGTAATCCTTGAGGCAAAGGACATAAAACACGGGGTCTTTGACCATTTACAATCAAGACATGCAATGCTGTTACTAGCACTATAAGAAGGTTTATTTCTATTCCTGTATTTTCAAGTAGGCCTTAAGTAGAATGTAAGTATCTCTTATGTTTGTTATCTGCACAGCTGTGGATTTCATCAAGCTCCATTGAGTTCTTATGCGTTTAGAGAAATAGCTTCTAAAACAGCAAAAGAAGAGCTGGGCTCTCTCCAGAAATACATTAAAAACAACTTCTCTGGGCATCACTTGTCTGTGACACTGCTGCTTATAGTTTTGTGTGACACAGCATCATCACTTTCTCCCACACGACAAAAAAGAAGGACGTTTTGTTTTAAAGGACCCATCTAACCACCAATTTTTACTGTCCCCGTTCTGCCCAAATAACACAGTCAGGTCAGCCAGCTCTGAAGCTGAATTAACCAGGCTTGATTTTACCAGACCCACAGACCAGCATGAAAATCCTGCCTCAGAGTCAGTAGGTTGATGTATGCTTTCAAGAAGATTCAAACCTGCATCAAGCATAAGTACCTGCTTTCAGGGTTAGCTGTGTACAATTAAAACTCTTGTCAGCTACAAAACCTTAATCAGATTTATTTTTTCCTCTATGCTATTTCTGCAGTCACATTTATATAACCTGTGGCAACTGGTAAGATCATTCTCCTTGTAGCATATTTACACTCCAACAAGCTGCTTTGTCTGTAAATGCACCCAGAGACCAAGCACATCATTTGCCACCAGCCCATTGCCAAGAGTCAAAACAGAAGAACAAGGGCAAAGCTGTTAGAGTATTTTTTCCACAAGCTAAAGAAAAAGAGTCAGTCATGAGAGCAAAAATGATTGCCACGCTAGGAAAGATAAGAAGATTGAAGCTGCAGAATGCATAAGAATTTCATTGACCTCTTGTTGGTTTGAAAAGATAAAAGGCTTTTTCTACGAAAGCTCTAAAAATGCATTCATACATACACAAGTACATACACACACACACAGAGAGAGTTCATAGAAAACTAAAGTTCAGCTGCAAGAAGTTACACCAGAGGGCTGTTATCTCTTCATGTGACCATGGATGCATTGCAGTTGTCTCATTGCTCATGAAGGAGTTTCTGAATGTGTAGAAAAAGAAGAGAAATCCCTGTTAAGTAAAGCTGAGAATGGGATAAATGAATCAGTAAGAAGTGAAAGGAGGGAGGTAATCAATGAGGAAGGAGGATCCTGCCAGTAGGATGCAATTAGACTTCTAGGAAAGGGACAGGGTACAATTGCTCATGTGAGAGCTCCCCGGCTACTGTGAAATATTTTGCTCTGCTCACTGTGAGGAAACAAACGTGGCAACTGCATTGATTTTGCAGTTGAAGTCTTAAAACAACAGAAAATCAACACAGATAATTTTATCAAATGAAAAAGAAACCCCAAACCACCACCATGGATTCAAAAATCACAGTATCTTTCTATTAGATACTGGGAAACTGAGAAGAAGAGAATAACCAGCCTATTGCACCAATGATATTTTTATTCTGGTGCACAGAAATGACAGCTGACTTGTCTAGGATGACCTTACATCATGGAGCTCTGCAAAGCAATGACAAAGTTTCTCCTTAGCAAGCTTGGAAGTGTTTTTGAAGTAAAAGAAACAGTGAATGTGTAAGAAGATACTTGATAAGGAGTAGCAAAGCACAAGACGGTCTGTAGCTGATGTGAACATCTCCCTTTGTGGCTGCTGCTGCAGGTAAAGATCCTTTGAACTGGGGTGAACCACTGTGAAAGTCTTGGTGAAATGTTTTCATCCAGATTTCATCCTATTATGTGAGTTCTTGTTTTAATACTGACTTCTATTCTGACTCTGGCAGAGGGTCAGCACACAGCTATGGTAATACCTGCCAAATTCGTGTTAGATAGGATGGTCTCAAAAGCTCAACTCATTATCAGTTTAGTTGTTTATTAACAACTAATCCAAGCCCTATATTTTTAATAGAAAACTGGATTAATCTGATTTCCAAATTCCATCAGCCCAGTCTACTTTCCAGATTATTCTTCACATAAACTCCCATTTTAATTTATTTTTTAATTTTTTTTTTCAAATCCTTCAACACTATATGACTAATTCCCCCAGAAGACCAACCAACATGGGCACAGACTGGACTGGGACAGGATATTACAAGACATAAATAGAAAGAAGAAGCTGTAAATTCCTGGTATGTGGACTAACTCACTTACCTTTCCCACTGGGACTCTCAGGATATATTGCTGCCATTGAGGAAGTCATCTCTGCTGCCATTGAGGAAGTCACCTCTGCAGCTGAAATGGAGAAATGGCAAGTGCTGTGTTCCTCCTGCAAGATGTTTTCTCAGAGGCATTTATTTGTTTTCCTTCCATTCTAGCAGGGGAGCCACAGCAGTTCGTTCTCCTTTTCTTCATGTTGAAATTAATGTTGTGAGCAAATGAAAAAGGTCACACTGGAAATAATTCCCCATCTGTAAAGATGGGGATAATAACACCACCTGCACGGAGGTGTTGTACATCCCCATCAGGGGATGACACACTCTGAGCCATCTTCTCTCTCTGTGTGTGGCTTGTCCAGCCCTCAGCAACCTCCCCATGTGTTCACACAGGAGCTAATCTTTGGCAACATCTTAGTTGTCTTGATTTTCTTTAAAGCTAGTGATCTGAAGCTCATGGCTTAGCCTACAAATTTATAGTCTCTAACATCACAGGTCTTGAGTTTTACAGGCTTCAGAAGAATCCAGTAAAATATAGTCTGTGCTGGATGATCATTTAAGGGACTTCTGGTAACTATATTATGATCTAAATGCTGTACAGGCTTTGGGTACTGCCTGGTGATATCTCTGGCCAGCAGCCCAGATGGCTGATGGCATCCTGAGCTGTATCAAAACAAGCATCACCATCAGGCCAAGGGAAGTGATTCTCTTTCTCTTCCATTAGGATGATCAGAGGGCTGGAGCACCTCTGCTCTGAGGACAGGCTGATGGAATTTGGGCTTTTCAGCCTGGAGAAGAGAAGGCTCCAAGGGACCTTATAGCAGCCTTCCAGAACCTGAAGGGGCCAACAACAAAGTTGGAGAGGGACTATTTATGAGGGACTCTAGTGATAGAACAAGGGAGGATAGTTTCAAATCAGAGAAAGGTAGATTGAAATGGGACGTTAGGAAGAAGTTATTTAGCATGAGGACAGTTGATCACTGGAACAGGTTACCCAGGGAGGTAGCTGAGGCCCCATCCCTGGAGATATTCAAGGTGAGGCTCAAAAAAGCTCTGGGCAACCTGTTCTAATTGAGGGTGTCCCTGATTACTGCACAGGGGTTGGATGAGATGATCTTTGGAGGACTCATCCAAACTGGGCAATTCTATGATCCTATGATAAAAAAAAAGGAAAATTTGGATGAGATCTTACTAAGAAATTCCTCCCTATGAGGGTGATGATACACTGGAACAGATTCCCCAGGGACGTTGTGGAAGTCTTCAAGGCCAGGCTGGGTGGGTCTGGTCAAGTGGCTAATGCTCTGTGATTCTGTGATCTCCAGGTCCCTTCCAACCTAAGCCATTCTATGATTCTATCATTCTAGAGCTGAAGGACCCATAGTCATGCCCTACATACTGTGCTGTCTGCAGCACTGATTTATATCGTAGCCACCTTTCATGCAACTGTATGGAATTTATTTAAAACATTTTTTTCTTTTCCTTCTGCTTCCTCTAAGACTGAAGCTGATGTGGATTTGTATATAGTTTTTTGCAGGTTGGGCTCTTCCTTTCCCACATGAAATGTGACATCTGCTGACAGCTGGGTGATAATTCTTTGACAGGAGGGTGGGAAAATTTTTCATGGAGGGTGTGGTGGGAATCAGACTTGGCAACCATGAAACACTTAACAAATTTGCTTTGGTCTTTCTGGGGAGCTCATGCTGAACAAATTTTATAAAAAGCAGTTAGGTTTGTGTTGTATTTTGCAGTGTAAAAGTAATACCATGACATTTCAGCAAGCACTACTGCTGTGCAATGGAAGTGCATAGGGCCAAACTATATTTCATGAAAAGTAGTTTTAAAGTCACCAAACCTCAATTTAAAAAAACCCTTTTTTCTTTCTTATGGCACACATCAGTTTAAAAAAGAACAATTTCCTAACAAAATTTTGTTGTAAATATATTCTTCATCATTGAGGGTTAAAGTGAGCCGCAGCTCCAGCTGAGGATAATTGTCTTTAAAAATTAGTGAGAAGAGACGTCAACGTCATCATTTCTCCCTACTTCATGAGTGGATTGCAGCCTTTGCAGGAACCTCATACTGCAGGACAGGAGGGCTCCCCACCTATGGGAATGTCACCCAGTACAAGAGCTCTTTAGAAAACATCTTTCTTATTGAGGGATACTGGCTCTGCCTCCCTTCACTGGTGCACAGCTCCAGTGGGATACGCAGTGCTGCTGTGGTGTAAAACCAGCCTAAAGAAGGGAAGAATTATCCCCCTGTCTCTGAGGAGTTTCTGGTAACATGCTTTTGCCTCCGGCAATGGTTTACTTTTGAGGTCACCTTTCTGCAAAATATGCTTTCAACAACTTTATGCTGTTTTCCAAGTATTTGGAATATATTTGCAGCAGTTCAGAGGAGTCAGGACTCTGAAAAAGCAAGTGAGACGTGCAGACCATCTTTGAACTTCACAGTTTAAACATACTTCTTTTTTTGCCCAATTGCAGTCATATGTGCAGTTTAAATAATCACTGAACTTACACATTTTACAAAACTAAGCACTAGACCCAAGTTTCACCACACACTGTGAGCAGTGTGAGTTGTAGTGGCATAAGGGCACTTCACACCAGCCTGTCTTTTCCTTCCTAGTGCTGAAATCCAGCTGCAGCCCTCCCTGCACATCAGCTGCCCTCCCACCAAACAGCATCTCCTAATTGCTGCCACCAGCACCTCTTTGCTGCAGGGTTCCTCCCCCTAACGAATGTGAGCTCCTCAGCGAATGTCAGACCAACCACGGTGGGATGAAAATCCTCAACAAAAAGATGATGATTACAGACTCATTAGGGAAACCTGTGGCGAAGGTGCTGTGACCAAATGTTCAGTACTTGCAGCATCATAAATTTTCCTAACCAGCAAAGCAGGGTTTTAAGCAGGATCACTTTTATCCTGGGCCAGGGTCAGGAGGGAAGGGTTCTCTCCTGCTTTAACTCGTGTGGCAGAAACAGGAGTTATATATCCTGGGATTGCTTCATTTTTATTATTAAGAGATGATGTTGGGACAAAAGCTTGGATGTGAATTTAAGCTCTGAGTCCAGTCTTGCCCCATGAAAACATCCCTCTAGCAGGTAAGAGCAGTGAAGCATGGGAAACGTTTCTCTTGGATTTGAATTTCAAACTTGTGGCTGAATGATATGAATCCATGATTTTCAATTCAGTGAAGATGTGTGGTACCTGTACACAGAATGAGAATCCTGGTTGGCATCTCTTTTATGTTTGGGGAGCACGGGCAGCTTTTAAAGGAAAGAGGAGCTTAGTATTTTCACAGCAGCAATTAATATTAAACACACTGCATATATAATTGATGGTGATGATGGCTGAGTAAATTAACTCTGGCGTTTATTTTTCTTGGAGAAGTTTGTTCACTTCATCCAAAATTGATGAGTTGCTTCGTCTTGACTTTATCACACCGTATTGAACTCACTGGCACTGAACCTGCCACACCTGTGTCTGTGTGGGAATGACTAATGCAACCCCCATGAAGTGTCATATGAAGGAAATAGCAGTCTGGACAGAGAAACAGATTTATTGATGGCTGTCCTGTGCTAAGCTGAAATGATGCTAACGGCACCCTCCACTGGGTCCTGCAGTAATGGAGCATGTTGGACATCACTCAGATCTTTCTTTGATGAAACATCCAAATGGAAATATTGGCCTCCTGCAAGAAGCCATAGGTAATTATGGGAGGGAATTGCCACAGGTGAAAACAAAAAGGATTTGTCCACGGGTACCATTCTCCTCTTATTAATAGTAGAAGTAGTGAAAATGCTTTTGTCAACTGTCTGTGGATTTGATAAAGTCGGACACAAGTGTACCTGAAGGTTAAATTGAGTCATTTTGTCCCGGTGTGCTGCTGCTTCTATTTAGCTGTCTCAGGAGTCACTGTTTAGTTCTGGTCACCAGAGGGATAGGTAAAACAAGCTGAGCAATAAGAGAGATATTTCTGCCATTTCACTTGCTTTTGCCTTTCCTTTCTGAGTGATAAGTGGCAGGAAGCCAACTTTAACTAGTGTTTGGAAAGAAGGGATGAGTTGTACTTTGAATCTAGAGGGCTTTAAACTAGATTCGAAGTGGGATGGGATTGTTGATGGGTGTGCATCAGCTAGGACAAAGCTCTGGTCTTGATGAAAACCAGGAGGCCTACCACTGTCCTAGGGTGAAATCAGAGCACACATCTCACTCCCTGAAATGCCTGTTCACCAATGCATGGGGAACAAGCAGGAGGAGTTAGAAATCTGTGTACAGTCAGGCAATTATGATTTGGTGGCAATTACAGAGACCTAGTGGGACAGCTCGCATGACTAGAATGTGGTCGTGGACAGCTATGTCCTTTCGAGGAGGGACAGGTCAGCAAGGTGGGCTGGTGGAGTTGCTCTTTACGTGAGAGAGCAGTGGAATGTTCTGAGTTCTGTCCAGGGGCAGATGAAGAGAGAGTTGAGAGTTTGTGGGTTAATAGACGCAGGCTGGCATGGGTGACACTGCTGTGGGTGTCTATGACAGGCCACCAGATCAGAGTGAGGAAGTTGCTGAGGTCTTCTACAGGCAGCTGACAGCAGCCTCACAGCTACAGGCCCTGGTTCTCATGGGGAATTTTAACTACCCAGATATTTGCTGGACAACCTTCTCAGTCAGCCACCCACAGTCCAGGAAGTTCCTCCAGTGCATTGGTGACAACTTCCTGATGCCAGTGGTGGAGGAGCCCACTAGGAGAGAAGCGCTTCTGGGTCCTGTACTCACCAACAAGGAGGGTCTGCCTGAAGCAGTGAAGTTTGAGGGCACTTTTGGCTGCAGTGACCGTGAGATGGTGGAGTTCAGGATCTCCTGTGGTAGGAACAGAATAGCTAGCAGAATCACAACCCTAGACTTCAGGAGGGCCAACTTTGGCCTTGTCAAGCAACTGCTAGGGGAAATCCCCTAGGACAGGGTACTGGCAGGTAGAGGGGCCCAAGACAGCTTGTTAACATTCCAAGACCACGTCTTTGAAGCCCAAGAGCATTCCAACAGGTAGGAAGTGAGCTGGAAGACCTTCCTCAGTGGTTAAACAGGGAGCTGCAGGGCAAACTGCAGAGGAAGAAGAAAGTCTATAGGTGATGGAAGGAGGGGATGGCCACTTGAGATGATTATAAGGCTCTAGTGAGAGGATATAGGGATGCAACTAAGGAAGCCAATGCCTCCTTGGAATTAAAACTTGCAGGGGAGGTCAAGTGAAACAAAAAAGGCTTCTTCAAATACATTATAGGTCAAACTAAAACTAGAGGCAACGTAGGGCCCCTGCTGAATGAGGTGGGTGCCCTGGAGACAGAGGATACAGAGAAAGCAGATACTGAACACCTTCTTTGCCTCTGTCTATACTTCTGGGAGCTGTCCTGATACCAAGCCCCAGACTGCTGAGGCTCCAGAGGAAGTTGAGACAAGAGAGGAGCTTGCCCTGTTTGATGTGGACTGGGTTAGGGATAAGTTGAGCAAAGTGGATATGTACAAATCCATGGGCCCAAATGGGATGTACCTGCGTGGTAAGGGAGATGGCAAAAGTCATTGCTAAGCCACTCTCCATCATCTTTGCTAAGTCAGGGGAATCGGGAGAGGTGCCTGGAGATAGCAAATGTCATTTCAATTTCCAGATAGGGTAAGAAGGAGAATACGAGTAACTATAGACCTGTCAGTCTCACCTCCATCCCAGGAAATGTGATGGAACAATTTATCTCTAGGCCCATGAAGGACAAGAGGGTTATTAGGGACAGTCACATGGCTTCACCAAAGGGAAGTCATGCTTGACCAACCTGATAGCCTTTTATAAGGGCATAACCAGGTGAATAGATGATGGCAGAGCAGTGGATGTGGTCTGTGTTGATTTCAGTAAAGCATTTGACACAGTCTGTCACAGCATCCTCACAGCCAAACTGAGGCAGTGTGGACTGGATGATTGGGTAGTGAAGTGGATCATGAACTGGCTGCAGGATAGAAGCTAGAGAGTAGTGGTCAGTAGGACAGAGTCTAGGATGGAGCCAGGGTCATCTCAATGTCATCTAGTGATAGAACAAGAAGTAATGACTGTAAGCGGGAACATAGGAGGTACCACATCAATATGAGAAGGAACTTCTTCACACTGAGGGTGACAGCACTGGAACAGGCTGCCCAGGGCAGTTGTGGAGCCTCCTTCTCTGGAGACGTTTAAAACCCACAGGGATATGTTCCTGTGTGACTTGGTCTAGATGATCCTGCTGCGGCAGAGGGATTGGACTAGATGATATTTTGAGGTCCCTTCCAATCCCTGATGTTCTGTGATTCTGTGATACTCGTGTTCAAAGCATGCCCATGGGTAACTGAATGGAACAATTGACTAGTGCTGAAAGGCTGAGAGGAGACAGCATGGATCTTAACACTGGGGAGAGAGAAGAGTTGTTTAACTTAAAGACAATATTGGCACAATAATAAAACAAAAGGAATAAAATGGTCATTAGGAAATGGACGTGGAAGTTGGAAGAGTTTTAACCATGAAGGGCACAATGTTATGCAAACATCTTTGGATTTAGGTCTGTCTATCAGCAGAATCTTATTCCTAGAGATGATCCTGCAGTATTTACCTGAGTTCTTTCATTCCTCTCTTGAAAAAGAAACTGACAGAAATGACTCCTAGAAATGCTCTATTGACATGGTGTCAGTCCCAGGAGCCTGCAAAGAACTAGCTATAGCTCTGCACTTTCCCACCTCAATTTTACTGTTTGATTTGCACATTTGCTGTCCCTTTTTCTTTTCTTTACTTACATTCTTGCATGCAATATCTCTCAAAGATTAAATAAATTACTATTCAAAAGGCAACAATACAATTCCATTTATACTCCCAGGTTCTTCTCTGAAACTCAGTACTGCAGTGTAGTTTCCAAGTTCCTTGTTTGATAAAAACATATTAATATAGAAAAGCTTTTGATGGAGAAGGAACTTGAGAAGCTCTGCAGTGTTCCATTATTATCTAGTCCATAAAAAACATATCACAGTAGATTACCTTGCTGGCAGTACATACAACTACCTATTTTTTTGAACTTTAGGACATACAGAGGAAAATGAATTAAACTATCAGTCATTTCACAAAAAGGTTCTAGGGGAAGAGTAAGATTCACCTGTGAATTTCCCTGAAGCAGAGCCATTTTTGTACATAAGATGAAGCAAACGAACTTTTATGATATTGGGTTGCTATATAGAAATGTTTCTTCCTAAATAAATACTCAGCAAACAGGCATTTTTGCACCTTTGCACATTTTTGCTTAAAGGATTATCCCAGCTGCTCTCTTTGAATCCCATGAATTGCTGCTGAGCTGAAGGACCTGAGAGCTTGTGTAGGTATTCAGCTGGGGACATTAAAAACAAGTTCAGAAACTGAACACTGCATGGCTGTCACTACGAAGCTTTCTGGTTCTGCTTCAGGATCTGCACTTGCAGTGGGTGTTACTGGGCATCTCTGGGAGTTGGCAGAATATGAGTGGGGTGGATGACAAAAAGGGGTGTAAGTCTCAGCTTTCCCATATACTGCCACTGCATCCCCCCCTACTTCTGTCAGCAAACAGTATGTCTCCTATATTTTAATTGTTGGGGATTTCTTTTCTTTCTTTAATCATCTTTAAACTAACTAGACTCACACATACACACATATATAGAAAGAGAGATATTAATCGGGCAAGATACTGCACATGCTCCAAGCCACAGAAACTTCTTAGTCTCAAGGGCAGTTATGTAAATGATAACAATTATTAAAGAAAAAATAGTTAAAATTAAAGCAAAGACTAAACTCCAATCGTCAAAACTTCAGGAAAAAAATTTGAAGACTTCTGGAGGTCTCTGAAAGTTAATCAGGGACACTGGTCCCACAGCTAGCCTACCAGAGGAAACCTACAGCACATGATACTCCACGGAGTAGGTTACTCTGCACCACGCTCATGTGGTAGTGAACTGCACCAAGGGACAATAGCTCACCCCATAAACCACTATTCCACTGAATTTTGCCTGCTGCCTTGCTTTGAAACAGAGGCTGTCAACAGAAATCTTTTCTGCTGCATTTTTCAAAAGGCCTTAGCACAGAAGAACTTTGGATGGATCCTCTCTAATCTGTATTTATGAAACACGACTGTGCTCCTAGTGCTTCATCTTGGGGTTGTAAAGGGGGCAGGGGAGGAAGGGAACAATTTGGGGGGGAATATCACCCCTTTACAGTCTTCTTACCACGTCTTTATTGTAGGAAAACTGCTCACCACCAGAAATCAAGGCAGGAGAGCATCTCTGTTTCATCATTTTTGTAACACAGTCATTCTCCGAGCACCGCCTGGTGCACATCCTACACTTATTTCTCCATATTTTGCACATTTTTAATTAAACATATTTCTTGTATCATTTTCTTTTAGAGGGCTGTTAGTTTTTCTGCCATTGTAAGGTTATTGAAATTTAGAGGAGGGAAAGCAGTAACCATAAGATCTGAAGGCATTCAGGTGAACTAAAGCACGGAAAGAGCCTGTAACAAGGTATTACAACAGGGACAAGCATCGGACAGGTGTAGCATCCCTGGGAAGTCAGCGAAGGCAGAGGAGTGACAGGACAAATTAGGTTCTATAAATTAAAATGTAAAGAAACTCTGACTAAGCATCTTGAATGTCTCATGAAATAAGAGGTCACTAAAAGATTGCTCTTGCTTGTGTCAACAGAATCCCTTCAAAAAAAAGGCTCCTGTCTTGTGCTGGGCCTATGATATATCTATTACTCCATTGCTAATGTCCACATTTTTGCATTGCATCTCTGTCAGAGGTTGAACACAGCATCTTTACTCATTACTGTATAAATCTACTGTAGCAACCTAGAAGTCATAAAATTGTCAATGTGTATTTATGGAGTAGGTGTATTTTACCAGGGCTTTTTCTTCCATAACTGTTAGTGGTAGTAGACTGATACCTATTGAAATTCAGAAGCATTTTGTATAAATAGGTGTTTATTTTGTTGTTATTTATATATATGAGACTGTACTGTACATGTGACTCCTGGTACTTAAATGCAAATTTACTTTACAAAGATGACTAAGCCAATTTAAACTGCATGTAAAGAAAACATTTCTTGAACCGAGACTCGCATGCCAAATTTCAGCCACGAAAGATGTTAATACGGAAGCCTTAGATGTACAAACCCCTCAGAAACAATATTTATAATTCTGACAGCACCTCCAGTGCAGCGGTGAAAATAACACTGCCATAATGAAAAAGAAATGATGATAAGCAGAATATATTATAAAGTAGGGTCTAACAAATTCATAGCCTTTACTTTTGTCAGCAAGCTGGCGATAGGCACTGAAATACTAAACATGCTGTAGCTTTTAAATAAGAACAGCCTGAACAACAAAAGGGCTTCTGTAAAATAGATTAAGAAAATATAATGCCATTTTTACTGCACAAAGTACTATTTTCATTAGAAGGCATAATTCACAAATTAACAGTAAGAGCACTTAGAACTGAAGAGGCGAAAAATGTGGCTATTGGTCGTTGGAGCAGCGTATGTTCTTCAAAAAGACATCCTTATTACCTTTCCCCAGCAGGTTTGCTAATGTCTTTTGTTTAAATATTCATACGTGGGCTTTGGAGCCTGACTCCTGTGAAGAGAGATGGAGCCTGGGACCTCCCACTGAAGCCAGTCAGAGATGCAATCCATGGCACAACAGGGTGACAGTCACCACTGGATATACTGGCCTTCTTCGTGCAGGGTGCTGCCCCGCATCAGAACATGCAAACATACCTCCACACACACATACAAACAGGCTACTTGGGATGCTGGCCTGTACTAGAATTTGCCCAACAAATACCGGGAGTGATCCTCTTCCCATATTTCCTAGCCATTTTCTGCTTTACAGCTTCCAGTGACAGCAGAGGACCAGTTCCAGCACTAGAATGTTGTGGGGATGAGGAAGGAGATTTTCCCTTGCCCAATGCTACACCAAAGAGACATCTCCATATGGAGGCAAGACAGAAACATTCCCATCAAAACAAACATGTCTTTTCATCAACATTGGGGCTTGTTTGGCATGAACACAACTATTAGCTTACACAGACAGCCTGTCCGAGCTAGTATGATAAATGGTCTCAACCAGTCTTCTATTGGTGGAAAAAGCTGTATTTAGTGAAAATGCACATCTACAATAGAACTTCCATTTCTGTGAAGTCTAAAAGATATCAGACAGGCACTACTCAGTTTTCATATTGAATCCGCCTAATGTGAAGCAGTATTTAAAAAATAGAATGTAAGACAAGTATTGTAGAACTATGATGCCCTACTCTACTCGGCATGTTCCGCGTAAATTGGATGATCCTTAGATTGCAATGTAGCTCATTTTCTGTTAGGACAAACATCAATAATCTCTTTCTCACAATCTCACTGCAAAGCATTGCCGTGCGTTGGCTAATGTAAGCTGAGCTCTTTATTGCAAAGAAATCTCTGACATTTTATACATACAATTTTTAAGTGATCTTTGCAAGAGATGTGATTCCTTACAGGGGCACACTCAGATATAGAGAGAGGTCTATTCATGCCCATCTATTACTGTCCTTCATTCAATATCCCATTCGAGAGGCTTTGCATCCTGTGCTTTCCATGGCTTGTCACAGTGTAAAATACTAAATGGCAGTTTGTTTTCTTCTATACCTGTCATAGGGCAGTTTATCTGCTGTCTCCACTTCTAGCATGCGTCTCTCTTGCATGTTGGCAAGTAGCCAGAGAAGCCATTTTTAATCTCTCAGTTTATTTGCTCCTAAGGAGTGTCCTCTTTGCTCTAATAACTCTATCCTTCAGGTTATCTGAACTTTACACGTGCTCTCTACTATGTGGAGTATCTATGCGCTTGTGCCCCAGCTTGTAAGTCCTCGCAATCTTGACAAGGTACCTTTACCACTTCAAAGTGCTGCGTTGTCTGTCCTATCTGTGGATTTAAACAAAATCACACGCATTGCTATTTTTGGCCAAGAAATGACAGCACAGAGGATGAGGCATGGGAACACTGATGTTGGGTCAAGGTCAGATCCAGGTTTGTGGGCAACACACCAAGGCAGAGGACAGCCATGAGGACTTTCCCAATGGGTTCAGTCCTTCTGACTGTCCTTATAACATCCTTCCAGTACCAGAAGGAGACCTACAGAAAATCTGCAGAGGAACGTTTTGCAAAGGACTCCAGTGATAGTACAGGGGAAATGTTTTCAAACTAAGAGGGGAGATTTAGATTAGATCTTAGAAAGAAATTCCTCACTATGAGGGTGCTGAGGCACTGGAACAGGTTGCCCTCTTCATGGAAGTGTTCAAGGCCGGGTTGGATGGGTCTCTAGGCAACCTGGTCTGGTGAGAGGTGTCACTGTCCCTGGCAGAGGGGTTGAAATTAGTTGACCTCTGAGGTCCCTTACAACCTAAGCCATTCTATGAGTTTTTGCAAAGAGACAGTGCCTACTCCTCTGCCCATGACATCAGCACAAGTTTGGGTTGAGCAGCAACCTCTGCAGCAGTCTTACAACAAATCAGATGACAGGCAGCAAAAGCTGTGCCTCTAAACATCAGCACTAAACACTCAGCAGCTGACAAACACATTGTCCATTCGTTTGAGTGTACATGGGAAAAACCCTCATGCTGTCATTTTACCAGCTTGTAGCCCCTTCCTGAGTAAAATCTTGTGGATATTTTCTTCTCAGCATGTCTAGGATTAACTGTAGGAAATACCAAAACAGCTAGAAGTTTACCCAGGCTCTCCTCACCATGAATTTCATCTTCTGCAATACTCTTTGCCATTATCAACACATGCCCACCTCGCAGAGAATGCTGTTATGAATCTTCTGTTTTACTCCTCCTGCTTTCTCTGTTTTGTCAAACACAAAGTTATTGTTTCCTCCTCCGAAGTCGTGTTGTATCCCCACCTCTGACCAGATCATACCGCTAAACCCATTTTTAAAATGTTCATTTTTCAAGTTGGCACTTTCATGCTTTCTCCCATACTATCACTCCCTCTTTGCAGGACCTCGCCATAAACATAAGAAAAAATAACTACTCCTCCTCCAGAATGTCCCTCAAACCTCTCTGTTCTTGAAATTACTTTGTTTTTCATTGGCTATGGGTACAGTGAGATGTACTACACACCATGTTAATCAATATTGCCTCATTGCTTTCTCATTCTCAACTACTCTTTTTTATTTATTTCTACATTCTTGCCTGTCTTACTCTGAGATTAGAAAATCATCTCTTAGTCCTGCATGTTCACTTTATTTAGGTGGCTCTCCACCCCTGTGATAAGGTCTCATAGGCAATATAGTGACACTAAAAATAAAGAGTTATGGGTATATAAAGATGTCTGCGAATCGGAAGCTTTCTTCTAAAGGGAGCTGAGAGGAAATTTACTGGTGAGCATTAAATCTCAACTGTTCTTTGATTTTAGGAAGATGATGCATCCAGACTTGGATGGAGACATACTGATGAGCAGCGTGAGGCTTCTCATTAAGTAGAGAGATGTGCTTTGAGTTATAGCTGTGCCTTGGATCATTTTTTACAGGAGAAAAGTGTAGATACTCAGTAGGATTTACCTCTAGGTAAACAGACCTGCCAATCTCCATGAGACCAGCATTTCACTAACTGCCCTCAACAAGAGGTTGTTCATTAGGCCTCATCTGTAGAAGTAGACAAGAAAGCAAATTCTGGTGGTGTGTTTCTTCCCCTCTCTTCTTCAGGACAGATGTGTTCTGGTTCAGAACTACATGTAATGTAGCATATGTACTTGAATATGCAGGAACAAGTAAGACAAGACTCCCCACCTTCTACCAGCCACTGTCTGCAGACATTACGATGAAAAATTGTAATTGTTTTCCCCTCTTCAATATTAAATAATGTAGGAGATAAATAATAACTCTCTTGGCAGAGGCATGATAGGAGACACAGGATGCATTGCAGTGTTGCTTTTTTCAAGACAAAACTTTACAATATACTCTTGACTGAAATGCTCTAGCAATGGTGCTGACACCACCTGTTTTTCCTCTTAAAAACAAAAATGCCGTAGGCTCCAATATTTTGTAGTATTCCTTTACATATGCAGATGATGGAATGCCAGAGAAAATCATGCAAACAAAACCTTCATCAGCCTGTTTGGAGGCCAGCCAGGGACTAGATAATTTGGACAAGGTCACAATGGGCTGGATGAATGAGTGGGAATGAAATACTGCTTCCAAACTTTGTAAAACTTCTCTAGACAGTCTGTCCCTTTTAAAAATGTCCTTATTTCTTTTTTCAGAGAAAGAAACCCCAAAGCCAAACATTCCTGTGCATTTCATTTGAAAAGAAAGTCTTGAGAAGAGGAAGGAAAGAAACCGTGTTTGGCCATAATGGTGTTCTCCACCCAGTTCAGTCATAATCTTATGGCACAAAATTACAGCACTTAAGAATCTGCTTTTAAAGAGCTGCCATGATTTTTAACCTCTTCTCAAAATACATGAAAGACCTCTTAAATTTATTGCCTTAGCTCGTTGCAAATCTATTCATTTAGCAGTTGTATCAGATATATTTCTTTGTCAGCTACCCATTTAAGAAAAGATGATCTTAAAAAGCATGGACATAAATTGTTGTGGAGAAGATCAATTAGTTTAAAAGGTTTTTCCTTTTAACAGATCAGATAGCTATTATATCTCACCATTTGCTATATGGAGATTTCATTGAACAATTCCAGTATTTAATCGTTTCTTTAAACACATATTCATTTTAAATGATTTCACAGGGATTCCATGATCATGGCTTACTGAAATGAGTTTTCCACTTGTGTGTAGTGTTGAATGGATGTGGTCAGGATTGGACTAGATGATCTGTCAAAGTCCCTTTCAATCCCTAATGATTCTATGATTTTATGAATGGTCAGGAAATACTTTTAACAGTATCAAAGCAATCAGTTTTCAACAGGTTTTGTAGCTTTTGATGCAAAGGTAGGCAAGTAAAAGCAGCTTTTATGAGGTAAACCATAAATTATCAAACTTTTGCTAAGTGATAGGGAACATATGGGTGAGTGTTGCGTATCGCTAGCAGCCACAGCAGGGACAGTTGTTGGATCCCATTCTTCCCAGAATTAAATCACAGAATTAATTCCTACAGGTGTGTAAAGGAGAACCTGTGGACTGTTGCTATTTACTGTTCTGAAAATCACACTTTGTGATGGATATGTAATTGCTATTGTTTCTTGAAATTAGTTCATAAGAAAGCTGCTGAAAACAGCAATCTGGTAAATAACTTTAATTGCATTCTAAAGGCAAAATTCTGCCAATCATTATTCTCATTGGGCAGCACTTTTCTCTGCAATTAGTCTATTGATTTTGTCGAAATTACTGTTGAACTTCACGTTAGGGTATCACACAAGTAAGTGGCAGAGCAGGACTTCACCTCAGCACTGAAACACAGCAAGGATGTTTCTCTTTTCCTGGTGCCTTTCTAGCTTGCTTAGCTAGACTCCATCCCCTGTGCTGGGCCTCCAGTCTTTATTCTATAGCAGAAGTTGGAAAGATAAGAGAGGCAGCACTGAGCATCTTAACCAGTTATATTTTTCCTTATGTCTGGAGAGAGCCCAGCAGCAAAAGCAAGAGTCTCTCCTGGCCATGATCCAAGATGAGCCTACAACACCCATATAGTCATCCCATCTTAAAATCAGCCTGGATATTACAAACAGTATAAGAGAAGCAGAAAGTTTCCCTGATAGACTTCGTTTATGCAGTTTCTGCTGTATGAATCCCAATGATTTATTTTTTTTTTCCTTGACCTGATAAAAAAACTGTTTGACAGCTCCACAAACTTCAGACTCACTGAGAATTAAATAAACTAACTGTGGTGGAACTATGATCTCATCAGCCTCCCACATATTTACTTTTGTGTTGTACTCATTTATATTGCATGCCTAATTAATTGAGGGACTTGACAATTGCAAAACTAAACCACCAATAGATTTTCTTAGGTTCTTATAGCTTTGGAGAAAGAAGCAGAATCTAAAAGAAGGGATTACGAATCAGAAACTTGCTGGAAGTGGTATAATCACAATCCTTCACATTTAGAAATCATCCAGCTATCTTTTCAAGCCTGCCAATGAATTTTCAGGCAAAGTCTCATAGCAAACCCAGACTTATACCCCTGCTGAGGGAATTTTTTATTATTTATAATTTGTTTTCTTGTGAAAGCTGTATAGAAAGAAAAAAAAATAGAAGCATTTCCATCTTTATTCCTTTTTCCAGCATGCTTCCAGAATCTCAACAGGAACAAGAAGATGTCACATTTCAGATCAGTTTATACAGTTTGGGATGCAAGAACATCACTGTATGAATGGCATTTCAAAACAAAATTCAAACATTATGCTGTAAATCCCACTGAAGGTTCTCTTTCTCATACTACACATTGAATAATAACCTGAAAGGACTTTGTGTTTCTAAAACTAATTGCACTTTTTATTGTGCTAAGTATTTACAGAGAAAATGCACCCTCCACCGACAATACACTGACTTTCTGATTCCCCCTGAACCTCTTTCCTCTGTTACCTATGCTTTGCTTAAGCTCCATGTCAGCTGCCACAGACTCCTTTATAATGTTTGCAGTTTCTATTTCACACAATAGTCTGCTGAGGACAGAAGTTGTGTAACTCAGTGAAGATTCATTTTCCAAAGCCACTGACCTGACAGGAGACAGAAGAGGATACTTCTGCTTAAAATTATTAGTTTCTTCACGCTTGAAAATTCATTTTTATATCTTTAACCTTTTTCAGGTTACATCATTGTACACAATAGTGTATACAATAGTGTTTGTCCCAAATCCATCTGGAGAGTAGGAAGGAACTGGACTGCTTTCATGCTTTTCTGTCTTTCATGCATTTTCTGATATCTCAGCAAAGCCCTTCAGAAGCCAGCAGATGTCCCGCACAGTAGACATCCTTAAGAATCAGAGGAATTTATTGTTATATTTCTATATTATATTCTGCTCTCCTCACAGTCTGATTGTAGCTTGAACAACAATGGAAGTAGAAGTTCTCCATGTACAGATTTTCTGCAAGAGCTCTTGGACCCCATAGGCAGAGATGCCCAAGGAGGCATCTTGAAACATGTTCAAGTGGTTCCATGACTCCAGAACTTCAATACATCAGAAGTCACAAAGAGCAAACGTATTTGTTCTGCATAGATGAGAGAGTCTGTCTGCCAAAACTGAAACCAATGTGCTAAGATATTTCCCAAGTATTCCCTTCCTGGCTTTCTCTTAAAAAAATTAGAAAGAACTGAAATAAATCCATCATGGAAATGGAGCAAGTGCACTTGGATGACAAAAAAAGTCATGACTGGAGATATTTGTATCAGACTTAGGGGCTTTTGGTATGTACCCAAGCAGAGTAAGTGCCCTAATAAAGTAGGTAAAGCAGGGAGATTTTGAACTAGCTCCCTCAGGTAACAATTTGTGTTGGCATCTGCCACGGATGATGTGTTATTTCTAAGGAACTAATGATGAACAGCTCTTTTCCGTGTACATAAACAAGGAGCTTTTGCAAAACAGTCTCACAACACACTGAGATTTGAGAATGCAGCATTAGAGTTTCATCTTTAACCACACTAAACCTACATTGTGGGATGTTTTTCTGAAATGTGCATTAGTAGTATGTCCTACATCCTCTCGGGGTGCAAGCTTAAAGCAGGTAACTGTTCCCAACCACTGAGAAGGAAGAAACTCTTGAATAATCAAAGGAGATTTGTGATTACTTAGTATTTCAGAGCTGTTTCTAGCCTGAGGAGAGCACTAAGAGCCTCTCAGGAAGAGGTGTCACACTATAATACACAGGCAAGGTAAAAATTCATCCCTGTTTTTAAATATATATAAGAACAACTGCAGATAAAATATGAATTCAAACATTTCATGTATTATGCTCGAGGGCATTCAAGCTCCTAGCCGATAGGTATAATGAGAACCTGCCCATTTAGCCATTGTATTGTTGTGTTGTATGAGGTTTTTCTACCTTTCTCTGAAGCCTCTGGTGTGGGTTATTGTCAAAACCCTACTTTGGACATCACTTTGGCTTAACATAACAATTTCTGTGCTCCTGAAACTGGGACATTCTAATTATCTTTCAACATTACAGTGCTGTGCTACTGAACCCACTTTAATCTATAATGATAACAGAAAGGAATCACAAGCCAAAAGACTGTTTACAAGTTGACACAAATGACCTAATCTTTGCAAAGAGCCATAGTGGGAAAAGTGTGAAAAATGTACTTCACAGAAGAATCCTTGGCAGAAGAAGTGAATTCAGTGAAAACTTTTAATAAATTTGAACAAAAAGCCTGAATTGAGTGACAGAGCTATAAGAAGAGCAACTTAAACCAAAAGAGTGGCCAGTAGAGATCTTAGAAAATACAGCATATATTTCCTATGTTACTTAACTCAGTTTAAAATAGCAGACGTAATAAACAGACAAATAGCAAGAAAATTACTAAATACAGCAAACTAACCTCTGCAAGATTCTTCACAGCTTTACCTCCTTGTATATGACCCGCGATTTGGTTGTATATCAATATTCCTGTAGCAATTGTATGGGTCCATTAGCCAAATGTTATTCTTCATAACAAAACCATTATAAATATATGGTCACAAAGTGCTTTTGGCCTGATTCCAGCTGGTCCCATATCTCAACAGCCATTTCAATGGAGGCAAAAGAGAAAGAAAGAAAAGGGGAAGATTTGTTTTATTTTTTTGAGCGTGTCATAGCCCCAAATCTGATGAATGTGTAGTGAGACAGACTGGGAAGGATTCTGTGCTGCCTAAAAATGAAGTTAAATCTGGGAAAGACTGTTTAATGAAGCATGAGTGCTATTTGGTTTCAGCACAGTATGAAACCATGATGTTCCACTCAATACTGCTGCCCCAACAGCAGCTAACTTTCTTTATGGAAAAAGAAGTGAGGTTGGAAATTCCATACTGGAAGAAGAAAAATAAAATGAATTATTTTACAGAATTTTATCAAATGTATCTTATTTCTAGAAGATTTAAGTAAGGGAAGTGAGAAAAATCACCTCACCCTGAAATGAACCTTGCATGTAACAGAGCTTAAAGCAATCCCACACAGTTCATCAATAATTTGTCTCTGAGAATTGGTCTTCACAGAATAAAGGAAAGGGCTGTCTCAGGTAGCATCTGTTATGGCACAAGCATAACTTAAATGCTGGAAGGAGAGAAGTTAATGTAGGTAAAGCAAAAGGCTGAGGCTACATTTTCTTGACTATCATTTCTCAGATTTATTGTTGTGCCCTGGTGCAGATTCCTTGGTCTCAACTTCCACATTTACAAACTTGGCATAATTTGCTTTAGTTACCTCATGTGTCTATTCAGTCCAATTCAGCAGGGTACACAGAGACGAGAACTCTCAGCAGAAGCCTTCTCCACTGAGATGATACTCACTATTGAAATTTCTTCTCATTTCCATAGGAGTCAGTTACAGTCAAGCTGTTAGCAAGTCTGCACAAAAGCTGATCTGCAAGACAGCGTTCAGCTTCTGCACTCAATGAGCAGCATTTGACCACTGCTGGTGGCCTAATGGCAGCAAAACTGTGAAACTGTGAAAAACCTTTTCTACTTTAAAAGAAATCTGACAATTAGACCCAGGCTAGGGAAAATTTTCATGTTATCTAACATATGTCACCATCCTGGTGTTAGAATTGGAATGCAATACTAACTGAGGACTCCTTACAGTAAAATATGTTTATATGGGTTTTGTTTGATTTTCCTTATTTCTTTAGAGCACAAGGTACAATGTGAAATCAAGAAATTCCAGTAATGTTGATCATCAGTTGATCAACAGTTGGGATTTTTTCCACCCTAAGGGTGTCAGTTGTATTAATGCAGAAAAGTGCTGGCAAGATGCAAAGGTTCCTGACAGCATATAGACATCACGTAATATAACGATAAACAGATGTAAACAAACAATTAAAACCACAAGATTAAAACCCAGGCATCTCTACACACACTGAGCCACAAAAACATGACTTCTGAAAATACAGAACTTCTTGGAAATATCTTGTCTTTCAAATTTCTTGAGAACTCCCTAGTTCCTTTTCTCTTTCCCCAGCCCCTCTGTTTCTCTTCACCCCATGAAAGATGAAAAAACAAAAAGAACAGTACATCTAAAAAAGCCCCACAAAAATAGATAGTGCAGAGGAAAAAAAATAACTCAAAGGATTGAAATTTATCTTGTATAGTTGGAGCAAAGCATAAAGTCCATGATTTAGCTCCACAACAGGTATCAGCAAGGGCTTAGCAAGCTCCACCCAAGACAAAGACACTTTAGCCAGAGGTCTCAGAATAATAAGAGATTCCACAAAAGCAATCACTGGAAGTAAACAAATATTTGAGCCTGTAGTAAGAGGGACTTTGCATACATGTGTGACAAGAAATCAAATGAATAAACAAATTACATATAAACACTGCAAAAAAACTCAGTACTGCAGAAGTTCTGGAATAATTTGCTGTGGCAAAACCATTTAGAGAGCAGGAGAGATTCAGAGCCAAGTCACCTTTCTCTGTCCCAGTCTGAAAGGTTATTTGATACTGAGAAAACAAGGCTTATAGGGGGTTGGTCAGTCCTAGAGGCTACAGATCAGCAGTCCGTTCGACCACAGGTCCACACCATGGCTGAACAGCCACATACACCCAATTCTGAGTGCCAACACAGCAGGAAATTCCCTGCCACAGACCATCCTCTGTCCTAAGTCTTATGGTACCAGGCTTTATGTAGAATGATAGAATGACTTAGGTTGAAGAGACTTCAGAGATCACCTACTTCAAACCCCCCTGCCATGGGCAGCATCATCTCTCACCAGATCAGGTGGCCCAGAGCCCTATTCAAACTGGCCTTGAACACTTCCTTGGATGGAGCAGCAGTAACAGCCCTGGGCAACCTGTTCCAGTGCCTCAGAACTCTCATAATGATGATTTTCTTCATAAGACCTAAGCAGAATCCACTCTCCTTTAGTTTGAAACCATTACCCCTTGTCCTATCGCTAGTATCCCCCATAGAAAGTCCATCTCTAGCTTTCCTGTAGCCTGTTTAGATACTGGAAGGCTGCTATAAGGTCCTCCCAGAAACTTTTCTTCTGCAGGGTGAACAGGCAAAATTCCTTCACCCTATCTCCATAGCAGAAGTGCCCCAGCCCTCTGATGATCTTTGTGGGCCTTCTATGGACTTGTTCCAACAGTTCCATGGCCTGTCCTTTGCAAAACTGCCTTCCTGTAAGCCAAAGGTTGTGGCAAAACTGAAACCAAGATCTGCTGGCATAAAATCTCCAAACTGCTGAGCACTAAATCCCTACCAAGTGCTGAGAGAAAGTGTTGGGGTTTCAGATTTCAGCCTGTTTTGCCTCTCCGAAGCACCGCATTAAGGTTAGCTTCGCAAAACACTGACATATGAAGGGTCAAAGAAAAAAAAAAGTAAGCATTTCAGTTGTGATTTGGCAATTTTTAATTTGGTTTCAAAGATTTCTTATCACTAGCATATTCCTTGATTTTTCCAGCATCTGAAACCTGTCAGACAGCTCTGAACCAAAGCCAGACCACATCTACTGTCTCAAATTAATGAAAAAGATGATATTTGAAAGTTCTGTTTCAAGAAAACCAAATAAGAAAGGTCTGTCACAAGAAAACCAAATACAAAACAAACCCCAAGCAAACTGAGTGCCTTCTCAACAGTTCTGAGAATTACATTATTTTAAAGAAAAGGGTACAGGTTTCAAAAAAACCCCATTTCAATCCTACAAAAAGAACCCAGAAAACACAATGCCTTGGGGCCTGAGTCCCCTGCTCCATTGTGGCATTAGGTACATTGGGAAATTGTATTCACCACCATGAAGTTCATCTACGGTGATTCAGTCAGGCTGCACTGAACGAGTGGGTCTTCACACCAGCAGAAGGTTCAGTTCAAGAGACATTTATTTTTTTTTCATTTAGAAACTCATGAAAACATGATACTTGTATTGAGACACTCATCTTCAGAAACAGCTCTCTCTTTTCAAATCTGCAAAAGTTATTTGAGTAGTGTGTACTTTCTGGTCCTTCATGTTTAATGGCCACAATACTTCCATTGTATGGTTGTCACTAAACACAACACAGCCTTTTGACCTTTGAATCACCACTAGAAGCCTTCTTGAACAATTTCTATGCCAATCGTGATTCCCAGATGAGGCTCAGGCACAATGTTTTGTAGCCTCTCTTTTAAAAATGTCCAGACATGCTTTGTATCAAAATAGAAAGTAATAAACTTGTGAAGTACTTGCCATTGATTACAACTATCTGTTGCGAACTTAAGTTGGTGGAAGGTTCTTTTGTGCCTAGAAACTTTAAAGAATTGGCACAAGGAATCTGTCAGATATTTTAAGTAGGTTTATAACAGAATATAGTATCTTTGGCTTTAGCATATCATGAGTATAAAGCTAAACTGACAGAATTAAAGCTATTCATGCTGGAAAAGCCCACAGGGTAGTTATCAGACTCCAGGATTAATACGCATAATGAAAGAAGTATCAGAAGGGAATTAAAGAAAAAAAGTTTAAGGCAAAACTCATTAAAGGAGTGATCCTCATTGTTGATATGTTTTAGCACATGTGGGTGCTGTGCACCTTTCCAGACCAAAGCCCAAGAGCATTGCATGCTTCAAATGCCTGTTGTGATCAGATAAGAGTATTTTGTATTTCACTGTTGTGGATGATCCTTTTGCTTTATACAGGATTGTGATAGTGGGAAGTATTATGAATTTTTGGTTAATAATAATTAGCCATATATTTTCAAGCTTTTACAATTGCTTTTGTACCATTTGCTAAGGGGTTTGTCTTTTTTAGTATTTCTCTTCTCATTCACCTACCAAACCACCTTTAATCCATTTGTTCTAAAGGACAATGTAGTAATAGCTTCTGTTTATCTGAAGAAGCAAGGTCTCTTAAGTGTCTTGAGCTTAAGATGCAGTCTCCCATATTATTCACCTGGAAGCAGGAGAAGCGAGATGGCCACTGATGCATGTACATTAGGTATTAGGCACTGCTTGCAGGATCCCTTTCAATTTAGGGGACCGGGAGATGGTCCCCATGGGCCCATGCTTTGAGACAGCACTGCATATGAGCATGAGAATAGAGTAGTTAGAAGAGCCAAAATGCCACTGCACTCTGCATATTTTATGAGGTTTAATTGGATTATATTGATTTGAGTCCATTATAGCTTGGTTTGTTACTCTAATAAATTACATTGTTCTTTGAAACAATGATGGCTTAAGATTGAAATATTATATTAAATCTTAAATCGGACTGGTATGCTTCAGGTTTGATATTTACCACTGCCTATGGAAAAAGTCATCCTTGAGTAGTTTTCACTGCTTGAATAAAATCTGCAAAGGACCTAGAAGCTTTAAAATGGTACCCAAACTTGGTTAGAATGCAAGGTGAACAGCAGCAGAACAACCAGTGTTCAGGCTGAGATTTGCAAACAGGACATGTAATCAAAAGAAAAGGAATAATTTCATATTTAGATCTGAGGAACAGAGAAGTTTCAGCTTTTAAATCCCAAATAAATGTTATTATAGTAATTGATCTGCAATGCTAATATCTTCACGTATACATCTTACGTTGGGGCTTTGGGAGAGATAATCAGTGAAAGAAAAACAACTTTCCCAAAGCATATCTGTATTAAATATATAATTCATTATTGACTGTATTCATTATGCAGCAATTCATAAAAACACTGAAGCTAAAAGGATTTGCATAAGGCAACATATAAAGATGAATGACTTTTATGACTGGGTTTGAATTTTATTTAGAAATAAAAATATTTGTCTTTCTGGAAACACAAAGTATTGTTTAGGTAAAGACAAAGGAGAAAGAGGTATTGCTGGAATGGAAAACTGTGTAAACAGGAGCAAAGTGTGGTTAAAATGCTAATACTTTGTGTTAAAGATTGAAACTGAGTCATCAACACAAGTACCTTCTCTTTTAAACCCTATGGGATTCTTTTTTGATGAGCAGCAGCACAGCCACTGCAGGTAGGTGCATGTTGAGAGGTAAAGTGCTGCATTGCACTAATTTGCTTTGTCAGAAATTCCCACTGTAGCAGAGAGGTGAAATTCCTCACAGATTGAGCTCCTGGGATGCTGCAAGATGGGACCCTGAAGAAGTAGGTGTTCAGTGGCAGAAGTGAAAGATGTTACTGAATAAGGAAAATGTCTGTCTACAGCCCAGATAAATTACTGAACATTACCCTCAGACAGTGAGAATGCTGAACTTTGTCTAAACATGTTCACAAAATTGAGCTTAATTTAAGATATTTATACATTCCTTTCCAAAATGCCACAAAAAGCTGTATCCAACAGCAATGGAGTTTTTGTAATTGTGCTTAAACCTGTTCAAATTTTGGAGCTTAGCTTGAAAATATATCTACCATCTACTTCACTGAGTACTTGCCTTCTGATGAGTCTGACAACACAGATGTCACCTGACAGCAAGTATAAAAGTGACCCTACATGCTGTCTCAGTGAGACAAAGTGAGACAGTATTACATGCTCCAAGTGCCCCCACTTTGAAGTGAAGCAGGGCTGAAGCGTGATGAGGAATTCTGATGTCCTGTAGTACACAGAAAAGAGGAACTGATGTCCATAGTCCTTCCTCGTTCCTCAGCCCAGCTAGGTTTGCAGACAACCCAGGGTTTGGTGGTTTGTGCCATTGCTGGAATTACCACTGGGACTGACATTACGGAATTGGTCATTCATCATGTTTGACACCAGGGCTATTTCAGAAAGTACTGCTTTGGCACATTCAGGAATAATTATATCAAAGCTGGTGCTGCACATTGCTTCAGAGGGAGGTCATGCAGACAATAGTAATGCATCACATTTTTTTCTCTATTGTAATGCTACCTGTGCCTTATATATGTCTCTTGCCATTCATCTATAGCGTTCTGATGCCATTTGCCAAGGCTGTTTGCCCTGGCACACACCAGTCAGGCAAGCTGAGACTGATACAGACAAAAAAAAAAGCAAAAGACATTTGGGAAAACAAGTAGGATTCTTATACAAAATAATACCTGTTAAATATATTCAGAAGAATTCATGAGGAAATTCAATGTGACTTGCATAAATCCAAACCTCATACAAGGATATGCAAAGTGCCATTATGCGTTCCAAACAACATATTATGTTTCATTTATAAAGGCACATTTCACAGTCACAGGAATAGACACTACAAAATGATCTGATTTACACAAAGTAGAATGTACACAAACCAAATTATAAATATCAACCAGAATATTTTAAATGAAATCAAAAGGCCTATCTATATACCTTCCAGACTAATAGCAAGATTGTGTTTCCAGAAGGCATAAGATTGGCTCATAATGGTCTAATCCCCCTGATGTTACTTACTTTGGCATAGACTGACGTCAGCCTCATGAATAATTCTGTGGGTGTCAGGCAAGATGCAGCTGTTGAAACTTTAAGCAAGGCCTGGTTATTAGATTAGTCTGAACACAGTGACTTGGTATAAAAAAAGGGAGTTCTCACAATTAACTTGCAATGTTAAATCTTTAAGATCACAGAGATCTCTCTCAAGATTTTCCCTACCAAAACTTAAAAATGGTATTTTTTTCCCCTTTCCATTCTCATTCTTTTCCCTTTGGAAAAGCTCAGTTCTCACCAGTGACCACAGCTCATGTGGGAGATTTAATGAGAACAAGATTCATAATAAATAGGCAAGAAGCAGCAACACAGAGTTTGCAAGAGACATCTGCATTTATCGAGCACTGTCTTGAGGAGACACAAACTGTTCACTAGCACAGTTATTATATCTTTTCGTATTGGGACAAAGTGAACTTCCGGCTCAAGAGTCAACTTAGATCTTGTTGTATTACATCCTGTTCACAAAGATTATTTACTTGGTGACCAAGCAAGCAGAATCGAGATTATTTCAGTCCTTGCATGTATGCAGTACCTCAGTGGTAAGGGACATCACAAACACAACATCTTAAACCACACGTAATTATAGCCACTGCTGCCTGCTTCAGATTATATAAAAATAAAATCTGTTTATTAGAAAGGCATTAGTACTGACAGTTTACACTGAAAATAAAGGATCAAACAGCTCTATAAACACATAAAAACCATTTTTCCTCAGAAAAGCCAGTGTTATTATTTATATTTTTACTTTCTTTACTATAATATTGAAAACAAACAATGCAAAAATTAAAATAGTTCCAGAAAAATCCTCTCTAAGTAACACTCTTCCACATTCTACTTTTACAGCTGTAGGTTACACACTGAACATTTCACCATCACTGTCCTTGTTTTCTTATAAGTAAAGCACTCCTATGAATTAAACTGCACTCAAAACCCCAACAACTGGACTTGCTTTCACTCCAATGCCAAGAATGCTTTGAGATTTTGTGAAGGACTTTTTTTACCCTACAGAATTATGCAATTATACTGTATTGCAAAGTCAGGTTTTAACCACAACCAAAATGCTCCATTTTGACATGGCAGCTGCATAAAACTTCCCTGGAAAGCATAGAGCAGCAGCTGATAATGAGAATAAATCTTTGTTGTAGGTACTAGCAGATCCAAAAGAGGATTCACAAAGGTACCAGCGCTAATGGCAGCAGCAGGGAGAACTGGGCATGTGGGGGGAAAGATAATATCTGAGGATGAGGAAGGAGGAGGAGATGTAGGAGTCCAGACAAGAACCAGCCCTCCTCCAATATGCATGATCTGCCCAGACCCTACAAATAAAAGGAGAACATTTTTGTCTGAACACAGGAAAATCACCAAAAAAATTCCACATAGACAAAATATGACAATCTGTCAAGACCCCAGGGAAGCTGAACATGATTTCGTTCCCCAATTAGAAAGTGTAGGAAGTCAGAATTATGCCTAGACCTGGATAAAAGCACGAAATTTGAAGCTATGCAGTTAAGACCAACAAAGCAATCACTGTACGACATCTCGATCATTAACTGAAAAGCTATCTCATCTTTAAAAAGGTTCTTCTTCCCTGTTTCTGGTGTCAGGCAGCAATCTGTCTAAATTGCTCTCTGGCTCCGTTGCTCCCAACTGACTGTAACAGTCAGCAAAGGTGTGTCTGCACCCATCTCCTCCTGGAACTGTAAAGGCCCCATGTTGCTCCGCAAAAATGAGAAGGTTTTACTTTTTTCCCAAAATTTTTAAGAGCAAAATTTGATGATAATTGTCCTCAAGTAAAGGAGGGGCAAAATTCAAATCTGTTCTCATGTTCTGAGATTTAACACACTCCCAGGTTTCAACTGCAGGACTGGATCTGCAGGGTGGCCATCCTAAAGTACATCACTTAATAAAATGTTCAGCATAGCACTGATCATACTTAGCAAGGATCAGCCTTCCAGCTGAATTTGCACATTCCAGAGCTTGCTAGAACCATATAAAACTAAACCAGACCAAAATGACTGAAGCATTATGTAAAAATGATCCTAAATACTAAAAGACCTCTTCAAATGTTAAAAAACATACTATTTAAAATGTTTGTCTAAAATGAGGGTGATAATATTTTTCGTCTGTCCTTAACCGCAAGGATAATCCAAAGCAAGTCAGATACTTTTGAAAATAAGTCCGTATCGTGAAAGGAGATGCTGGGGAGATTTTATTCAATACTTACCAAGATATGGAGTCACCGTTAGGACAATTATCTTTCTACTTTCAGTAAGTAGTAAAGAAAGGTAAAGGTTTTGGAATATAAAGGACACAAAACTCCACACTACAAGTTTCCTTCCTGGGAACAGAAATGAAAGCCTGATGTTTGATAAGCATGAGAAGCCTCAGTTTCTATGTGCCTTAATTCTTCTCAGCTGTCATGTCACACAAATCGAAAAGAGGAATTCCGGCATAAAATCCTCCAATAATTCACTGTAGCACTTTTAGCTGATTCAACAGGTATCAGGAAGGAAAGCAATGACTTTGCTGAAACTGGGAGCAATGAACATGCACACCAAATATTAATTCAGAAACTTTGTTGGGGTGAAATATTAATGCTTTGATTAAGCACCACACTACACAAGAAGGAATTTTTATAGGTAGATTTGCTGACTCGCACGCTTGCCCAAAGTAACCATAAAGCACCAACCAAATGGTACCTGAATCCTGGAATGACTCTGTTTTACCCACGGCATTGCACTCACAGAATTGGAATATAATGTAAGATTTCTTGCCCATACAGTAATTGAACTGACACAGCTCTATTAAAATCCATACAGTCTAACAACAGCATTTGAATGGACGGGAAACACATTTCCTTGTTTTTCTTAAAAGACAAGACAGGGGGATAAAAGATATTTTGGGGTTGGTTAAGCATCTATTCCCAAGTCATAATAAGGTCATTATCAACCAGAAAAGCCCATTAAGCTAGAAAATGAATACTGAAAGCTTTCTAATTAAACACTTTCCACTTACATGATACTGAAAGAATAGAGTGGGAGATGGTGATACTGATACTGTGTTAGTCATTGTATCACTCCTATCATAACACTGTAATCAGCTTTCAGGGTGGTCTACATGAATAGCCCAATAGGTGCTCGAGCCATGCCACAACATTTAATTGGAAATATCTGTGGATAATAGGTGTCTCATGAGTTGTTCTCTCATCTTGTCATATATTTTAATGTTTTGTGACACATAATTGAGTTTTCTATTAACTGTCATGGAATTGTTGTTGTAAACTTTACACCTGATCTGCCGAGCTGCTCTGTGCAGATTTGTCCTGGGCTGAAGTAGACAGAGATACAGGTCCTGTTTCTCAGAAGCAGCCGGCAGGATTGGGGCTGCAAGCTTTTCCTTCTTTGGGGGAGGATATAATTTTCATGTTTATCCACAAAGTTCCCACAATGGGTTGTACATCCTGATATTGAGATTAAATTATTCTAATAACAACAAAGCTAAGCCAACAACAGAACTCCCCTTCTTCAAGTGGATATCTCATACCACTTCTCACCCAACTGTTTATGTAGCAGGCAATGTAATCACCACAGTCACCTAGACCATAGCACTAAGTGCCACTTCCAGTCTTTTCATAGATACCTCCAGGAATGGGGACTCCACACCTCCCTGGGCAGTCCATTCCAGAGTCTGATTACCCTTTCCATGAGCAAGTGCTTCCTAATATCCAACCTAAATCTGCCCTGACACATCCTATCACCATCAATGAGCTACAATGGTTTCATTACATTGGAAGAGTGACATAATATTCCAAAATGTTACTAAAAAGAAGCATAACTTTCTCCACAGCAGCCAGTAAGTTCATGGTTCTTCCTTGTCACTAACGATAGAACAAGACGAAAAGGCCTCAAGTTGTACCAGAGGAAGTTCAGGTTCGACATCAGGAAAAATTTCGCCACTGACAGTGTGGTCAGGGATTGCAACAGTCTGCTCAGGGAGGTGGTGGAGTCACTGCTCCTGGTGGTGTTCAAAACACACATTAACCTGGCACTACAGAACATGGTTTTGTTGGCAGGGTGGGGTTGGGTTGATGGTTGGACTTGATCTTGTAGGTCTCCTCCAACCTTAATGATTCTATGATTCAATATAGAATTTGTTTAAAGTATTTCCAAGAAAGATGGAGGATTTTCCAGCCATCCTTGTTTGAAAGAAGCTTAAGAAACAGTATCATAGTAAGCCCCATAATATTTCAATTTACATGATTTATTTCCTTAATGTTTTTAATTATCTATTTCCACATATCTTCCACATTCTGTTTATGGGCTTTACCTATGCACAGCACAAGTCCATACAACAAATCATGTGACCAAAACACAAAAATCATGATTAGCCATAATGTTCTCAAGTGTGAGCGGGTTTTAATAAATATTATTCTATGCAATTCAGTCAAGAGTTTTTAAATAATGCAGTAACTAGGGTACCACACGGATACCAGTAACAGCACAGAGCACTTGGTGCAGTATTTTCCACAGAGGGGAAGCAGATTAACACTGGTTATAAATATATAGTCAATCTACTAAATACACTAGTCAATCTATTAAATACACTAAACAGTTCGTTTTAAAGGGCTTAATGCATCCCTACCACAAGGGAGCATGGCAGCCTATGCAGGAGACAGACCCTCCTTGATCTTGCAACCTATAAGGAAAGGATGATTTAAAGAAGTTCCCACTAGTTGAGGTTCTTTCAAATCCCTTTCTGGGCATGATTGTTCTTCAGCTTTAGGAATGTGACTCAACTCAGTGGCTATTTATTCTCCTGGCTTTCCCTTGTGGTAATTCTGCAAGTGCACATAGCAAGGATGAACATGGAAGAAGAGGAACTGGACTTGACTGTGGTAACTTTGGATAATAGCGGACTGCTGACTTTTCTTTTTAAAATTTGAGACAGTGGTTTGTTTTTGACCCAGAAGAAGCAGTGGCCCTCTGGCAGTGCTGTTGTGCAGAGAAAGCTGTTTGTGTTACCAACTTTCATTCACTGAATAACTATAGGATAATATGTAAAAATGCTGCCCAGGTTTTAATTGCACTGTTCTTTGGAAGAGACAATTGTGGACTGTTGAATCCAAGCCTCATGGCTTCCTCACTCAGTTTTCCTGGCCTGATTGCTTTGCTTCATTCCCCTCTATGTTTGGATACACACAGAGATACCTCTAATATTGCCTTATGCTGTACAGTGGCAGAGGCTGCCCAAAAAATCATCCTCACTAGCCAAACAATTTCTGCAAGGCAATGTAGCTAATTCACATTCTAAATCCCACCATCATCACATCCAAGGTCACCCTCTTTCCATTCTGAACCAATCTACAAGATGGGAACAGAAATATGGCCCAACATTTTAGATTTAAATTGCAAATGTGCAAGGGAAGCACCAGCTCAGGTTTTTAATTGTTGGTAAAATACGGAATCCTAAAATGATTCCCTTAGATGTAGATTCTGTAGTTTTTGAAAGTACAAAAGCATCCTTCTCTGGGAGTTTGGGAACTTAGTTAACCATGCAACCATGTGGTCATTTATTATAATTAATGGGAATACATTTGCATTTGCAGATCTGTGCGCTATTGCAAGCCCAGAAGTAGTCCACAGTGGTTTAGTGTGGTGCACACAGCTGTACCAATGGAGCACAAGACGCACTGGTCAGTGCAGAAGCCAGTAGACAACCAGTGCCAGCGGGCCCAGATATCTTTACACTGGTTCAGTATCTTAGATACTATAAAGAGAGGGACTTTCGGGATGCACTTATGGAACCTGAAAAATAGAAATGTGTTATACACACGTGCACTGCGCATCTGTTTGTCATACTGGGAGCTTGGGAAGCCTACAGCTTATACTAGCAGAGCCCTGGGCTGGGCAGCAGATTCCCACCAAAAATCACTCATCACAGCAGCAGAAGTTAAGCCATCAGTGGTAATGAAACTGATGTGTCTTTTCATTAGGTCATTAATAGCTCTATATTTTATTTCTCTTCTGTTCATAGTGAAAACAAGAATAAGGCTTCCTTGAAGATGAGCTGAAACACAATTGATAGACCAGAAGGGTAGTAGAAGGACAAACAGGATGGTGAATTTGATGAGTGGGCATGGACTTGAAAGAAGTAGACAGAAGCTACAGTCTCAGAAGCTGAAGAAAAAGGGTTTGTGCAATACAGGCTGAAATATCCTGTAAAGGCAGCAGTGACGAGCAGCCCTGTTGACAGCTAAAATGACTGGTCATCCTAAAAATCATATATGAGTTCAAGCTCTACCTCTGCCCAGGACAAATCAAGTACATAGATGATCCTCCTTGAATCCAAAGAAGTTAGAGCTCGCCTGTTCCTCTGTGCTTTGTTTCCAATTGCTGTTACTTTCATCAAGGTTTTATTTTGGAAGTCACAAGTTCTTAGTTAAAACAGGTTTAACTATTTAGCATCAGATTCACCCACCTACATAAAACTCTCCAACTGTTGAAGTTGTTAAAGGGACACCGTCAATTTTATAACTGCACGTCTGTTTAAAAATCATTTACCTTCTGTTGTTGGGAGCAAGCCTCAAGGTTGCATACTTGAAAGGCATTAGAGACAAAATATCTCCTTAGACATGATTTTGGGTATCATCCATCTCACTGTGTTGCTTCCTAACATGCCTGGGCCAGATCCAGCAAAGACAGGCACTGATGTCTCCACGCAGGACCGAGGCTGAAGTGTAGATGATCTAGATTTAAATAGGTGAGGTTTATTTTTCCTAAGTGATTTCATGAGGAAGTGACACTCTTCTGTGAGTTCAGGATAAACTTTCCATAGTGTCAGATGAAAAGATTTGCAGGAGGCAAAGCAATAACTCCAATATTGCAGCCCTTGCCTGACACCCCATTGCCATGGCTTGGCCCTCCTGCCCTTGGTCAGCAACTCCACATCTTTTGGTATGTAACAAGAACTAATTCTAATGAAGACTGACCAGTATAGGGAGTGAAGATTTAGATGGTTTCAGGGATGTGGCAGAAACAGAGAAAAGTAGGGGTGAATGAAGAAGAAAGAAGATTTTTAAGAGCAAGTGAGATAAAGGCAGGGGAGACTAATACTCTGATTGAGTGAGGGAGAAGTTTTGTGGAAAAAGGTGTGAAAATGTGTAATTAAAGACAGGATTGTATTTCCTATGCAGAAGGAAGCTGAGCTTGAATTGACATGAAGTAGTGATGGTTTTTATGGCATTTCCAAGCTTCTAAGTGATTTTGCAAACTTATCATTCTTTTAATGTATTTTCACATATAATGGAAAGATTTGGGAAGTTGAGTGGTTTTGTGAATGTAATGTATAATTCTGACTGACTCAGCTCTTAATTCAATTTCCTCTTCATAGCTCAGATTAGGGGACTTAAATGGGGTTGTACAACATGAATGATCTTCCTATCACTCAGCTGCAGAGGCATGGAAGGTTTTGGTAAATGCAATTTTCATACAGCTCCATCTCTGGCAGAATAACTGGTAAGAAATAGTGAGAAACACTGAGGAGATGTTGACAGGAGGCTGAGGGACACCGCACAGCACCAGTGCCTTAAGCTTCCCAGACACAACAGAGAGAAGCAACTGTTGGAGAAGCCAGAAGAAACTCCCAGGATAAACTGATTTAACAGTCTATCTCCATATTTTTACATACTGAGAAGTGCTAAAGAGTAGAGAAAGTTTTGTTGTTGCCTTGAGAAGTAGAACAGGCTCCCATGTTGCGTAAACTACCTACATAAACCTATGTTGTCCTTGTGTGATCCTTTACAAGCTTCTAAACAAGCAAGCCAACTTGTCTTGGCAGTCGCATTTTTGGAACGAAGTCAAAGTGGGCACCCATCATTGTGCTCCTACCTGTGAGAGGAGGTGGGGTGTGTATTCAGGAAAGTGTGAAAAAGCATCATTTGACTACCTGCTTGTCTTTCCAGGATGTGCTGTCTTTCTACAGTTTTTCAGTTTTGAACATTGTAAATTATAATAATGAAGATCAACATCCTCTTTCACTTTCTAGTTTTAACAAATAAAGATAATGATGATATAAGTTTGTCTCTGATAGACAAACATAATGGTTATTTACAGAGACAAGAGAGAGAAATAAACACGTATATGTATTAATACAAACAGATGTATTTAATAATTTACAATCACATGTGTTTATTCACAATCTATGTAAAGCTGACAAATTAGTTTCTCTATGAATGCTTGCAGAACAGGGAAAACAGCCCCTGATATTTGTCTTCAGAACCATAGCAAGGGACACTGCTTTCACTGTCCCAGTGGATAAAAAGAGTAGAATTTTTGTCAATACCACAACAGTCTTCTGAAATATTTTAAAGGTGAAATGCAGGGAGAAAGAAGGCTAAGTGTCTGTGTGAAGGACTTTCACTCACAATCTGGCATATAGCAAGAATATTAACAAATTTTCTGAATACAGGAAAGAAATTCTGTATGAGATGACACTCAATTTCCCAAAAGATATAACTGCTTTACTTAATGCCTGATCTAAATCCCTGTGAAATTTTACTCACTTCATTGTACTCCCATCTTCTCTGTGGAAGACATACTTGGTCAAACAGTTAACAATTAATTAAGTAAATTAAGTACTTTGGCCCCAACTTCTTTCCAGTAAGACTTGAGTAATAATAATGATATCAGTGTGTGACATATGTGCAATGAAGTCAGCATTTGACATAATGCTTCTAAAGAAAATTTCAGTGAAGTATGTACCGTTAATGATGATAAAGCTAAGAGAATAAGCTTAGAAATTGCATTTTCATACTTAGCAGATCTGATCCTGATGATCACCAGGAGTCTGTCAGATATATGTTTGACTCCAAAACATATGTGCCTCAGAGCTGCTGAAAGGCAATAAAGAAAATTGCTTAATGGCATTTTTTTTCATGGTAAATTTTCTCAGGGACTCCAGCGAGGATGAGGCAAATTTATGGGGATGGGGAGGTGAAGGAGCTAGTATTGCTTAAATATGCTACAGTTTTACTGCAAAGGAAAACAGAATCAAACAGAAAAAAAATTCCACATAAGTCTCCAAGCACAACTGGAGTTTCAGACACTTCAGATAAAAGACAGAGAAAGAGATGGAGAAAAGTATTTTATGAGCTATAGTGTGAATCAGAAATATTTGAGATGGTCCAGAAAGCTTTGGAAAGAATCACATTGCTATTTTCACACGTAGTAAGATTTGTGTATTTGTAAATTAAAATAGATTAAGTTAATTTGAACCTTTTTCCCTGTTGTAGTTTTATGTTGGCTGTGCTATCCGATTCTGCTCTGGAGGTTTGCTTTAGAGCTCTTAGCGCATACTACAGTGACTCAAAATTAAGCGCTGAGTGTATATTAAAGCAGCTTAAAACTATGCACCAAGTTGTTAATTGGTTGTTAATGTTGATGTGCTTGATTGGATGTCAAGTTAGGTGTAAAATTTATTGGGAAGAATTTTGTTTCTTTCTTCTTTCTACAACTACAGTCATTAAACCAAGATAGATATGCGGAATAATTACATCTATCTCCTCAGGCCTGACCTTTTATAGAACATCCCGCCAGTTAAAACCTTTTCAGACTATACAGTCAGGATATCCTAAAATGTGTTACTAAAAATAGACAAAATATAATATCATTTTGCCCTCTTTCACCCCTCTCCCATTTATTTCTCACAAAGACATGAGAAGTATTGCTCACATCCAGTGCCAGAGGAACTATTCTGACATTTCAAATGATATTAAAAGCATAATGAAAAGTAAATAAAATTATGAAATGTAGAATTACCATTTCAGATTAATTTTGATTTTGGTTTTTTTCTCCTTCTTGGATTTTGAGTGAAGTTAGAGGAAATGTGTTGAACATTTAATTCAAAGTCCCAGTGTGCCAGCAGGGATTAATGAAAGGTGTCTAAGGTCTCTGCGATAGGAGTTTCTGCAGTAAAAAACCCAGCAAACAGTACAGCTTTCAATTTTCTAAACTTCTATTGACCTGTCTTCAAGCTGCTTCATTACCTGTGTGAGCAGGTTTAACCTACTGTGCTTTCAAATCAGCTGGAACATTAACTGTGATACTACTTCTTCTTCTGTGAGCTGCTCAAAGTCCCCACGGTCCTTTAAACTGGGAGTTACAGGTGCTGAATTACCTATGTTCAATGAAAGAGTGATAGGTCTGAACTCTGTCATCCACTCGGGAGGCAGAGAGTATGGCACCCCAGGGAAAAAGCCAACCTGAGAAGCATTTACTGTGGTGCCAGTGCTGTTCTCAGTAGAATGGTGTATGGTTTTTTCCCCCCGGGTTTGTGTGTGCTTCAGGATGTGCTCAAAACTAGCACAAAATCTTTCTAATCCCAAAAGAAATTGCAGATATTAATGCATATCTACAGATGCTGCAGTGGGAATGCTAGCTCAGGGTCAGAACACCTGCAAGTTTGCTTTCTAACTGGCATAGGGGAGAAAGATATATTTTCAGACATTTTGGCACAGTATTTGTTTCAGTTATTGAGCACCGAAGGAGCACTGCTACTGAAAGAATAGTTTTTAAAAGGCTGGACTTGTGCTCCTCAGCAGGTGGTGGAGGCTGCCAGGGGATGTAGGAGTGACCCTGTACTTGTGACAAACTACATGCAGAAGCATCAGCAGGGTTGTCTGCAGTTAAGACCTTAGAAACACTTCCAAGCTTGTATGATTCCTTTTAAATCTAGAAGGAACCACAGGGACAAACAAAATTTTACAGTGTTTATAATAATTACTTCCTTTCTTCTCCAAAGATGGGCTGAACAGAACAAATTCTAAGAAATACAGGATGGGACAGAGAAGAATGTATTTGGCCTTATTTTGGAGGGCATATGGGGTGATCCAATGGTACTGTTGTTTTAAGGATTAGCTGAAAAAATTAGTTTTTAAAAACATTGATGAACTAAACGAAACAACAAAACTCTGTCTATGACATGAAGAGATTAGCATTTCTTTTGGGAATTCTTTTTTATGCCCTTTCTGATGCAGCATCAGCACTGGAGACCATATTCCCTATCCTCACTGTATCTTTACATGTGCTGAAGGCCATGCTGGGCAGATCCCTCTACAGAAGGGCAATGCAATAGAAACTCCACAGAGCTTTTGCAATACCAACCTGCTCCCTGGGAGATCCCCCAAAGAAAAAGCAAAACTATCCTTTGGAGATGAATTTAAGACTTTCTATGAGTCTAAAATGTGTTTTATTTAAAAGCTAAGCAACAGAAAATTCTATCATAAGAGATGGAACCTTCATAGAAGTAGAAGCCATGTCTGAAATTTATTCTAACAAATAGCAATACTTTGTACCAAATGTTGTACCAGGTCTTGTGATTTAAAGAAGCTGTCTAAACATCCTATTCTTTACTGTGGTCATATTAGTTTTTAAGCTTTCACTGGCAAAGACATGCAAACAGCAAAATGGCAGCACATGCACATCAGTTTCTATAATCATGAGTAGAGCAGGGTAAATAAATTAAGAGGAAACCTTAACTATCTTCAGTTTTTTTCTATGCAATGTATATTTGAAAAAAAGTTCAGAATTTACACTGATTTATTCACATTTTGGTTTTGTATGGAGATTTTTTAGCTTGCAGTCCCACCCTGACTCCCTCTTTGTTAGGTTTGAATAATCTATGTCTGAAAAGAAGGCTGCCCAGTGCTTCATGGGAACTGGGAGAACAGGGCTACTTCGTGGAGGGATTTGGCTTTAATTTCTCTGGGCCTTTAGTATCCATCTGAAGGCTGATGAGAAATACCAGTCTTTTTCTGAAGCACAAAGGAAGCTCCTTCCCTGGCAGACGAAGGAAATCCTGTGAAAGTGACTGCCTATGCTTCATATTCTTGGGTACCACCTAGTGGCACCAACACGGTTATCGGTGGATGTCACTTACGGAGGACTCCAAAGTTTAGCTACCCCGATTCTGAGATGAAGTTCATGTCCTTAATAACTGAACTTTTCGGTGAATACAGAAAGTGACCAAAAATACCTGCAGAAACCTGCTGAAAAGAAATAGGGTGGATATTCATAGACATTATACAGCAGCATTCATTCCGATGTAATCACAATAACCCGTGTCCAGCACTTTGCTGTGGTGGTGACTGCATAAATCTAAGTCTTTTTGCTTCAATTGCAAGTCATTTACTAGCAGCTGAATGACCTGAAGACAGTTTGTATCAGTTTGCTACCGAGGGCATGTTATTATTCCCATGGAGAATAGCTCCTAACTAAACAGGAGAATCGCATCAGACTTGTTCTGTGGGTTTGATGGCCCATCCTCCAGCAATAGAAAAAGTGGTTGCAGACAATGCAAAAAGCCTTTATTTTATAGTTCTTTCCCCAGCGTCCCGCATGAAATGCCTGTTACTAACCTGTTAACTACAAATGGCTTAAAGATGTATATTTTTATGACTTACTAAATGTTAATGTATGGCTTGTAAAATGTTAAAGCAGTAAATAGCTTCTTTGAGCTCATACACATTAAATTTCATTTTGTAGCCCTAAGCATTTAAGGTAGTGGTCAGAGAGATTTCCATAATCCTCATTTACTTTAATTTACTATTTTTAAGGAAAAAAAAAAGGAAAAGATAATTAAGAGTTAATGTCAGTAGAACAGAAAAATAGGCTGTTGTCAAATGATAATGGCCTTCCACTAACAGGAGACTATTGGGACATTCACTGAGGATAAATGTTATGAAATATGAAACACATGATACGGTACCGCAATGTGTAATTATAGCTATTTTATGTCAGCTGTTCTGAATGACTCTAGAAGACGTTATCAAAACCTGATTAATGTTTCCACATTTGATACTTCTTGATTTATTGATGCAATAACCAGCTGAGAAGGACTCCTCACAAAACCGATTTATTTAAAGTTTGCCATAGAAGCTCATATAGACCCTGATTTCCCTCTGCTAGGATATTTCCTATATTTAGAATAATTTATGTATATAAATGAGAGCCACCAAGTGGAATTTGTTCTGCCTGAAAATATCAGAGGCTGAGACGGTTATTTGTTGAGAAAGGAGCCCAGAGAATATTGATGAATGGTCTCCTGATACAGAGCAAAGAGCTGAATTCAGAGGTGTGAAATTAATGTGACTGCACCTGTGAAAACTAGCCGTGAATTTGATCCAAAATGATATATTATGAATTTGTGGAGATAGCAAAGATATCTGGAGCCTTGCAACAAATACTGTAGTAAATCAAGAAGATCCTAGCGTTCAAAATAAAAGGGAAAAGACAGTTGCTCTTTGTTCCCACTTTGCTTGGCTATGTTAAAGTTATCTAGGTATTTGGTACCAAACTTTGATTCTGCCATTTATGGAATATTTTAGTTTTCAGGAACTGTTTAGGAACTAGCTCTTGCTATCAGCACAGGTTGTCCCTTCAGGTCCTAAGTGAGTAGATATTCTAAATACTTTCATCTTCTAGAATGAAGATCACCCTGTTTCTATTTTAATAACATTTTGAGACCTTACCCAAATGTAAATCATTTAAATAAAAGGAAATAGGTTTAGCTTCTCCTTTTGAATCATTTAAAGCAACATTTCTTCTTTGGCTTTTCTTTGGGGCCAAATTCTGATCTGATTTACGCTCTGATTTACACTGCAACCCAATGACTGCAGAGGATTTGCACATTGTGTAAATTAGCAGGGAATTCACTCCAGGGATTTTTGGTAAGTGGCATAAATTTAGAAGAGGGGGATTCTGCCTCTCTTCTAAAATCCCATAAAGGTCAATAGAAAATTGAGAACAAGATACAGCCCCAAGTCTCTTAGTTAAAATGTATTTAAAAGTTTCATGAAGTCCTTTTATCCTCCTTACTGCAGTCTATCCTCACTCTTGTGTCCCATGGTATCTCATCCCACACCCACCACGCCAGCACACTGAGAATAAGACAAGTTAGATTTTGCCTCTCAGAGAAGATATTTCGCATATGATGATAACTTCTAGCTTGGATGATAGAATCATAAAATCATAGAATAGCTAATGTTGGAAAGGACCTCTGAGACAATCTACTCCATCCTCCCTGCCTCTCAACTATACTTGGTTGCTCAAGGCCTCATCCAACCTGTCCTTGAACACCTCCAGGGAGGGTCAGCCACAACTTCTCCAAGAAATCTGTTCTAGACCCTCTTCACCCTTTTACTGAAGAACTTCCCAAGATCTAGGCTACACCTACTAGCACCTGGTATCAGCTGAATAAAGGTGACCATGGTTGAAACAATCTTTTGTGTTGGCTGCAATCCCCAAAGGCTGAAACTTCATTCTCAGGAAAGAATTCATGCAATTGCTAATTTGAGCATTCCATGTATTAATATCTGAAGACATCTAAGAGGTATTCTGGAAGACAACAGCATAAACAATTTAACAGTACCAAGAAGCATTATTTCTTCTGGGTTTTTTTTTTTGTTTGTTTGTTTTTTTTTCCAGAGAAGGTCCCTTCTGGCTACAGCACCTTTTCTTTCCTTTACATGCAACACACAAGGACACAGATACTTCTGGCCAGTGCCTAATGCTGTGTCCTCTCCAGGTGATCAATCACTTCCCCTTGGTCACCAGTCAGGGCAGATCACCCATTGCTGTTTGTGCTGACCGGGGTGTTTTGGCAGAAGTAGGAAAGATACTAAAGAAGCTGAGACATCCTTTTGAACCACTCAGTGCCTCAGCAGAATGAAAGTCCTGGAGAGCTGCTTTGGAATTAAGGGTTTTTCTTAACAAGCATCAGCAACTGTTTCCTTGTAAGATGTTTGGTGTCCTTTACAAAGATCACCAATGATCAAAGCAATGCCCAGCTGCACTCTGACCGCTATTTTTATGAGAAAGATTAGAAAAAAGAATTACTCTGCAGCTGTTGTGTGCAGTAATCTCACATGACCTGACTCATGATCTTGTGCTAAGTTTGTGTTCCCTGTGAAAATACATTCTATTAGAAAACTTCACATGAAGGTGTAGATTGTGCATTAGCTTCGTATAAGATAAACAAGATCTTTGACCTTTTCTTCCCAGGTATGGAAGCAGTGATGCTGGTTTATAGCATGAGATCCCATTGACGGAATTAATAGGCTGCAGAAAACATTTTGGACAGTACAATCTACAACTCATATTAAAAAAAAAAAGAATTAGGGGATGTCCTGGTTTGGGCTAGAATAGAACTAACTCTGTTCAGCAACTTAACTTTTCATGTAAGTCACTCCTAAGTAACTGCACTTTCGGCAGTTAGTGGCTTATCTGTGCAGACAGTGCCTGTTTCTACAAGTGCTAATGCTTGAGGTTTGCAGTTAATGCCAAGAACTGAGATGGAGACTCTTGCTTAGATTTTCCTCTGTGAGGACCAAGGTCACTGTTAATCTATTGCCATGCTGGGGTGCAGTTAGTCAGAGGCTGCACCAGCAGAGAGGAGTAGGCAGGACAGGTGACCCTACATTGACCAACAGCATACACAATAGATGCCATATTGGGTAAAAGCTGAAGGATCACAGAGTCAATCTCTCTTCTTCAATGCCCAGTGTCCAAAGAGGACTCTGTTCTGCTTTCAATCCTAATCCATGCATTTCTGATTCTAGTGTTAGTATCTACCCCCTGAATCTGATTCCCAGATGCCGCTGATTCCAGTTGAAGTTCCCTAGCATTTGCCCACAACACCGGTTGTGACAGCGATGTCATTGCCGCTGTGGGTTTGGTTTCAGCATAGGCTTTGTAGATATCTGTACATATGTCATAGCATTGCTAGTTTTCGTTTCCGATCCGTAAGTCTCTCTGCCTTATTCCCTTTCTCTTCCCCTTGTGGGGATTGAGAGGGGTAATAGAGAGCATCTGTCATTCATCTAGTGGCTGGACCAGCCTAGATCCATAACAGGGGACCAGACATCAAATCTGAAATTAAAATTAAATTTAGCTGAAGGCTGCAGAGAACTAGACCTTCTGATGTGAACAACCACAACAGACAGTCCTGATGGACTTGTCCCCTTGATGCAATTGTGCACACAGTTAATCATCATCAGGGAAGGATTTTTGTGCATTTGATGAATTCCGAGAGCAAGGAACTCTTTTAGGTTTTCTAGGGAGAACCATTGTGGCACAGTTGAAAGAACCACAGGGCTTATTAGTCGCAAGATAAGTGATGCAAATTCACGCAATTATTTTGTGTGGGCCATAATAGAGATAATTTTACTTTTAAAGAATAAGATAATTTCCCTTTTAATCTTATACATGCAGCTACAATTAAGCATCAAAAGCACTCAGTGTATTGGCAAGTGCACAAATGCGAGACCGCACAAAGATCTGCATAGCTCGCAAAAGCTTCAAGGAATAGAGTTCAAATTTCAAATAGAATTGAGAGTTTAGGAATTAGCCTCCAAAAATTATTTCGGTGGGTGCAGAGGTGCATTGCAGCTATGGTTTCTATCATCTGATGTTTTAAGTAACTGGTTCTTCTGCAAAGAGCATTAAACAGTAAGAGCTGCAAACACGTAGCTGTAATACTTGACTAGTGGATCTGTAGAACTGCCTATTACAATACCTCTATGAATGCATTTATAATCAGTAGTGATGTTGCAGTGAATAGCAAATCAGTGACCAGTGATTAACCTCTTCTTGTGAAGCATTGCCTTTAATTTGAGCATTTACTATGGAAATACTTCTGAAATTTTACAGGAAATTTGAATAATTCTATCGATATTTTCATAGGCTTTTTGGTTAGGGAGAAATGAAATATCTGAACATTTTAAAGTCTTGAATAGACAAGAGATGAAGAAATGTGACATTATCTTCTTCATTAAACTTGCTTTAAGTCAGAGGACATTGGGAATTGGAAAGCTGGTCTAGCTAAACTATTTATAACTATCTGATGCTCTTCTACTCACCTTAGTTAGCATCAGGCTATTTTGAAAAAAGACATAAAATACTCTACACTGACTTCAAAAACATGATGACTTTGACTATATTCTGCTATTTTTAAGGAATAAAACTTGAGCAAAAGATAAATGATTTCAAATTCAATTACACAAATACTTGTTTTGTTTCAGAGAGTTTCTCAAGTTTTCTACCTGCATTTATTTTCTGAAGTGAAACTAGGCTCAGTCAGACTGGATTTTAGAGGTTCCCCTCTTGGGTAATTTAGCCCTAGTGGATGAATGAGATGAGGTTTGGGCTCATGTTTTCACAAGTCTGACAACCTTTCTTATCTGCACTGACAAATGGAATTAGGGAGGAATTAAATAATTTGTTTCTAATTTAAATCAGCATGAATTTTTAGAAGTTTATTGCTAATTGATGCATTTCAGAAAATACTCTTCTCTAGAGCACAATTCAAACAAGACAGGAGAGTCCGGTTTCAAAGGAGGGTGTACGACAACACACAGCATTTTATTCCATTAAGGAAAAAGCAGATTTTTTACAAGCACTTATAATTTATTTGTGCAAAGTCAGGGTCCTTTTGGCACCAGGAGTTCATAGGTATATCAGATGTCTCAGATGGAAGGATGAGACCTCTAGCCTCCCAAGACAAAATCTGCAGTCAGCTCATGCTCTTCAGAGACTAAGTGACCGCTGTAGATGAACTGGAGGCAATGAGGGGACAAACTGCTGCCAGTGTTTGCAGCCACAGTGCTACTGATTTGAGGAAAGAGTGTCTTGACCAGGCTTTCAGGTCAGTCTTTCAGATCAATTCTGTGTCTAGGTGCACAACATGATGGAGATCACCCAGAGCAGCAGAAACTTGAGTGGAAGCTTTCAGCCAGCCCTCATAGATTACTGTAATTTGAAGAGAAGATCAAATTTTTAGACAAATGAAATTGTTTAATAGATTCCATACTTAAGAAGAAGCAACTCTTGACTTAGTCCCAAGGCTACGGACTAATAGAAGGTCTACCTCTCTATTGAATTAACAAATCATCCTAAATTTAATGCAGTAGTTTTCAAATTATTATATGACACAAGGAAAACTATAGAAATTTGAGAAAACTTTCTAAAAGGTGCCGAAAAGAGAAGTTAAAGCAATGAAACGTCTACAGTAGGCTGGGAACATTTTTGATGTTTAAAAAAACCACCCTGGTTTTGACTTAAGGCAAACTATGAGCAAAAATATTTCTTGAAGGTCAAAAATATATTCATGGGTCTTAGTTAAAGAACACTGCACAAGAGATAATTAGGAAGAATAAGACATCCTCTAAAAAGTTACATCCAAATAAAGGAAATAATAGAAAACAGTATGAGCCGTGTCAATTTAAATATGAAAGCACAGTCGGGCAACTAAGCAACACAAATGCCTTTGGCAAGGAGCAGTGAAAGGATTTCACAGTGCTGAGTAATAGAGCAATAAAGTAGCTGAAGAAATTGTAGGTGTAGAAATGTTAGGGAAAGCCAGTTCTCTCTCAAAGTCAGAGAAGCAAACAAAATGCCAGGATGCATTAGAGAAGGCACGGAAAGTCTAAAAGCAGTCATGCAGTGCTGCATCACTGCCCAAATCCTCAGTACATGCGCAACCTGAACAAACACTGTGAAGGAATGGCGGGGTGGGAGAGTTTGAAGACAATGACCAGAGATTTTTTTTTTTTTTTAAATGGGATAGTTTGTGTATGAAGATCAACAAAATAGGTTAGCCAAGCCCATTGCTTTGTGTACTGGACAAAAGTTCATTTCATTTTGGTGTTTTACCATAGCAAAGGACGACAGTATGTGATCGGTATCATTTGGAGTGGACACTGCTATCAGTTGGAGTGGACATTATTATTTAATAACTACCCTTTTATGTAATGCCAAACCATTGATAACATATAAATCAGAGGTGATAGTGGTAATTTTGCACAGTTTATACCATAGCTTGAGCAGAATTTAAATAGTCAATTTGTCTGATTCATTATTTAAAGAGCCCTTACATTATTGGGTGACCTCTCCGATGTGAATTCATGTTTTTTTCATAGCTGCATCTCACTAGCAAAGAGAAAGATGTAGATTTCCAACATCTCTGCCTTGGTCACTTTGTGATTAGATTCCCACAGAGTGCTCCCCATGCAAATGCACCTTCACTTTGCTTGGTAATCGATGGAGTTGCAGAAGGCATGTGTGCTCCTAAGTGACACCAGTGTCGTATGAGTTTTTCTAATGGCTTCTGGGTTGGATCTGAGGTGGAATTTTGACATCTATTAATTCCTGAATGCTACATGTTCTGCCTGTAGGAAAAGCTACCTCTGCTCTTCAGCAGTATCTTCCTGGGGACAGTAAGCCCTTCAAAAGTTATTTTACGTGCTCACATTCAAAAAAGAACTTATAATTTCCACGTTTATGAACACTTAATGTAAGCAGATATTATATGTCCCAGGTAACATGGGTCAGTCTAACACTGATCCCCTGGATTGGTTTGTATTTGCCAGAGTAAGCAATGTCAAGACCAGAAAGATATTTCAGTGGTCTTTCATTCTAATTCTTACTTTGCAAACCAGGATAGTTGTGCCTAATGTAAAGAAAACTGACAATTATGCTGGAAAGGAGGCAAACAACTAATAAATGTTAGATAACTATTCACTGAAAGAATAAACTTGTTAGGCTGACCTTTAACCTGTCCTTTGATTATACCCACCCATGATCCTGCCATGCACTAGTGAGAGTTACACTTGAGTCGTCTTTGACCTTACACACAGTATCGATGTGCTGTGCTTTGCCATTTCAAACACACACAAGAAAAGGATGAATTTGAACAAGAGAAAAATTAGTAAGCCCCTCACTTTCTGACTAGCATTAGGTAATCAAACGAGAAACAGAAATGATGTAATTTAGTCAGAGAGGACAGCATTTTGCAAGCCACACATTCTCTCTTTTAATAGCACTTATAAGGCTTCGCTTTAATTTTGTTTCCAAAAAGCAATGAAGCAGAAGTTGTTTTCACAAAGCAGACAGAAAATTGATTCACAAAATGTTGATCATTTTTCAAGACTCGTTCAGAATTTCTAAACCCTTGCATATTGAATAGCAGTTCTGGTTTTACTTTAAACAAAAATCTCAATAAATAGGCTAAGAGTAAACCTACTTATCATTTGCATACTGAAACATGTTGTTGTTTCTGGTACAATTATCAATTATATTATTCTTTTTTTTCATATTTAAAAGTCAGACAGGGAACATTTTTGTTCTTTTTCACATTGATTGCTGTTTTTGCTCACCTCAAGTAAAGTACTGTATAGCTGAAAATAGGAATCTGAATATAATAGCATATTGCAAGCAATTTGCTGCTTGTACTGCTCATTTCAACTAGGTTGGGGTTTTTTCAGTACTTTGATGGGAATGCAATTTGCATTTTCTTATTAATACTGATAAGAAGCTGGACATTACTGTTATTGGAAACACAAGTCAATTTGGTTTGCCCTTCAAACAAAATACCCCTTTGTTAAGAGATTTGGCAGCTCTGCGTTAAAGGATTGATAGGTCTGAATGCTGAATCCTTTGTAACTGAAAGGTTACTGCCAAAGACTGTTCCTACTAAAGCTGAGGCAGGATATTCTGCTACCTGAAGGAACAAAAAAATTTAAAGAATTAATATGTGTGCATGTTTAAGTATTTCTGAGACAAATGTGAATTATAACCAGTGCACTTAGTGTACAAGTGTGTCATCCCAAAGGAGTTATTAGAGAGATGCTGAAACAGAAAGTACGAATGAATAAGCTACAAGAACAAGACACAAAACCTGATTAAGGGAGGGGGATTTTTTTTATGTAGCTCAGATTATAGGTTTTTTTACAGCCAAGGTCACATAATTTTATAGATAATGAAACCAGTGCCAAGCAGATAATAGGCTGCTGTGCTCAGAATGTTTGTTTTTCAGAAAAACTTAAAGTACAGGGGTTCCATTTCTCTTGCCAAGAAAATGAATACTTTATTTGATATAAAGTTTGACAGAAAAAGGCACTTTTCTTGGGTTTTTTCCCATGGGAAGGCTTTCCTCTCAATCCATATATAAGGACATAATTGCATTCAGAAGTAATAGTCACTTAGACTTCTTAACATGTTATTTTTTAATTACAACCTTAAAAATAATATTTTCCTGTCTAAAAAAACATTGAAAGGGAAGGCATAAGAATGGAGAGCACAAGAGAGAATGAGAGGACACTGGAGCTGCCCATAAAAATACTTTTTAATTGCCCTCTCCTTTTATTTGTATTGCTATTACTTCTTCTGTCTTAAACTTAGGTTCTTGAAACAGTGGAACAAACATTCACCTCAGAAGAGGTATCTCCTTGCTCTTTCAAAACAATCCTCTGTTGCCTCATTATCACTTTGTGCTTTCCTTGTCGTCCCCATTTTAGGTTGGTTGGCTGCTTGATTGCTTGGTTGGCTTGTTGGTTGGTTGATTGGTTGGTGGGTTGTTTGGTCTGTTGGTTGAATGGTTGTTGAGTTTTATTTTCTGCATAGAAAGCATGAGGAATGCAAGGAGCAGTCCAAGCTCATTTCCAGTAATAAAACTAATTTCACTGCTGAGTTTTTAGGATTTGTGTTTTGAGGGACTATATGTGTGAGCTGTTTTTCTCTCATTAAAAGTATCCCATTGTACAAGAGTCAGGTGTGGCAACTGAATGGTTCAGGCTTCACACTGGCTTAGGACTCATCAGCAGGTCATTTACTAGCTTTTAGCCTGGGCTGTACAGCAGTGTATGCGGAATGCTTTTACTGATGAAGAGATGCTTTTTGTTTAGATGCTTGTCCCTGGTGACTGCCAAAATGCATAGTCCTCTGGTGCTTAAAATAGAGTTTGCTTCTAACTTTATAGAAACACGTTGGAGCTTGGGGATCATATGACAACAATTTGATTTATATAAACTAGCAGCACAGTTTGCCTTTGTAGGTTGCACTAGACTTCAAGGACAGTTTTCATGTTGGAATGACAGAATGGCAGGATTCAAGTAAACAGAACAGTCAGGTTTTTTTCTTTTATTTTCTTCTCCTATTTAATATAATTGCTAGTTTTTTTCTCAGAGTGACCCTGAAAGGCACCTCAGTGGTAATGAAATCGAGCTACATAAACAAATCTGTCTGATTTGAAAAAAAAATTAAGGTCCTAGCTTTTCACAGCTAAGGAGCCCTGCACAGACTGACAATTTGCTTTTCAATTGACCATATTCAACTGAATGTATGCCTTTGTCACACAAAGCACTACTTCTCTCTTGATTAGTGGTTACAGAAGAGAGAAATATGTCTTGATCTATGATGTTTAGTTAACATACGCTTTCTAACTTCACCACTCCCCCTCATCTTCCAAGCCAGGAAAGACAGGGCTGGTCTCATTCACTGATCAGTATAGTGAAACTCCCTCTTCCTCTGCCCATGAAACTTCAAGGAGATGTTAGGAGGACTTCAATCTACTACACTGTACATCCCACATCTATAAGGAACACTACCTGATTTTATATGTGCATGTTTGATACAGTAGGATTTACGTGGTTTGTCTGCTTTTTTCTGTGCTCCATTGATGTGGCAAAGCTGGGCATAAGGTTTGTGCAGGATGATGGTGATGGGAATGTGCCCATATCCTCTCTAGGCTATTGTCAGTGGTTATTTTTGTTCTGCCTCTTATAAAGGAACACGGAAGCATCCCCATGGTCATTCCCTAGCTATGATCACAAGGAATGGGAGTGAGAAAACATGCAGCTTAGCTCAGGCACTTAATGACTCTCCATAGGAAAATCCTTGTAGAATGAGAGAGTTCAGAGCTCCTAACCGAGGAACCCATGAGTTCACTCCAGACAAGATCAACTAATAAGAACCAAATTTTATGCAACTTAGGAGATTGTGGGACTAAGATGACACAAAAGGAATAACTCCCTAGGGAAATTATTTTGGTTCAATAACTGAGCAACAAAGTAAAGCTTAAGCCACCTCAGGGCAAAGCCCAAGATCATATATCCAGCATAGGAGCTAGAAGGACTTCTGTGTCTTATCGCAGGCATCATGTTCCAAGGGTCTTGCTTCTGTATGTTGAAGCTACAGGAGATGAAGTAACTGGCTGCCCTATGTGCCTAAATCAACTGGTATGGGAAGTGGGATGGGAATGTTTCCCTAGAGGTACGGGCACTCACATTCCCTCTCTTCAACATGTTTGAAACACTTCAGTCTCTAAAGTTGCTTTTCCATGTCTTAGCCTGCCTTAAAACATTAAAACGTTTCCATACAGATAAATCTATCATCTCCCAGGAACTGAGCATGTTGTCAAAGATGTGAGCATCCATTTGATATACCCTATTAGATCTGTGGGATATAAACAGTACAGGCTATTCATTACACCTAGTTTCTCTGGCTTTGGAAAGAAGGACTATGCTTTTCTCCTACTTTGTCACTGTTGTTTCTTTACAACTGTCCTGAATTATTCCTTATCTATGCTGCCAAACTGAAAGTTTGATGTCCTTCACACTGAAGCCAAAGGATGATTTGCTGAGACTACAAAAGTCAGCAGTAGGAGAATTCAGCCCATTATTTATAGACTTTTTTTGCCTTGCCTCTCTCTTAGTAGCAAGTTTTCATTAAGTTTTCTCAAGTAAAAGCAGCCCAGTTTAAGTAACACAGACAGTTTGCTTTTGGGTGACTTTTCCAAATTCTGACAGTAGGTGCTACACATACTGTCTCTTCAACACAACACCAGATCCACCAGTTACTTCTGTGTTAAGTTGCATCCAGCAATGATTTTTTTTTTCCCAGTATCAATCAGAACCATAAAGCAGAATGGATGGCTAGAAGTAGGAGCCAAGGTTTTGACTGACAGTAAACAGCAAACAATATTTCCAGCTCAATAAATGTCAGTCAGCTTTTGATAAGCAAGATAAACTATAATAATCTCCAGAGTAGAATATAGTACAGGAGTAGTAAAGAAAAAATCTAAAAAATTTAATTTAGGTGAAAGAAGCAAATCCAGCTATTTGAAATGTGGTGATTGTTTGTGCAAAAAATGTGGTTCATGATTCTGTATGAACAAATGTACTTGGAAATTAAAGGTAAAGAGCTCATTGTCCTTAATCACCAAAAATTTTATCCACTCTGTGTACCCTAACCACTGAAAGATCAAGTTTAATCACTATATATAATATATCTACTATATCTACTATCATATCTGATACATAAGAGGAAACATGGAATCATAGAACCATCAAGGTTGAAAAAGACCTTCAAGATCATCAAGTCCAACAATTTGCCCTACAACCCTTAACCACTAAACCATTGCCTGAAACAGAAATCTTTAAGGATGATTCTCAAAAGCTACACAGACAAAAAAAAACCCCAAAAACAAAAACAAACAATAGTAGATACTTCCAAACTCTGCATGAAAACCCTCTTTCTCTTTATTTGGTTCAGCTGACTAAGTTTACAGGTTGATATATCTGGCATCTTTAGACATTCATTTTCATTGTGCATATATGCTACATCTCCAAAACTTGTTAGACTTGAGTATTGTCATGTACATAATTTTTCTTTCCTTTTGGGGCAGGGGAGAGGGGAAATGTGGAGCATTGATCTCTTGTGCTTAGAAGTTATCATGTCATCTTCTCATACATTCATTTTCATTGTGCATATATGCTACATCTCCAAAACTTGTTAGACTTGAGTATTGTCATGTACATAATTTTTCTTTCCTTTTGGGGCAGGGGAGAGGGGAAATGTGGAGCATTGATCTCTTGTGCTTAGAAGTTATCATGTCATCTTCTCATTAATCAGGGTTATGTCCAATCCTAGATGATTATAAATTCTGTAGTCTATCCTTATATTTTCAGTCTCTAGAGATCTTTTCAGAGAGCATAGAAAATTGGCGGTCAATACTTGGACTTAGATAGACCCAGATTAATAAACAGGGAATCTCTTGCTCTCTGAAGCCTCTCATGCCATGGCCATAACTTTCTTCAATAACCCAGCACAAAAAATAGGACCACTTGAATACTTGAAAGTGATTCTAAATCTTGAACTTCTACACAAATTCCTAGATTGCTTTAGCAAACCACTGATTTAAGTAGGGGATTCACAACTTATCTCAGCTGAACAACTATTTATGTTTTTCCCCAGCCTGCCATAAGAGATTGCAGACAGGAAGGTTCTAGAGAATTTGCTATGCCAATGAGAAGAGAAGATGAAAGTTATGTTTGACTGACAAATAGTTTCTGATGTATGATAACGTGCGTAGATATTTCAGGGGTAAGAACATGTTATTTGTTTCCCAATAGAATAATTTGTGCAGTATAAACAATACAATGATTTATCTGCTTGGTCAAAGTCTAGAAGACATAGAAATCTATAATGAAACAATGTTAATTAGGCTTCTAATGGCATATTATTTTTACATATTGAGGATTGTGATGGATCTGGATCGAGGTTTAAAAGGGAGGTTTTGTCTTGCCTTTCTGACAGACAGCTCTTTTTCTATGATAAAACATCAATATTTAGGAAGGAAAACTTTTGGGGAGATAGAGATTAGAGCTATTTAGGAAGCAAAATACTTCAGAAATGTAATATCCACCTAAAACCTCAGTTGTACAAGACTGTACATGGTTCTACCTGATCTTATAAGTTGATAACGTGCCCTAGAGAGTCACACTTGAGGCTTTTTATGCACCCTCTTTTGGTGTGAGCTTTGGTCTGAGCCTTGTTTGTGTTTAAATCTTGCAACACTGGTGTGAAACAAAAGTGCTTTAAAGCTTTTAACAAGAAACAGGCTGCAAAAGGGAGGATCTTTAACTTCCTTAAGTGCTCACCAATCTCTAGGGCCTCCATTTTGGGGGAGGAGAGATATGCACTCATCAGAGATAACTAAAATTTGTTCATAGATGTAAAAATTGCTATAATCAGCCTCTACTCATAATCAGTTTTAGAGAGTATTCAGCTAATCTAAAATTTGATCTCAAGAGTGTCTCTAGCTGCACATTCAAGTGTCAGCCAAAATGAGCAAGAACTCTCAGGACTCTGAGTGCACTGCCAGGCCAAGGCTGGCCACAGAGGCTTTGGCAGCATGAGGAATCAACCCTCTCAAGTCCAGCCTCACTCTGCATCAAACCCACCTCCTCAATTCAGTTTGATTTGCTTCTGCACCAGCTGCAGCCCTATGGAGACCTACTTCTGCTCATTGCTGTGAACTAATGCAGACACTAAGTGCCTGTGCAAATTGGGGGGGGCTGCATTTAAAATTGTGGTTCTTTCTTGTGTGGAGAGAATAGGATGAACATGTGCCAAATGCCTGATGTATTTGTTTTCTCCACTTGTGGACATCTTACAGTTTTAATGTACATTTTTTACTAGCCAAATTGCCCTGTTTGGTTTCTTATCTATCCACTGTCATCAGCCTATCTCAAAACAAAATAATGAAACAATTAGGATTCAGTGGCTGGGAACGATGTTGCCTTGACTGAGAGCTCTGGAAATGGCATTGTCATTTTACCACAAAGAAAGCAACAATTTGTTCAGTGACACTGAAAGGCAACCCAAATTCTTTTACCTCTCAGTGATTTGATGGATCCTTCTCAAAGAGAGAGAAGACCATTTTAGCTATGAAATTCTTGCCTTTTCCCTTGCTGCATGGTTGGCGACCAGTGATTATCTGCTGTAAACACGACTCCCTAACAGCACAGGCTGTGAACAACAGTGGAGAGCATGGCAGATCCACTGAGGTGAGGTTATAGCAGTCTCCTCTCAGCAACTGAGGTGACCAGTTTTAAACAAGACCTCGGGTGAATTTTAGTTCTGTATGATTAAACACAGATATCCATTTTGGGCTGCTATTCCATTACACTGAGGAAAGAAAGAAGGGGAGAAAAAATAGACAAGTGGAGAAACTGGAGTTTTGCCTTTCCTTTTTTAAATCACTCAAGTTGAAATTACCTAAAGCCTTTATTTTAGCAATCACTTTGGCAGATAGCTTATATTTTAGGGTAGAGTCCATTGTAAATAAAAAGACGGGGACATCTGTTACAAAATTAAATACTTTTAATCCTATTTTCTATCTCCTCAACTATTTACAGGCTACTTGGTTCCCTTATTAGTGTCTCATACTTACCCTTTCCCTCTTACATACTGAATGACAACTGTGTATTGATCTAGCAAAAAAACTCTTCCAATTTAAATCCCCTTTAAGCCTTTCCACTATCATGACAACTTTGGGAAATCACCGAAAAAGTAGATAATTACTTGGATGAGAAGCATGACAAGTCTACCCATAAACTATGTAAACCTCGTGTTCCTCCGCTGGCAGCAAAACTGCTTTGTTTTCAGAAGCCAGTTAACCAAACTGCAGTGAAGGAGATCTCTGAACATATTCATTGAGATAAAAGAAGAAACAGGGCTATGTAGATTATATCACTTGCATAGACTTTCTACCCAAAGTCAGCAGTTTGTGCACTGCAGTGCTCAGCCTGTATGGGCACACAAACCCTCTCCCAGGCCAGGTGTTGAAACAACTCTACAAGATGCCCCTCACTACAGGAAGGACATCAAGGTGCTAAAGCATGTTGAGAGAAGGGCAACAAAGATGGTGAAGGAGCTAGAGCACAAGTTGTATAAGGAAAAGATGAGGCAACTGGGGGGTTTAGCCTGTAGAAAAAGGAGGCTGAGAAAAAGGAGAGTCTTCTCTCTCTCTACAACTACCTGAAAGGAGGTTGTAGCAAGATGGGCATCAGACTCAGTAACAAGCGACAGGACAGGAGGAAATGGTTTCAGTTGCACCAGAGGAGGTTTAGGCTGAACATGAGGAAAATTTTCTCCAAAAATGTTGTCAAGCCCTGCAAGAGGCTGCATAAGTCGATGGTTAAGTCCCTATCCCTGGAAATATTTAAAATATATGGAGATGTGGTGCTGAAGAACATGATCTGGCAGAGCTAACTGGATATGATGATCTTAAAGGTGTCTTCCAGCTCCAGTGATTCTGTGATCTGTAGCTCACTGCCGAGGGATGAGCCACAGTGCACAGGAAGCAGAGTTCACCCCTTACGCAGTTGTCTTCCCAGTAGACATTCCCTGACTCTCATCAGTCAAAAAGGAGAAGCAAAAAGGAATGCCCAGCCTGAGAGCCCTGAGGAAGGCCAGCACAGGTATTGACAGCACTGAACCTCAGAAGTCTAATGCAATATGGTGCATTGATTTGACGGAATTAATCATTTCACAGATGCCTTTAATGTCACTGTTCAATCAATTTTGAGTTTGCTTACATTTTTAGTAATTCCCAAGCAATGATGAAGCTACCTGGGGACAGAGGTTTGTGTAAATAAAATGGTGGACATGACCCACCAACGCAGAATGCTTCTGCTTTCTGGAGTTTCTCACTATCTAGAACTCTGAGGAAATAATGTTGTGGTTCCGTTGTGCTGCAAAATTTTTTTGGATGTCATTTTTAAAAAGAGTCAAGTAAAGCAGGCGGTGTTTTTTATTCTTTCACCTTCTTCATTCTCCATGCCGGCAGATGCTGGACGCATAGTCTTCTCAATGTAACTGTTTCAGTTCCCTTGATCATAACATGCTTCTCTTGTTTTGTATGTTGTTCTTAGCTGGACCATTAAGCATCAATATATTTTTCTTTCTTATTGCTTTTTACCTCAGTGGCTTGAGGAAGAGTCAGATTCTAGAGGAATTACTTTGAATTTGACTTCAGAGGAGCGTGAAAAGGATCCTGAATTTGAAACATATCATTCTGCCATCTTAGAAACGCACTCTGGCACTCCCTGTTTGAAGAGATCATAAACAGCATATATGATCTTTTATTCATAATCTACTGGTGCAGCTGATACAGTCAGATTTAACTATGTTTCTTCTTCATAGATAAATACTCCTCTTTAAATGGCTTTGAACCTTTTGTAAGTATGAGTGTACCACACAATATGTTGTGACAGCTAGGTAATTAGCCTCAATATCTGTTTTTCCTTTTAAAATTTTTCCTTTCACATCCTTACTGATCTGAGAATTAGTGTCAGTGATGCCAAAACAAATAAAACTATTCACAAAAATCAGCTACCAGATTATATTGTTGGGGTTTTTTGTTAGGTTATAGTGTTTCTGTTTTGGTGGAGGCTTTTTTTGCATTGGCTTGGCTCCTGTTTATGATACTTGAAAGTATAACCATGCAGATCAAAAAAAATTCAGCAAAACAGCAAGATACATGCAGTTACTATCGTGTATTTTATACTCCAAGTTTATTCCTTTTTTGGTCTTCGTTATGCAGGAACTCAGATTTTACCAATTGGCTGCATTGAATGTGACATAGGGCTGAGCTGATCAGCTTGGTGGCTGGCAGTGGGTAGCCACAGCAGTGAGGAAGAAGTGTTTTCTTTCTGTATTCACTGGTTTCAATGCTCCTCTCCCTCCACTCCATACCCTTATGCTCTTCCTCAGATAACTTCTGGTGCTCACTGGAGACCATCACAAGGTCTGAACGAAATTGCTGACTTTACAGCCATAATAGTGTAGAATGACACAAAGTTATTATGATAACGGTTATTCTTAAAATTAATGAATATTTGGGAGAATGATGAGTTGCAAAAGCAGTTACAGACATGAATAAGACAATTCTTCTGATCAATCCCAATTTTAGTGCTATTGACTGTGTATTTCTTTGGAACAAGAAAATCCATATATCGATAGATGTCATCTCCAAAACACACCAAACTGAATTAGAGTTAATTCACATTTCATAATAATATTATTTTTATCTGTCATCTAGAGCCTGTTATGTAACAAAGCCTACAGTGAACAATAGACAAAAGAGTGCCAGCAAATTAAATAAGAAAAACTTACAAAATACATTATCTCTATTAAAACTATGATACTGCAGATATTTAAATTCAACCTAGAACTGATCCATAATATTCCAGAAGGAAGAAGATTGCTTTCTGATCATAAAAGTACCAAGAGTAATCTCTTCTGTGCTATCATGGTAACACATCTTCCACTCCTTACAGGTGGGAGGCATGAAGGATGAAAGTAGAAGTGCACTTTCTGTAGCTTCTCAAGCACTTTTAACAAGCAGAAGTGCATTACCCAAAATAATAAGGCATTTCACACATGACCAGTGCTTATGTATTTTGAATAATATCTATGTATCATTAAATCCTGAAGAAGAGTTCTGGGTTTTTCTTGGTATTTAGCAAGAAAAATCCCATCCACATAGCTACCTACCATCTCTGTGAACTGGTGGTTGCAATTTCTTGCTTTTGACATATAGATCCAAGAAAGAGCAATTCTAATTTCTGTATTCAAAAATATTTTTCTCTTCTGTGTATAGTGATTGCTATAGTTCAAAGTCACCATTGCATCCAAAATTAGCTTTCAAAAGTTTCAGAAGAAACCTTTTGAGAAATACAGCTTTACACTTTAGATGCCTTAATGTTCTGAGAGTGCATCAGCTACAAGTAATTTCACCCCTGCTAAAACTGGGGTTGACATGAGTAGCCCCTGTGTGTTGCTGTCTCCCTTGCTTCATGAAAAAACACCTTGATGGGGTTGCTGAGAGCATGAGTTAGACAGGTGTGTGTTGAATTCTCATGCTATGCACCAGCATGTACTCTTTTCTGTCAGACAGTGGAGTCCTTCACTCTGTATCCTGCTTTCATTTCATGTAATAGCATCATAGAATCATCATGGCTGGGAAGGACTTCCAGGATCATCAAGTCCAGCCCTCATCCCAACATCTCTCTAAACCATATGTCATGGCCTCGAGTGCTCTGTCTATTCGATTTTTAAATCCCTCTAGGGATGGTGACTCCACCTCCCTGGGCAGCCTGTTCCAGTGAACAACCACTCTCTCAGTAAGGAACTTCTTCCTAATATCCAATCTAACACTCCCCTGACACAACAAAGGCCATTTCCCCTTGTTTTATCATTGGTTACAATCTCATTTTAGGTAGCTGTAGAGAGCAGCCACAGAATCACAGAATCACTGAAGACTAGGGATTGGAAGGGAACTCAAAAGATCATCCGGTCCAATCCCCCTGCCACAACAGAATTACCTTGACCAAGTCACATAGGAACATATCCAGGTAGATTTTAAACATCTCCAGAAAAGGAGGGAGACTCCACACCCACCTTGCCAGCCCATTCCAGTGCTCTGTCACCCTCACTAGGAAGAACTTCCTTCTCATATTTATGTGGGACCTCCTACATTCCATCTTACACCCATTGCCCCTTGTCCTATCATTAGATGGCACTGAGCATAGCCTAGCTCCATCCCCCTGACATCCACCCTTCACATATTTATAGACATTAATGAGATCACCCCTCAGTCTTTGTTTATCCAAGCTAGAGACAGCAATAAGGCCTCCTCTTCTCTAGTCTAAATAACCCAAATTTCCTCAGCCACTCACCTATTTTCTAGACCTCCCAACATCCCCTTTGTCCTTGTCTGGACTCACGCCAACACCTCAATGTCCTTCTTATACTGCAGCACCCAAAACTGGACAAGCATGCTCTCATGAGTGCAGACTACAGGAGCACTCATCATATTGCACAAATTACTTGTACCATTGGGCCCCTGAACTGCCTTTTTTATGATTAAGATCTGTATTGGAAAATAATTTGAGTGAAGGAAAGAGTGGATTCTGATGCCTTCATGCACAACACACCAACTCTCAGAGAGGATTTCACAGGCTGCCTCAACCTTGTAGACCTGAGAATAGACAACTTGAGCAACTCATAAAAAGTGCTGCAGCAAAGGAGGTTACAAGGACATGTGCAAAGCAATGTCTCCTTCTTCTGTTTCTCTGAATAGAGCTAAATATTCATGTCTTGCCCAAACTGTCTTGAAAAGTAATAATTTACAGTGGGTTTGTTTTGCACCTCCTCTTTTGTGCTTCTCATAGTTCTGCTGCACACACACACACAAACACATCCACGACGCGTTTTTAAGTACTGAAAACCCCACCAGCTAAAAAACCTTAGAGTCACGGCCACTGTGCCCATCATCACACGCGTCTGAGTTAGAGCAATTCAACAGATTACCCCCCCTGTTAGCTGAGTGACTGTGGCTGACTTTGTACATAGTATAGGACTGGTTTTTTACAATGACAAGTATAACACTTCAGCTAAAACCTCTGAAGAGGTGACTTAAGCAAGGTCTGCTGCTTTATGATTTTTATGATTTGAAAGTGGTTTTCTGTGGTCTAAGTCAAATAACTTAATTTTACCCCAAGATGTTTCAAACTCTTTCCCCTAAAACAAGACAAACACTTGCTTGGCCACAAGATAATTAAAGCTGATTTTGTTACCTGTTTATTCAAAATGCTAAAAGGAGGATCAATATGATGATTTGTATGAGTAGATAGTTGAGAAAGTCAGCAAAGTATTAAAACACTCTTTCCTAATTAATACCTGCAGAATGCTGAAAAAAAAAGTCCTACCATTCACTGAATACAGAAGTATTCAATGCCTGAAATTCCCTTTGGTTTATTCAGGCAATTACTGCCAAAAATGTTTTTATAAAGGGGTATAAAAGCTTCATCATGATGGAGTCAATGCAGTTACCAGCCAGGACAACCTAAAAACTATTCAGTAATGATACTTGGGGCCCAATTTGAAAAGTAATTCAAGACAGGAAGCAATTTCCTCATCCCATAAAACATTTTCAGATTACAAATGTCCCATTCTGAGGTGAGATATAAGCAAGAGACTGCAGAATTTTTCACTATAAAGCAAAATCAAAAAAAACTCACTGTTGGAAGCATTCACTTAGGATGTGCCCGAGCCAAGCTGAGCTCTCCCTCTGCCTTTCAGGGACTTCAGTCTGGGGCTCCAGCCAGAGATTGGGGCCTGCCAGCCTGTTATGTGTTCCTGTGCCACCCTTCTCCTGGCTAAGTCTACTTTTCACAGACAAATAAGTAGGTTTAGAACATGAAGAGGTGGAAGGGTGAGGAAAGGAGTCTGACTCACTGCTTGACTCAAAACAACAAAATGCTCCTTTTCCCAGGTGAGGACCATAACAAATTGTTCAGGAAGTCTTTATCACAGTGGTTCCAATATGTATAAAGGGTGTTTTGGAAGAGGAAAGAAGAGTGAGACTGACCCAAATGGAGATGTGTTCTTGTATGATGTTTGAGAAAGGTTCAAGGTGCCTGATTAAAATATTCTGCTTGGAAAAAACCCAACTCTTATTATACTGTAATTTTTTCCTTCCATCAGTTAATGCTCTTAGTGGAATTTGGTACATGCTGTAGTTGGAAGACTATTACCCATATCTAAAATAAGACATTTAAGAATAGAGCTGCTATATCCTGAGGTCATGGTGGACTGACTTGATTGCAGTTGCAGAGCAACGTATCTTGGTTGCAGAGCAGAAACAAACTATTATTTTTTCCACCTTCTGCTCAATCAGCCATCTCAGCTCTTATTGATTTCAACAGATTCACTTGCTTTAAGGTTTGGTTTGTAAGTTACACATTTTACATCTGGCCTATTATATTACTAAGATACATTTTTACCCATTTTCTCCATTTTGATTCGTGCATTTTAATCAAACAAAATTTTACAAAGGAATGGAGCATTTAATTATATATATTTTTAAAAATTAGAAAATATACAACTTTTAAAATGTTCATAAAACCCCATCATTTTCTTTGTCATGTTCATCTTTTCTGTACAATGATCAGCAGTAAGAGAATGAAAATAGTTATTCTTGCCCTCACAGCTGAGGAACACCTTTACAGAATGGGGTAGGCTTCTTATTTTCTTCTTTCACTTACAGAAAGGAAACTATTCAGTGCGACTGTGGACAAAGTCTCAACAATATGCAGGTTCCTGAATTGAGACAGCTGAAACTGAACCATCAAGTCAAAAGTTTTGCTTAAAATGTCCTTCTGGCTGCTAGGTACCTCCCTGGGCATGTAGGGCTCATCCTCCCCTACTGCCTACACCTTCTCTTCTCTCGACAGATAGTGCATACTTCATCCCTCAGGCTGATGAAGACTCAGAAATCAGCCTTGATTTCCCTAAAACACTTGAGGAATCTGATCTAATAGCTGTTCACAGATCACAGCCAACAAACATGTGAAGAATACAGATGAAGCCACTTTATTTTTAAAACTTGGCCCTCAAGAGCATGATTGGTAGTAGTGCTTATGTGCTATATATGCTCTCTCTTACAGCGTTAGCTCAAGAAAAGAAGAGCATATATTTAATTTCACCTTCTGCCAGGGAAAGTTCAAGCCCACATTTCCAGCCTAACACTAGAGTACCTTAAACATTGAACTACAATGGTTTCTGATCTCAGGATACAAGGTATTTTCCAAAGAGGGTTTAATCTAGCTGGGAACAGAGAGTTTAATTGCTTATGAGGTGAAGGAAGCTGCATTCCAGGATCTTGCTTCTGTTCAAATGATCAAACCAGTTGTGTGTCTCACAGGTGCTGGGTAAGAGTGTTGGTCCTTCCTAAAACAAACCATGAACTTCCGTTGGTCTGTGAAAGCATGGCCAAAGGTATGTCTCTCAGGCTGAGTGTAGAAATCTAACCTGATATGGCTGTTGTCACACCAGCAGACAGCTAGACCTGGATGCAGGCAGGATGGGGAAGCCTTCCCCCTGCGTAGCAGTTGCTATCATTTGGTATCACTTTGCTCTTATCAGGCCTCTTTCCTGAATAGCCTCTTGGAGATTTTGCACATGGAGCGTTCACCATCCCTAAGATGTTTCATGCAAAACAAGTAGCCCTCAATAACTGCATTTGTTAAAACACTTCTCTTTAGTTTTTTCCTTAGTTATTTAAATAGTTCATTACTATAGCAACTAGTGCCTCCCTATCTGTAATGCATTAAACCTCAGTACACCATACGAAGCAGGGCAACGTTATTACTTGACTTTACAAAGGCAAGAGCAAGATATAGACACCAAATGAGTGCTTACACAGAAAAGCAGTGTTAGGATTTCAGCAAGAAGGTGTATCTAGGTTAACTCTAATTTACCCGTCACCAGTACCAACAGGAATAAAGACAGTCTACTACAGACTAATAACTGGGAGGCTGAAACTTGCAGCTCACACTCAAGCCCACATCGTCCTCTGCCCTTGGGTCCACTTGCTGGACAGATGAAAGCCAGGGGAAACTCAAATTTGGGGATGCTTTGCAGTCACATATTACTTAGCCAGGGTTATCACAAGGCCAGGTATGATGGACATGGATTTTCTTTAATTAGGCATAACATGGTATTTTGATCCTTGCACCTCTGCTTATATAAACCCAGTCCTGGACAAAGCTGAAGCAGCACTTGGCTATGATCTGTGCCACACTCCGTCCCATGCCTGAGTCAAAAGGGTTTTGAGTAGCCAGGCACTATATCTCACGGGGCTTGTATGTTTGGATCATGTATCATACACTACCGTGCAATTTGAGATGTATCACTCCTTGAAGTCAACAGTACTTCACTGAGAATGCAGTGAATTGCTAGCACTTGATTAGCATTGCTGGCACATCACTCCTGTAAAGCAGGGTGGCAAACGAGGTCACTCCCTTGTGTGAAGAAATGTGTTGTATTATTCCAATACTCATTTTCATCTCTAATTTATTTTCTCCGTTTTAAAACAAAAATCACAGGCAGATAGGTTGATTCAGGACGTCTGCTAACATCAGTGCTCAGAGGCTTATCAAAGAAAGATATGACTGAAAAATAAGCTGTATTTTGAAAAAGAAAGAAAAATGAGACATCAGATATAACACAAGGGTATTTTTTTCTTAAAACTCTGTCCAAAAAATACCCTCTAAACTTTTTATTGCTTTTTTGAAGCAGCTGTTGCTTCAAATACATTTGCAATTTTATTTTTTGTTTTACTTTTTCAATTAAGATGTTAGAAGAACTAAGTATATGCTTAGCTTTCATTTAACCAATGAATCAATGCATGTGACCAGGAGGTCTAGGACAAACATGAGCAGAAGTTGGCCACGCATACAAATAGCTAATACAGAAACACAGAACAGTTCAGGTTGGGATTGGACTAGATGGTCTTTCGAGGTCCCTTCCAATCCCCAGTGTTCTGTGATTTAAGATCAAGTCCAATCATTACCCCAGCTGTCCCAAGGCCACCACTAAACCCTGTCCCTAAGATCCAGATGTACACAACTTTGAAACACATTCACAGATGGCAATCCAACTCCTTTCCTGGACAGCCTGTTCCAAGGCCTGATTGACCTTTCAATGAAGTTTTTCCTAATGCCTAACCTAAATTTCCCCTGGTGCAACCTCTTGTTCTATTACTGGTTACTTGTGAGACAAGAGTTCTGGGCTCCTCAGTTCAAGAGGGATGTTTAGCTGCTGGAGAGAGTCCAGCGTAGGTCAAGGAGGATGATGAAGGAGGTGGAGCACCTCCCTTATGAGGAGATGCTGAGGGAGCTGGGTCTCTTTAGCTTGCAAAAGAAGAGACTGAGGTGTGACCTCATTAATGTCTATAAATATGTGAAGGGTGGGTGTCAGGAGGAAGGAGCCAGGCTCTTCTCAGTGTCATCTAGTGATAGGACGAGAGGCAATGGTTGTAAGCTGGAACATAGGAGGTTGCACATAAATATGAGAAGGAACAGTGAGGGTGACGGAGCACTGGAACAGGCTGCCCAGGGTGGTTGTGGACTCTTCTTCACTGGAGACGTTTAAGACCCACCTGGATGTGTTCCTGTGTGACTTGGTCTAGGTGATCCTGCTGTTGCAGGGGGGTTGTACTGGATGATCTTTCAAGGTCCCTTCCAATCCCTAGTGACTCTGTGACTCTGTGATACTATGAAGACCAAAACTCACCTCTCCTACATCCTCCTTTCAGGTAGTTGTAGACAACAAGAAGGTCTCCCCTTAGCCTCCTTTTCTTCAGACTAACCAGTCCCAGTTCCCTCCTCTGCTCCTCCTAAAGTTTGTTCTCCCAACCTTACACCAACCTTATCACCTTTCTTTGGACCTGCTCCAGCCCCTCAATATCTTTCTTGTATTGAGACAGTCTGCAGAAGACATCTGAACTCTCCTTACAGACATTAGCAAGCGGCAAACAAAAATATCAAACAGAATGTTGCAAAACCTGACTATCCAGTACCAGAACTTGCATGGAAAACTGTTCATTCCTATGAAATCATCTTTTGCAGTCTCGGCTTATGGTTTTCAAATGCTTTGTGGTGAGTTGTGATGGTTACAAAGAAGGGCTTTAAAAAGGCAGCTGAAGGTAAGACACTATGACAACATAACCCTGAGTTTTCAAAGTCTCAACCAGTGAAAAGCAGGAATCCAGCATTCATCTGAAATGCTTGTTACATCCCAGGCCCTGGGGTAGCAGCAGGCAGAGAACTGAGTACGTGGGGACCTAAAGAAAAAGTGAATTTCAAATCAACATAAAAATAAATAACACAACTGTTATTGTAACTGAATATTGGGGGTTTTTTTCCATTCAAACTCCACTTCCCTCTTGGTCATATTCCTGTTATTACTAGACTGAGCAGCAGAGATTTCATTAATTTCACTATCCCAGTACTTAATCTATAACCTGAACTGCTGCCACATACAAGATCAGAATCAATTTTTAAAAGGAGGCGCTTACTGCTACGTCTGACAGGAAAAAAAAAGAATTAAAGAAATAATAATAGTTTACGCAAGCATTTGTTTCACCATTGGAGGCAAAAATAATACAAGAAGAAAATCAAACTAAGAGTGAGAGTCAATGTGGCAAGTCTTCTGCTGATAGTGAGGACAGAGGGGATTGGTGTGAGGTGGAGAAACACAGGGGAGGGTTCCCACAATCCAGCTGGGAAGCGAAACAGATAAACCACTAGTGCTGCTTCTTTTAAGGGAAAAACTAGTGAGTGTTTATGTGAAAAGACCTTCATGGTTTCCTGAAGCCTGAGAGTAATCCTGCGGTGTGTCTGGGAGCAGCAGACAGGAGCCCTGCTTAGAGAACAGCCTCCTGAGGGTGCAACAGTGGTTTCAGCTTTCTTTTTGTCATTTTAAAGGGCATAAGGAGAGGTGGTCTTACTGCTGTATTTTGGGATTCTTTGAGGTTTTAACAGGATTTTTATTTTTTGAGTTTTTAACGCTTTCTAAAGTTACCTTTAAAATATAAATGGGATAAAATATAAATGTGATAAAATATACGTGGGATAAAACCCCCTGAACACTCTGACAGCCTGGTTTGAAGGGGAATTGCTGTTGGCAACACAGTATGGCACAAGCAGAACCTGAGGTGTCATCATCCTTCTCGCTCTTTCATTCACCTTATGACACTACACAGCAAAGTCCAAGAGCTCAACACTCCTCTCCCACTCTTCTCCCTCTGCCTCTGTTCTGCTCTGGCCCTTTGAAACAGTCCATTTACCTCTGTGCACTGCCTGGCTACTCTTTATCCACTGTAGCCATTTTATGTTGCTTGAGATGGAGCGATGTGAACTCTCACAGTTTCTGCCTTAAAAACCCCTTTCGGGAAGCAAGTGAAAAGTATTTCTTTTAAATTGAAAAAAGAAAATGAAACTTTTTTTTTATTATTATACATATATTTTTTTAGCCATCAAGGCTATAGATAAGATCATGGAAATATATTAAAGTAACCAGCTTATTGGCACTGAAGATGTCTACTTTGGATGGATTATAAAATCCATCTTCGAATATTTCAAGGCACATTTTATAACGGCTATTGAAATACTAGCAAAAGTAAAAATAATGGAATATTTTTTCTTTTTTAATCAGGTTCTCTCCTCAATCTATAACAACATTCCAGTTAATGACTTGACCCATTACACAGCCCTGTTATATGCTAATAAACTTAATATAGTCCCATTTCTAAAGTGCTTTCCAAGATTCTTGCATCAATTATTCTTATTACAGTCTTCTGACCATCCTATGGGTTGGATCAGGGAATTCAAGGCACGTTGTTATCAGGGCCCCCCCCACCCCTTTAGTTTACAGCTAGTGTAGATTACACCCTTGGAGCCTTATTACACCAACATGTTCTTTTTGTGTATTGTCAAATGCTTTTGCAATAACACTGTCACAGGAAAGTAATGCCATGGTTAGCTGTACATTGAGCAAACTAATGGATCTGAAAGAAATTGCAATGTAGTAAATAATCTTCTGTCTACTATAATTAAGGATGTAGTTGAGAAGAGGCAGATTACTTATCTGCTAGCATGAAAGGAAAAGACCATGAATGAAAATGAATTACGTGTGGCCTTCTCCACAAAGAGGACTGGCCCTTGGCACTCTCTCTGGGAGATTTATGCATTTCGGCAGATGTTGCTGCATCTGCCTGATCTCTGGTGCAAATTGTGCAGCTGCTCCAGCAGTTGCTCCTGCTAGGCAAGAGTCTCATAAGGCTGGCAGAAGGATGGAGGGGAAACCCGCTACCCAATGTCTGCCAGTGCAGCAGAAAAAGGTAACAACATCACCATGGCATCCACCTCCTCATGCCACACCACCAACATAACTCCTCATTACAGGAATTAGTAAATTATTCTCCATTCAGAAGCTGCAATTACTGATAAGACTTTCATTGGCTGATGTGACCTGGTCTACATCTCAGTAGATATCCTGCAACACTGAGTCACAGTAACTAAATGCTTCTGAAAACAAGGGCATTGTTACACGGCTCGATAGTATTCAATAATACTGTTTAACTGCAACATGAACTACACTCCTCCTTCTCCCTCCCCTGTCTTTCAGAAGAATTTTTACAGGGTATTACCTAGATGCCTGCTCACAACACGTGTTTGGTTTCACAGGAAAACCAGCAGGGAGATGGAAGATAATTTGACCTGGGTGAGACTGCACATGCAATTATACACAGGGAATGGAGGAGGAAGTATTTAGGAGAACAAAGTATGACCCAGCTACTCATATGCAAACCAAAGAGACTGCACATGTGCAGTACTGAGACCTGAATACAATGGAATATGAAATTATTCACATTCACAGGGGTTCAGGAATCCTATGCAATGTGACAGATTACCGTGGAGGCAGAAAAACTCAAAATCACTTTTATTGTGTTTCAGGAGTTGTTGTATGCACCTTGCCATGGTCAAAAACTCAAGAATTTTTATCTCTCAAGCCTTTGTAAGAAAGACACAAGGGCACCTCAGAAGGGACAAGGCTTCACAAAAAGTCTATGATTTTATTCCAATGCAGTAACATATTCACTAATTCTATGACATAAGCATCCTATGAAACTGTTTCTATACATTTGACAGTGGGTGCTCTGGGTGGATTCTGTATGCATCTTATTCTGTAGAATCCCAGCAGTGACCAACATTGAGTTACAGAGGTTAATTTTGTGAGAAGAATGTGGGAGAGTTGTCTATTTTCATGTGTACTTCCATGTTTGAAAGGAGAGACCTTTCAGTTTTATTGAATGTCTTATCCCTCTTAAATTAGGGAAGCTTCTAGGATTTCAGAGTTTACCTCAACGTAAGTAATATACAGCACTTGGTATTTTATTTACTGCTTCCTTTTTTATTATTTCTGCACAAGTCAAACCATCTCATTATTTTCTGTCTATCCACATGTAGAACTAAAATGATCTAATAGCTTCTCTTTTTTGCAGTTTGCCCCTTTGCTCAGTATATCCCTTTATTAGTGTTGCACATTCTGTGAGATAACCAGAACTGAAGATATAGCTACAGATGAGGCCATACCATTGAGATGATTTGTTGACACTATAATCTCTCCAGTGGTAAAAAATGCATCAGAAAAATATCTTGGTATTATCTTTGCCTTTCATTCTACCATTATGAGCAGACCTAGTATTATACATTCCACTACACAACAGAAACTGAGAGCAGGAATTATAATACATGATGTTTGCTTTTACCAGCTACCACAATGCTTGTAAGAGGCACTTTCTGGTTAAAAGACACAGGCTTAGTGGTTCTTTTAGTTCTTTTGCAATCATGTCATCTCCTAAGCTGATAAGCAACCTGACTCTCACAGACCTTAGGAGTAGAAATACTGACTCATAATCATCCTGGAAGCTCTTGGAGCGTTCCAAAGGCCAAACTATATTACACTGCATTGGTACAATATTGTGTTACAGGAGAACCTGAAGAAATGTAGTAATTTGGATGGATGTGAGTTCAGGTGGAGGCTTTCACTGAATCTATTTTATCCAGAAAATCCAGGTGTGTAAACTGTAAGTCATGACCCTGGGAGCCAGTTTGCAGAATAAACATCCTCTTTAATTGAAAAGGATAAATTCCAGATTGCTTTTTATTCAACACTGCCTCTTTCTTTTTTCCTTACAGACTTTCAGTTATCTCTCAGACTGTCTTCTCAGCATTGCTTTCTGTAAAAGAAGCATAAAACTAAGGGAAATGAGACACAAATCCTCTTCTGCCTCCAGCTTCTCACATTAATTTGGCAAATTTGGTCAAAATTTGGATCTCTTCTCTTATTTAAGTCTTTGCTTCTGCAAAGCACTGGCTGCATGAGGACGCATCAGCTGTACATAGATATATAGATGTTTCAGGTGCTTTGGTCATACAGAAACTACATAAATGATCCATAAAGTTTCTCAGAAAGTTGAGCTCTTATTTTACTGTAAGTACCACACTAGAGCTGTTGGCTGTTATTTTTCTTCTCAGTCTGATTTCTAATTTTGTTTACTTTCCTGATATGACCACTGACAGCTGTGGAAAAGAGATTGCTGACTGCAAATACATCTCTCTTTGGCAGAGTCATCCCACTAGTTTGTGCTGACCTTATGAATATTTAGTAAGGGAGGTTTTACTTTTTCAAAGGGTAAAAAAACCCTTTCTACATGGTGTTGGGTGAAAATATGTGATCTTTCTGGACAATTCAGTTAGGAACAAATTTTCAAGTGAAAAATGCTTCTTTTCAGTGACTCTGGTGTAGATTTGAAATTATCTCATTCAAGTTAGTGAATTTATTTGTGTGTTTCCTTGGGCAAGATGCTCAGAATTTAGCCACACTGCATCAGTGTGCATTTTTCCCTACTAAAAAAAGGCAAAATATCATAACTTTCATTTAATAATGAAGAAGGAGGTGTCAGCACCATATTTGAAGTGGAAGTTTTAACTTATGTGTCACATGGTTGCCAGGGAAATGTCACATATGAAAACAGGACTGCAACCTGTCTACCTCAGGCAGTAATCACTTTCCTTGGCTTGCCGTAGTCTGTGTGTGGTGTACTTAATTGAAAAGAAGGTCTTTTCCATAAAAATGAGGAGGTGTATATATGTAGCACATACATATATGCATGTGTATATTTTCCAGCAATGAGGAAAGGCAGGGTAGGAAAGACACAGCACAAGTGGCATCCCTCTAGTAAGGCCAAGAACAAAGCTAAAGATGATTCTGAACACACTGAGATACACCACGACCCCCAAAATCATGAGACTTACAGAGTGTGAATTAGTTAGCCTAAAGTCAACCCAATTACTGTCTCTGCAGTGTTGATTCTAATCCCTCCTGGATATTTTTATTCATTTCCTTGAGCTCCCCTCAGGCTGATTTCTGAGTTTTAAAGCTAATTTTTAGGCTTGGGATTGTTTGTTTTGAAAACTTCAGAATATTTGTAGTTTTCTTGTAGCAGGTATCAGGACTTAATGGACTTAGTCCACAGGTCTCTATTTCACACTATGAAAAATATAAATCTATTAGTTACTTATTTTCTAACAAGTCTTAAACTATGTGAATAATATTTTGGAGTGACGTAATACAATAAAATAATAAATACAGTAAAAATAATACAGCTTTTTAAATAAAAAATGAAGAAAGCAATGCCTGTGTATTCAGAATGTCTCTTCACAGAATCACAGAACATTAGGGACTGGAAGGGACCTCAAAAGATCATCTAGTCTAATCCTCCTGCCACAGCAGGATCATCTAGATCAAGTCATACAGGAACATATCGAGGTGGGTTCTCTTGTTTGGGGTTTAGGGTTTTATTTCTGCTCGTAAGAATTTCAAAGAAAAAGTACATAAAATAACCCAGTATTCCAGTTAATATCTGGTGATTTTCATCTTGGATCACTGGTTACTGGAAATAAATCTGATGTAGCACCAAAGTCCATTGCACTGAGGATATGAAGTTCTTAGCTAGTGAGATTAATCAGATTTAGAGTTTCTTCTAAAATCACTGCAAACAGAAAGCAACAGCAAAAGAAAATGTCCTGAAATCTCTGCTTAACAGACAGGAAAAACAAGAGGGGAAGAGGGAAACAGAGATGATGGAGATACAGTAGATTAAAAATCCTAAACAATCAGCTTCAAAAGACTTCAAAGAAACATAAATCCTTTGTTTCTTTTAAGGAGAAAGGCACTAAAAATGCTCTCTCTGAAACTGCCGCATATTTGCTTGTGGCTCTATTACTCCAGCAGGACACCCACAGCTTCCCTTCGTGCCAAATGGAGCAGCTCACATGCATCACCAGACTGACAAGACAAACTAACAGCATTTTATGTAGGAAGCTGTATTTGACACTGCTCAGTACAGACTTGTACAATTCTATAAAACCACAGTTGTGGCTCTTTGAAATCACCATTAGCAAACCTATTTTCTCCATTTGCACATTACCTGTCCAGGAAAGCACTAAAAATTTATGCAGTGATTGTGAGTCCCGTTTTCCTAAATTTAACATCATTCTACTAACACAGTCTCATAGTTTAAGTCCTGTCCTGACAATTCAAACTCACCGGAGACCTTATAGCTGTCTACAAGTACCTGAAAGGATGTTGTAGAGAGGTGGATGTTGGTCTCTTCTTACAAGTAACAAGTGAGAAGACAAAAGGAAATGGTCTCAAGTTGCTCCAGGGGAAGTTTACGTCAGATATTAGGAAAAACTTCTTAACTGAAAGGGTCATCAGGCCTCGGAACAGGCTCCCCAGGAAGGAGGTTGAATCATTATCCCCAGACACATTCAAAAGTCATGGAGTTCTGGAGTTCAGGCACATGGTTTATCAGTGGCATTGGGACAGTTGAGTTCATAGTTGGGCTTTATGATCTTTTCCAATCTAAACCATTCTATGACTCTATACGAATCGTATGCTACTGTTAATGGATTATATCTCTAAGATCCATAGGGGCACAACCTTACATATATTTAAAATACATCAGTAAAGTTTAATCTATGCTAACAAAGTCATAATTTGCAAACATTTTCTGGTTCTCTTAATGAGCAGAAGACAAAGATGTAACTGGAATCATGACTGCATACTGCTACTGCAATATTATTTCATCTCATTCCTTTAAATAAATTTGAGCTAGATGATGAGACTGCGTCAGAACTGGGGCGGAAGGAGCAGCAGCAAGTGTCTTTCTGAAGCATAATCTCTTACAGTATATTCTTGCTGATAACTTTGGGCCGGGTTCTTTTTGTGCCGATAAACACAAAGTTCTCACCTTGAAGTTAATTTTATACTGCAGTAGGCAGAGAAGCCATTATGTAGGAGCAAAATGAAATTCAGACAAACTTGTTTCACATGCAAACATACGGGACCTGTGAGTGCTCTTAAGTGGTGCTACGCCACTAAGGCCCATCTTCCTGAGATGGTGAAGGAGGATGGCTCAACAGGAGAACACCATGACCCAAGGAAATGCAAATACAGCTTGCTAAACAGTCACAAGTCACTTAAGTCCAGATACAAAAATGGTGAGAAATAGCAGCACTCAAAGCTGTAGGTACTAGGAAGCTGGACTAAAGGTTGGATGCCTCAGAATTATGAACAAAAAGGAAAAATCAGTGGACTGACAGGGGTATGCTCTGATCTGCAGCAAGAAATAGTGATGACAAAGGTGAACCTAAAATCACTTTGCTGTTGCCTGAGCCAAGGCTGAGATCACACTACCTTCTTTTCCTAGAAGGAAGCCCAGAGGCATCTTGTAAAAGTGCCCATTGCTGCTCTTCCAGGTAGGACTTACTCCTTTCAAAACCCACATGGATACTGCCATACTTCTGACCCGTACACAATGCAAGAGTTTCTGAACAAAAGATCCTTTCCTGCTTCCATTCTAAGGAGATGTGAATTCCTCTTTCCTAGTGCCATGGGACATGTGGCCAGACGAGCATCCCTGATGGCACCTATTTCAGCTTGCCATAGGACCACATGTGGAGAGGACCGTAATTTTTGAAGTTTAACATTTAGGGGCCTCAGCTGGTAAAAAGGAGCTCTGGTCCCATATCTTGCTGCCATACACCGTATTTTTCGTACTATAAATAGTTATTACAACTACACAGAAATAACTGTGATTAACAGAGCATCATACAAAACAGAGAAGAGTACAATCATGAGAGAAAAAAACCCCAAATCCAGAAGACAGCATTTGGCAATGACTTAGAGGTGTGTTTTCTTTGTGAATACTTGGGTACCTGAAGACAAGTCTACTATCTCTGCATGAATGGGATAACTGATACCCAAGCATGTTCTGCAGCACAGAATCAAACAGATAAAATTGCAAGGAATTCAGTTTTCTACTAAAATATTCATTTTCCCTCCTCTCTCTAAATAATGTTTTAGTGAGGACAAGGGAGTGTTTAGGAGAGAAGAGGGCTGTGGGGACAGTTTGCACTTCTTAGAACTCATTTCTTCAAATATAGCTGCTTTTTCCAGTATGCTCTTAATTGGTGTTATTTCCCTTGACCACATGAAGTGCTAAGAAACCTACCAGAGCAGTTTTGACATATATACAGATGCACCCCAACACTGGGGTGTGGATAAAGGATGTATTTGCAGGATGGAAGCTTTGAGTATAGAAGATGTGAATGGGATGTTCTTGGCATTTCTGGTGGGCAGAGTCCAGTATTTATGTGTAGGTGCTTCCTGACTCTGTTCTCGTACTTATAGCCTTTACATAGTTTATTGCTTTTACTGGTATGGGAGTAGGACAATACTAAGCTGGGTTGCTGCCAAGCTGAGGATGCTATTAAAACTACATTTAAGGTTTACATTTTGAGTGCTCTTTTATGCAACTCTAGATGTTGGCTGAAATTTTGTAATGCTGGAGAGGTCTAAAAATAATCCTTTATAATTGCAATATATAAATCTCACATAATGCTGCCTTTCAGCTGAGACGTTTGGAGTGGGAAACTGAAACCCTTGGTGCTTCTGGCCATAACAGAGATTCAAGAAGTGTGGTAAAAACTAAAGCCTTGTTCTTTCCTGTAGACTAGTGGCATCTCAAGATCTGAATGAGATGTAAACCATGGCACAAATACAGAGTCCATGAACTTACCCACAGACATGTCAGGCAAGACTGAGTAAGATAACATCAAATGTGTTAAGGCTGCAATCTTTTTCCTCCAATTTCAAGTAAGGTTTGATCTAGGTGAGTGATGGGGACAGGTTGGGGCAGCAATAGGAAAGTATGAGAAGAGGAGCTAAGGTGAAGAGGCTAAAAGAGGCAGGACAGGATCAACAGAAATTGTGTGTATCTGAGCTGCAAGTCATGAGCACAAAGCATTTAGCAAACAGCAGGCTGAGATTTGGGACTAAAGGTTTCCTTTTCCTTCTCTTTCTGTTCATAGCTTGTATTGGTTTCTCTGGAGTTTAAAATATGGTGGATGTAAGGGATTTAATTTTAACTAATAATCATTAGGCCCAAATTAAATAAGTTCTGACTGTAAGAAGCACAAAAATAAACCAAGTAATGTCTGAATAGAAAATTTAAAGCAGAACTATTATTTAAGCGTCTTTAGTCTTGAAGCAGAAACAACATTTTTCCTGTTAAATTTGGGTGATGTGTGAGATCAATTTTGACTCTTCTGGATCTACTTTTTTTTGCATCCTTAATTTTTCTGTTTGGTGAATAACAAGCATAAAATTGCCACAGCTATGGCTATATCTTCGCAATTTAAGGATCAGGACATGCAAATTCTGTCTGGATATTATTGGACATTTTAATCCTCTCATCTAAGTCCTTCAGTATCAGATTGTACAAGTGTGTACTGACTTCCTAACAAGGTTCAAAATGCAAATCCCTCTCAACAAGCTGGCTTTTCTTCAGCAAAGAAACAAAACTAATAATTAAACTCAATTTCTTACAATCTTGATGGGGGAGAGAATACTGGGCAAGAATAGGACACCTGCTTACGAGGTTGTAAGATATTTTCATATTCCCCTGTTGAGCATGTTATGAATAATGGCTTTTGATAAATTTCTCCAACCTTATTCAAGAAAAATCTGTTGTCTTCACCAGCAGAGGCAAAAGAAATATTTTTCTTTTTACCCAGATCTCAATGGTTGCTATAGAAAGCTATTACTGGAACTCATACCTAGTAAGTTTTCTTCTCCATCACCAAATAACTCTCTAATACCCAGTACTCCTAGGTGTTTGCCTTAGATACTGTTCTCTATGAGCATTCTTTTTTTTTTTATTTAAACTCTGAAAGGGTAGAGGTTTTCTTTTCTTTCCAGATACCTTCTAACTTTAAAATCTCTGAATTTCATTTAATGTTTCATTGTCAAACAACAAACACCAATATAGACAGAAAACCACTCTAACTGCTTTTGCTTTTGCTCTGTGTTAAGGACATGGTTTCAGATGAGTGTGGAATATTCATGGTTCCTGTGGCAGCTGATGAGGACCAACTTTAGTTGTCTGGTATTTTCAAGTGAACTGATTTATTCAGGGTAGCAAACCTTTGCATCTTTCTTCCTCAGCAGCAGGCCTGTTGTTAGCTTCTGTTGGACCAGTGGGAGCCAGGATGGGTGGGAGTGGGAAGTGGATTGCACAGGAGGAGAGAGAGAGAGAGAGAGAGAGAGAGAGAGAGATAGATAGATAGATAGATAGATAGATGTAGATAGATAATGAAAAAAAAAAGAATCATAGCAATGTTTAGGTTGGAAAAGACCATTTAGACCATCAAATCCAAGTATTAACCCAACTGTCTCAAACCCAACACTAAACTGTGTCTCCAAACAGCTTTTAAACATGTCCAAGGATAATGATTAAGTCCCCTCCCTGGGCAGCCTTTTCCAAGGCCTGATGAACCTTTCCATGAAGAGGAAATTTTTCCTAACGTCTAACCCTAACTTCCCCTGGTGCAGCTTGAAGCCATATCCTCTGGTCCTATCACTTTTTGCTTGTGAGAAGAGATCAACTCCCCCCTATCTATAGACCAACACTGAGAGACCAACACACACTTCTACAAGCTGCTTCAGATAGATGTTGACAGCAATAAGATCTCCCCTCAACCTCTTATTCTTCAGACTAAGTAGCTCAAACTCCTACAAAAGCACAGAACTAGTGATTATTTCCATTTTTAAACCACATAGCCATGACATCAGCCTTGCTTCTGAAAAGCAGATGTAACATGGGTGACAGAAAATGGTGAATTTTAAAGCCTTGAGATTAGTTCTTACAAAACACATGGCACCCATTTGTACAGATGACTGGTAATGGAGCTTTGCCCAGGGCAGCAGAGCCACCCTCCAGCCTGACCGTGTGAGGGGATGACTCAGGAAGGCTGCATTTTCATCAGTGTCAGGTACGAGGAGCAGATGATGGATAACCTGATGACACATCATTTGTGTTATTGTCCTGTGAGGGTTATGAATTCCAAAATGTAAAAGGCTCCGTATGACACACATCTATTTTTTTTCAACTCCCTTTAGTGAAATACAGAAATAAAGATGTACTAAAAGCAGAAATGTTAGCTGAATTATACCCCATCCTGTGAGTTTTATGTATCAAACAGAAAGGATTCATACTTTTAATTATGCTGAGTGAAGTGCGACAGTAAACTCAGAGACTTTTTTTTAATCATGCTTAAATATTAAGCTAGATATAAAAAGGATGCATAAATAAATGATAAATTGTTGATTACTTTGAAAGCTTATTTGAAATTTGTACTGTGCTGCTGACAGTGAATGTCCAGAGAGATGCAACTCAATGTACAAACCACTGCAACAGAACAAGGTCAGTCAACAGAACAACCAGTCAGCAAGGTGTGGTCTTGGGGTAGGATTCAAAGTACTGATGTGATTCAGTCCACATAAAAATAAAGCCATTGTGCAATGTGTTACAGCAAGTTCTTGAGATTTCTAACATGGGCACAGCAAGGGAGAAAATCACTCAGAATTCAGCCATTAAATCCAGCCTGGAGTTGAAGAATGCATACAAAAAAACATGACCTCGATTTTTCTGTGTGGAGTATTTTGGTGTAGCATAAAATTATATTTAGATAGTTCCCTGCTCTCTGCCATCACTTCTACCAAGCACTGTATTTGTGTAGCTGCATGCTCACACTTCACTATATCTACGCACTCCACAGCATCTTTCAAAAAGGTGCCTAAAACTGGTTCAGCAAGTAGGAGTACATGGGTTTAATGGTCTGGCTCCAAAATTAGACCTATTCTTCATGCATTGTGCATTAACTTCAGAAAAGGAGCTACTTCCCTTAATCAGTTCTTATGGTTGTAATCATGTCTTCTTCAATCTGTCCTGGTGTTCCTGTTCAGGTGCTGGCATTTATAGACTCCTGTCCAGCTCACAAATTGTCATTCCACCACTCAGCGGGATGAGCATTGTCTTCAACAGACAGGAAACAGCCGTGTTCTTTCACAGAACCACAGACTATCTTTGGATGGAAGAGACCTTTAAGATCATCAAGTTCAGCTTTCCCTAGCATTGCCAGGTCACTACTAAACCATGTCCCTAAGCACCAGGTCTACACATGGTTTAAATAGCTCCAGGGATAGTGACTCCAGCACTGCCCTGAGTAGACTATCTTGCAGCCCATGGACTGGTGGGTGTTCCTGAGAATTAACACATCACAGAGTGGGATGTGAAGTTGGCATCTGAATCTGTTTGTTTTACAATTCTCTGCTGTTTGATTAGAAAATCACAGTTAGTCACTTCCCTTGGGAAACCTTGCTCCTGTCCTCTAAGGAAATTGCTATGCTTTGGAAGTCTGCAAGGATATTGGCTTCTGACGCCCCTCAGATACTCAAAGTGGAAAAGGCCTTTGTGCATGACATGGAAAAGTCAGAGGAACAAAGTATCACAGCTCTTTCTCACCACAGCTCTTTCACAGAGCCTTGCAGGCACTAAAATCAGCTGCTCTTTGAAAAAAAATTGGACAAATGGAGAATATTTGATCAAGCAATGCATGGTTTTCTCCAGTTCTTCTCCTAGAGGAACTGGTAAATTAGTGGGGTAACCAAAGGCAATGCCTGACCATTTTATCACAAAGCCAGCATCCAGTGGAAGAGCAGAATCTTGCTCCATAGTAATCATCTCATCTGCATTCCATCTTGAATGCTCTTATTGCTGGAAGTCGGGTTCAATCTATGCTTTAGTGGGTTGTATGTATCCAACCAGCAAAATTAGGAAAGCAGTTCTACTTTTGTCTTGAATTGTCATAATTGAGATGCTTTTTGCATCTGATGCCTCTCTGTGTGCTGTACTCAGATCACATTTCCTGGATCATTGTTCCCCTGCTTCGTCCTGTGCCATCCACCACCCACCTCTGCTCATGCTGGCTGCCTTCTGCACTGTGCAGGGAGAGGTAACATATGCTCCATAATCATAAGCGTCTCCCCTCCAAAGTTTGAGATGGATGGGTGGCCAGCCGCGGTGTGACAGGCGACAGACAGAACGCAGCTCATGCGTAGGACCAAAGGGTAGGGAAAACAACTCATGCCAAAACCTCAAAGTCTGGGTGTGCTCCTGGCATGGTTTGATGCTCGGCCAGACGTCCTGGGCTAGACGTGCTGCCCCAGCTCCTTGGCTGCTGTGTGAGTTACTCCCTCAAGGAAACACGCCATCGAGGTGCATCTTTAGGAAACTCAGATAAGCTCTGAAGCTGGGGGTTCTCCTTGTACTGCCCATCTCCTTGGAGCAGAGCATACGCTTCTTCCTGATGTGGTAATGAGGAACGTGGGTCCCAGAAAAGTGGGATCACGGTACTGAATGCCAGAGCTGACATCCCACAGCCCTGGGAAGGAGGCCAGTTTGTTTCTTGGATCTAAATGTAAGGCTCTAGGCTGCCAGAATTTTGTTAAACAGATCTGACTCTTTGTGTTCCGGACCAGATCTTGCACTTTGTAGGTATCACTGAAGCTGCTGACAACAGGATTCAGGGACCTGAACCTGCAGGATCAGACTCTGCCTGGTGTGTAAAGTCTGAGCTGATGCAGCAGGCTGGGCTTTAAAGGAAGGAAATCTCATCTTTATTCATGATTTAATTAAAAGAGATCAGGCTTTTCAGCCTGTTTTTAGTGAAACATGGAAACAAATATATAGATAAGGCTGTATCAATCCTCATATCAGCCTTGTGCTTCTGAACAAAACATGGCAGCAGTTCCAACTGCTCTGGACAGAGTGATTTAATCCATCACTAGGGTCAGACACTTCTCCCTTACAGGGATTTAAAGCATGGTACTACAGGTTTGAATCCTGAACACCAAACAAAAGACACATGAAAAGCAATAATCCCTCACTGCATTTTGTTCAAGCCTTGTTTGAACACAAACCTTCCTGTGCTCTGGGTTTTTATTCATTAAAATAAAGCACACAAAATAACTCTCACCTACTATTATTAATCATAAGGATTTGCTCAGGAAAACAAATATACTTGGGCTTTCAGAACAAATCAATTCAGAGAAAGGGAATATTTTGGCTGCCATGGCAGCCCAAAAGAGGGTAAAAACAAACATCTTTGCTGCTGCTACTTTGCAGCTGACTTGGAGACGGACTGCTGGTGATGTGTGATGCTATTTTTAAACAGCAATTGTTTAATCACGTCTGTTCCCCTGGGCTGAGACTAAAAATGATGCCTCTGGAGCACTTTGTCTACAAGCAGGTAGAAATAATTTGATCACATCCTTTATGGCTGCAATAGAGATGGAGCTGCACGCAGAAGCAGCAACACATTTCAGAAAGAATCTAAATATTGAGGAGAACTGAGAGTGTGTTGATCATGATATCTAAGTGGTGTAATGTCACCAAGAGATCTGCTATGAGACATATCATCATCTCCAACAGGAAAGAGAATTTCTTGCTTCAGAACAGTATATCCTATTCTAACTTGCGTGTTTTGCTGCAGTTAACTCTTAGAGTTCAGGTACCCACTTTAGGTGAAAGCAGAGATTATTCTGAAGGACATTGTGTGCATGAATTTCATGTGGGGGTATGCCCACAATTGCTGATTTGACTTCGTGTTGATTTGTTATAGTTGACAGCTCTATTGCCAACTTCTACCAAGGAAAGCAGAATTAAAAACAGACTTGTCAGGGAGATATGGTCTCATTAACAGGATATAAACTGTAGCCTCCTCACAATGCTTTACAAGCAGTGACCATACCTCTGTATCTAGGCTTTCCCAACATATCTGCAGCCTGTAATAAAGATACAATTCCTATTAATAGTGTTCAAACCACTGACTCTTCAGAAAAGATTCTATTTCAGCAAACTGGAGACATACTTGTGCGGTCAGACTGTGATGTAACCCTAAATCAGCTGCATTATGCAAGTCAGAAACTTGACCTAATAGATAGAGCAAATACTGAAACCTCTAGCATGCAGAGGAATAGCCTGGCTTCACAGATGTCAATGGGAATTTTACTATTGACTTCCATGGGGGCAGGATCTTGCCCATATCTGCATAGATGATGAATAGCTCCCCTGCCTTTCAATATCCTCTCTGGCTAACAATAAATTATCTCTGCCAGTGATTACTTTTAAGATGTAGCTCATAAAAATGCTTGTGAAAAGCAAATAGTTTTGCCTTTGGGACAGACTATATCAAAGTAAGTGTTGGATATTTTTGAAATCTTCCCCAGATGGATTGCCATAGGGCACCACAAGATCTTCCTGCCTTCATGTCAAATAATACCAGCCACTCATACTGCTGTAGCATTACCCCTGTAGATTTTCTTTCAGAAAGAAGGAATTACTCTTTCTATCAAAGTGCATTTAAAATGAGTGTTTGTTAAATGGTTTTGCCTCCTTCCTTCTTTATGGGTTTGCAGAGATACTTCTGTTTACACAAATACTGTCCCTGGCATCTGTTATTATTATTATTATTATTTCCTTTTGCATACACATGTACCCCTAAGAAGTAATGCTTAATACAAGCTGATGGGGAGAATCTGTTATTGTACTTGTATTTTCAACATCTTAAAGTGTTGGCCAAGAGCCAGCTTTGGGATGCACATCACTAGAAAGGCAAAGCCTTACCGATAAAGTAAATAAGCTCTGGTTTTGAAAGCTGCAGGGCTCCTTCCAGAGAGTCACCAGCTATTTAACACCTCTTTGGTCAGATAAGTCGTTCCCATTCCTCCTCTTCCCTTCTTTCTTGATTTGAATAAGTTTTTTAAGATAATCTGGATAAAGTTTTCACCTAGACCACTGTTCCAAACTCGTCAGCTGCCAGTGAGTTTCTCTGTCCTATTAATTTCTTGGGTTGCCGTTTCCACCTTTTCTTGCTCCATGTACCATTTACTGACTCTTCTTCAATCTCTTGCTTCCTTATTCAGAGGAAGAGCACCAGATTACTGGTGTACACAAGGCTTCTGCATGTACTGCGGTAGATGAAATGTAAACTGTGGAGGTCTTCTTGGCTACTTTGTGATACTGTAGAAATATTCAGACTCCTCAGGGTCTCTAGCAGTGACTTCCACCTCCTCCACAGATAAAGTAATAACTCACTGCTACCTATTGTTTCTTATCCACAAAGAAACCTGTCCTTCATCCTCCTCCAATTTTCTTTGAAGACTTGTTTGACAGGAATCCTTGGAAACCCTCTGAAAATGAACATGTGGATGTTGAACTGTGTCCCTCTTGCATGGAGAAGAGGAGCTGAGCCCTGTTTTATTGCATGTGAGGAGAAGAGCTGTCATGTCGTCAATCAGGGAGAACAAGTACTTATTCATATCTTTGTTATTAGCCATGAAAGTGAAGCCAGGTTTCTTACAGTCACAGATATACACGTGTGTTTTGATACCACCTCTCCTCTTTGGGTGCTGCTCCAGTATTGGACAGAAATTCTGAAGTCTTTGAAGTGGTTTTGCTCATGTAACCAGCACTGGGTATTACCTATTATCCAGTGTCCTTTCATTTCTGCATGAGCACACAGCCTGCTGCTGCTTTCTCTTTAGACAAGCACATGGCACACAGCCATGAAAGAGCTTCTCAGGTTACTGAAGCAAGTACCTGAATGAACCAGGATAACTGGAACAAGACTTTATGATAAAGATCTGTTGTCTCTCCTCTTCTCCTTTTCCTCCACTACTGCAGCCTGAATCCTCATCCTAGGTGAAGAACAGTGGCAGAGTCTGTACTGCCCAGAGGAAAAGCATACTCATCCATGACAGGAGGAAGGGAGAGTGAAAGAAGAGCAAATTAGCATTTTGAATTAGAATCACTTTTTTTTTTTCAAGAGGAATCTATCTAAAGCCATAAGCAGTGATTGCAAAACGATTATCAATGAAGACCTAGTTAGGAACTTGCTTAAGGCAACTTTGTCCAGATGTACTCAGTGTACTCTGCTGAGCTTGGGAAGAGAAACAGACTCCGAGCATCTCACTAGATCAACCACGTACAAGGGAGCAAGCTTCTCCCTGCAAGAGAAGTCCAACAGCAAAAGAGAAGGAGAAGAATCAAAGCTATTCTACGGGAAAAGTCACTTCAGTTTTAGGATAGGAATTAAATTGAATGCCCAGAGCCACGCTATTGTCATTTGTGCACTTGCACAGACAGCAGATCTACCTGCTTCTGCTGCAAGGAAGAAGTTCTACAAAGATAAATGTGATCTTTGTTTAGAAGTTTAATCTGAATTTTCAATACCTTTTTGTGTCATTCAGCACTGTTCACTATATTTTCTCCTTTCTAGCTCTCCTTCTCCTCCATGTAGCAATTTCTGAGTTTCATTGTTATTCCATCTGCTGACATGAAAGAGTAAATGCTGTACTTCCCTAACAGCATAAACTGAATAAGCCTGGGGGGAATTAACCCCTCAGAAGGTTTCTGTTCCATTGTGAAGTGCTTTGTAACTCATCTCACAATGATTGCACCTGTTGAACTTGTATATCACACTTGATTCCGCCGTCCCCTCCCTACTCCCTGCCCTCCAAGTATTGATGTTTGCTCCTTCTACCATCTCCTTTCTTCATGCTCCCTAATTGTATTTATGCAGAGGTAAGACCACCCCACCGGTAAGGTAGGCAGGTGTTTTGACACCCCCAAGGTCATGTGCATGAAGTTTTGAAAGCTGCAAGCACAATGTCTACTCTAACATCAACCAGCAGAGAAACGAACAAAGTATTTGAGAATTCTGCCAAAGGTAAGGAGAAGGCAGTTCTAAAAAGAGATAACTTAAAAACTCCTCCTTTTTAAGTATGCATCATAATTAACACCTTTTTTTATCTTGTCTAACAGAATATATGAATTTCTGTCAAATCTCTTACTTTGACAATTCTATCATTGTAAGTTACAATATCCTTTTGCAGTTTCTTTTCCTATAAACCTTCACTTCTGTTGGCAAATTACTGTTCTGCTTTCTAAAATACACTCCATCTATGATGAAAGACAATTATTAATTTGAATGGACACATTTCAATAAGTTATATACTAGAAGTTATATTAAATAAGTTATATTTGGAATTACCCAAAGCCTTAAACCCACTAAACACCAAAAAAGATATAACTATAAATAATGTAAGTAGTGATGAGAGTTATGTCAACAACTTTGTTTTTCCTTTGTAAGCTGCACCTTGATTGGGGAGAGGGAACAGTTTGTTTTTAAGGTTTTAAGCTCCTTTTTCTCCACGATTGAAAGATTTTCGAGTTTGTGTCCAGTTAAGAAGCAAAAGTATTTGAACAGTAGCCTATGGGGGGCACTCAAGTACTGCAAACAGCTCCTACGCCACCCAAACGAGCCGGTCTGCGATGGAACGGGGCAGACCCCGGGGCGCATTTTCACGTTACCTTTCATACAGAGAACAAAAGTGAGTAAAATAAACTAAAACTTTTTTGGGTTTATTTTTGTCGCAGCCCGACTATTCCCCGATGAAAGACAAAGTGATATTAAAAGCTGCATTTAAATGATGCTCAGAGCCTGATTATGCTAAAAGCGTAAAAGCATCGTGCAGACTGTGGGAGCTTGTCTGCATTTTCTCTAAACAAGGTACCTTGTACATTATGTTTCAACGGTAGATGCAATTATTATTCGCCTACTGAGTTTTGGGGATTGTTTTAAATCTTAATGACAGTTGCACGCTCTGTTCGTGATTTTAGAGAGCGAAACAATTCTTTATCCAAATTATTTTTTTAGGTAGTAATTTTTTAGTTTTTATTTTGTTTGCCACAAAGGAAAATCATGCCCACTGTTGTAGTCGTGGCTGTTTGCCACAGCAGTCATTTGGACTGCTATCGTAAAGCCTTTATCTGATGGCAAAAAATCCTCATACCAGATGTTCCTTTATTTGATCTGTTTTATGATTAATCAGATTTAGCCCAAAACCAGAATGAAAACCCTGCTATGGCACCTGGCTGCCATCACACTATAATTTGCTTTGAAGTGGGAAGGAAGGCTCATTTGATCTTTAAAATGCTGTGGTGCAGAACAATAAGTTTTTGTTCCGATAGATTTTGGAGGAAGACACTGTAAAAATGACCATAACAGCTACCAGCAGGATAATTTTCCAAACTTCCCAACCTGGTAAATAGCACTAATTTCTCCTCGAGGAAATGTTAAAGGAAGTTTGGATCGTAAACATTTACGCACACAAGCTCTCAAGCCACTGACACTGCTGCTATGTAATAGGGATGAGAAACAGGCTGGTCTGGTGCAGCAGAAGCCATAGGGCTAAACCCCAGCTAAGGAATAAAACCCATCTTCTCAGAAGAGGAAAAACTTGTGCCAGAAAGGAACTGTTCGTACAGGCTTCTCCAGTAGTGCACATGTCCCACATTTATCAAGAAGGGGAAGCGCTTTGAGTTTGTAACGCTGGCAATATTTTTTGCAGTCGAGCTGAAAAACAACAGACCCTGGCAGCAACGTTACTTTTATATAATAAATAATTTTATAATAATCAAAGAATCGCAGAATTATTGAGGCTGGAATAGACCTCTAAGATCATTAAACTCAGGCTATGATCTAAAATTACCACAACTTAGACCATGGCACTAAGTGCGATGTCCAATTTGTCCTTAAACCCCTACAGGGATAGGGACTCCACCACTGCCCTGGGCAGTCCATTCCTATATCTAATCACCCTTTCTGTAAGCAAATGCTTCCTAACATTCAACTTAAACCTCCCCTAGTACAGTTTCAGGTCCTGCCCTCTCATCCTATCACTAGTTGCCTGGGAGAACAGACTGACCTCCACCTGATTACAACCTCCTTTCAGGTATAGACAGTGATAAGAAGAGGAAACTTCTGAGTTTCCTCTTCTCCAGGCTAGACACCTTCAGCTCCCTCAGCCTCTCCTTATCAGACTTTCCCCTCTAGTCCCTTCACCAGCCTTGTTGTTCTTCTCTGGACCCCCTCCAGCACCTCAACATCCCTCTTGAAGTGAAGGGCCCAGAACTGTCCCCAGTACTCAAGAGGAGGCCTCACCAGTGCTGAGTACAGGGGAAGAATTACATTCCTAGTCCTGCTGGCCACACTGTTCCTGAGGAGAAGTGATTTATATATTCCTGGAGAATGTTAGATAACCACAGTCTTGCCAGGTTTGTTGGTCTAGACACACCTATTTATGTGGGGTACCATCTTCATGACACACTACATAATCATGGATACATGACTATACGTGTCATAATGAGATCCATTCACAATACCTACCAAGTGGCATAAATTGTCTCTGATTTCAATATAAGTCCTTAAAAATACATTTTTTAACAAAATATTACTTCTAGTTTCTGTACTTCTGGCAAATGGTATCTATATATTCCTTAAGAGCAGCAAAATATAGAAGATCGTGGAAATGGACAATGGCTTCTTTCAAATGACATCGTGCGTTCTGCATTGTTGTTATTCTTTTAATAATTCAATCCACAAGGCAAATCCTTGTGCCATGTTTAGAAATAAAAGAGGTCGATAAGGGTGTACATTTTACTTCACAACAATTACATGATGAAATTGAAAATTTCAGAAATTAATTGCATTGAGATCAATTTAAAAAAAAAGATGAGCCCTCTCCTTGGGCAATTTTCCTGTAGATTACTGGATAGGTGCTATATGAATGTTATACACTATGGAATTAATCCAGCGTTCCTACTGGTAGGACTGGTTATGTCTGGTAGTTCTTTTGGTGTCCAAATCTCAATGATTTCATTAATGGGATCTTCAAGACTAATGGTGCAGAATGGATTTGTGTTTAAGGAGGTACTCATGGGTGTTTGTGAACTGAACTCAGGTGTTCACTGTTCTGGAGGCAGTTTTGTTACTGTTCTCAGAGCTACAAAGTGTGTGTATTTTGGGTTAAGCTTTGAACTGGTCAATATGCCACATGATTCGGACACAAATCCTATCATGAGAGTTTAAAGCAGATTTATCAAGGTTTGGGTGTTTTTTCCCTACCTTTCATACTTTCTATCATCAGCCATAAGCATTAATTTTTGGACATGAAGTTCTTACTCCACTTATTGGAAATAAACTGGATCTCTCCCTGTACCTTGGTGCAGCACCTCTGAGTTCAGCAGGATGCCACGTACAGAAGTTGGCCTGTTTTATATAAGCAACACAATTTATTGGGTAATAAAATAATGTGAAAGTTTCTTTTGAAAGACATTCTTCTGCAATTTTTATTCCTCAAAGTTGTCCTTTAAACAGACTTCAAAAGGTGATGAGTTCTTTTCTGTTCTAATAACTTTTACGAGCCTACTTTTATGAGAAACAAACCTTGCAATCAGCATTAAGATCTCTCATTTATGTCTTCACTAAAGCATATCCCGTTAACTGCAAAATGTCACTCATCCCAAGCAGATGTCTTGCTACCATAAGCTGGTGTTTAGCTGCCGTGTCTTTAGCAGACGTGCACCAGTTCACTGCATTTCACCTGAGCTGGCGTATGGTCCAGCATCACCTCTTGAGTACTTGCAAGCAAAATGATTCACAAGAATTTCTCCACAACAGACAGAAGATGGAGATTAGGAGAATCAATTGGAATTGGAGATCAAGATCTGGTTTCCAGGTTTAGGGTGCTGTCGCAGTTATTGTTGCACTTGTGAGGTGGGTCTGCACCCTGATCTATTTTCCTGTCTTACAATACCTCCCACACTGTGTATTAAGGTCATGCCAGAACATCTCAAATGCCAGGGAGCAGTTTCCACCCGTGGCACTTGGTATGCAAATATACACTTTACAGCTCATACATGAAGAGCTTTTCCAGCAGCTGTTGAAGATGCACATTCAGAAAGTCTTTAATAATGAAACCACCGTTCCACTGCAGTAATGAAAAAATCCTTTAGGGATGTTTTCTCCATCAGGGACGACTTGTAATGCAAAACCCTGAATTCAGATAGGACAGAGGTTTTTTGGTTTAGGTTTGTTTTTTTTTTTTTAAATCTTTGGGTTTTATTTCCTTCTCACTCCTCTCAAATGCTTCCTACTTTCTGCTCCTGTGTCAGCTGCTGGCCTGCAACTTTTCCTCTATCTGGTGGGACAGGGCAGGGCATCCAGCCGCTTTCAGACTGGCTGCCAGCACCGTCCCTTAACAAACCCGCCAGGCACCTGTGATGCTCTCCAAGGGGCTGCACCCATCACCAAAACTGCTAGTACCTACCACCCCACATCTGCAGCATCCCTTACCTCACCCACAGTGAGTTTCACCATAGGCGGTGGCGGAACCATCAGTGCCACTCTCCCTGCCTAACTCAAAGACCAATGCTGATAAACAAGAAATAAACAATGACATAACCCCACTTTCAGTGATGCAATCAAGGTAGTTTCATGGTGACTAATATCAGAATTACCTTTGGCTGATAATTAATATTCCTGTGTTGTGTTATACCAGCAAGTACAAATGATTGGTTCTACTTTGTTTCATTTATCTCAATAAGAGATTTCATAATATTCTATAGCTTGATGAATTCATTTATTTAACCTGTCACTGCTAATAACTCTGATTAGGAGGAAGGAGTTATAAAGCATTGTAGGATCTCTAACAAGAGTTTTAACTTTGCATTTTCTATCCAGCAAGTATTTCACTCTAGCCTCTTACATAATTAAATGTTTTTTGCTGTAACAAGGAAAAGACATTTCTCTACATGCCCTGTTCATACCTTTCTGTCTCTCTCCTCCATATCTGCTCACAGGTCAGCTCCTCAGCACTTCTCATTCAGTTCTTTCAAACGGGAGTGGCTGGAGTCTTCAATAAATATTTGACAAACTCATGTGGTTCCTGATCCATGTATCTGCCACTTGTCCTGTGTATCTCAGTGTTCACCCACCTTGCAGAAATCTGAATCAATTTGGGTGCCTACAAAAAACAACAAGGTGGCTGGAATCACAGAAACTCAATCCAATAAGTCTTATTTTTTTTTTTATCATTTCCTCAGGTCTGAGGTGTAGGTAAAGCATACGCAGCAGGTGATTCCTTAAAGTGTTTGAATTACAATATACAAATGGATACCAGCATGGATTATGCTTCTGCTCACTTCAGCAGGCATTTTTAGGGCTATTCATAGAAGATCTACATTAAATCTTTCATATGGCTCTTAGTGTCGCTTTTTTCTGAGGTGGAAAGGAGATGTAAGAAAGTCAGTTAACTCATACACGTTATTGCTGGAGCCATCCCATCACATAGAGATTTCCCACAATTCCCTCACTTCATAGAGAGTGATGTTTAATGGAAATGAAGTTGAGGAGAATGATTTATCGAAGGTCAACTTGTGTTTGTTCAACAGCCTGTATTTTAAAACCAGGCTCCTGTGATAATTATCACCTCACAGCACAATCTTAAAACAGGCTACATCTTTTGGCAGTGATTTGACAAATGATTACTTAAGGTAATTGCATTTTTAGTCATAATTCTGACTGTATACTCTGTATTGACACTTTATGTCCTGTAAACAAGGGGGCCATTGACTTTTATTATAAATATTATTCAAATATTTTAATAAGTTTAGGTGCATATGTGATCTTCAGTATTGAAAGCAAGATCAATTAATTCTTCAAAGACTCTCATAAATGTTAATGTTTAAAATGGGCAGTAAATTGCACCGTATCATTGAAGGAAATTATTCAAGAAGAGTCGTGAGCACTGTTGTTAAATAAGTACAGAATAATACCAAAAGGGAGGAAATTAGAAAGGATAAAGGATCAGGTGGCTAAAGAGAAGGCTTTAGTTGAAATCTTTTCATAAGAAAGCACAAAAGGACAGCACGCTAATTAACCCATAGCATTTAGAGGAAAGGCATGAAGATTCATAACCTTGGAGACCTTGAGACTTCTGCAGAAGATACAAGAAGTCAAGAATAAAGAAAGTTACTCTGTAAAGACAGTTCTGTATCTCGAGGATATGAGGACAATATGTTCATTTGCAAATATGTGTTTCTTTATGGCACGTGACAGTCCTGGCACGTGGAAAATGTCACTGATTCAAGCAGGAGTTCCTCACAACTTGGAATCCCCTGGTTTTCCTTCACACATTTTACCATTTGGCTCTGGCTTACAGGTATTTTCATACTCAAAATGTAAAAGGTCCTCAAATAAAATCATAATTAATGCATTAGAACCAAACAGGTGCCTCTGGTGGTTTACAGAAGGACAGAGAGTAACTTCATCTGTAAATGTGGTGGAATAATGTTTCAGAGTGACGTTCAGTATGACTTCATTTGGTTATAAAAGCAACTGGTTTCCAAGACCATGGACATTGCCAGAATTTTTCACCTTCACTCAGATCAGCTCGTTTCCATATTAGTAAAGGTTTCCTACACCGGGATCTATAATTCTGCTCAGTTATGGCTGTATAAATACTAATTGACTGCAGAGGAATTATATAGGCTTTAAAGACAGAAGATAAATGCATAATTTGATCCAACTGGATTTTTCTCCTCAGTCGTAAATTATTTGCAGTAATAAAGCTACCAGTAACCCAATGTGAGCATTGCCAGGCCCTGTCCTCAGAGGAGCCCCTGGGGACAGGACTGGGCTTTTCAGTCCTCGGGCAACAGTTACCACACAGTCCTTCCCCCATCTTGGCAAAAAGAATGGATTCTCTAATATTTACTCTAGATTTTGTGTGATTCTGTCCTTCTGTATTGCCACACCTTTGTGTCTCTGGAAGTCTCCTGGCTATACTGTGCTGCATAAAAGATGTTTAAGGTTCTGTGTGGGGGGTTGGAGTTGAAAGAGATGAGGCTTCATGCTGGGAATATAACTGTCTCAGCAGCCATTTTATTAGAACCTATCTGTCTTTGGAGAAAACTAAGTTCTGAGAATGATGTAGCAGGATTTTCAGCCGTTCATCATCTGCTAAAGGGCAAAAAGTGAAGTCATTAAGATGTTACAAGAATCCATATTTGTGTTATAGAGAGGTTGGGGATGGTCTTACCTCACAAGTAACAAGTGATAAGAGGAAACGGCCTCAAGTTGCACCAGGGAAATTTGAGGATGGAGATTAGGGAAAACTTCTTCCTGGCAAGGGTCCTCAGGCCTTGGAACAGGCTGCCCTCGGAGGGGCTTGAACCACCATCGCTGGACATGTTTCACAGTTGTTAAGATCTGGAGCTTAGGGATAGGGTTCNCCGCGCGCCGCGTTGAAAAGTGGCGGCGCCGCCGTAGGTTCCCTGCAGAGACTGCGCGAGCGCGAAGCCTCTTCAGACCCACCGACGTCCTCCTCCTCTTCCCTCTCTCTGTCTCTCTGTCTGTCTGTCTGTCCGCCCGCCCGCCTGCCTGTCCTTGCACGGCTCGGCGCGATGTCCGCGCTCTTCCTGGCGCTGGCGACGCTCTGGGGATTAACGCCCGTCGCCCCGGCGCTGGCAGCCGCCGCAGCTCGCGGAGGTAAGACGCGACCGCGGGTCTAGCGCGGAGNGCCACACCTTTGTGTCTCTGGAAGTCTCCTGGCTATACTGTGCTGCATAAAAGATGTTTAAGGTTCTGTGTGGGGGGTTGGAGTTGAAAGAGATGAGGCTTCATGCTGGGAATATAACTGTCTCAGCAGCCATTTTATTAGAACCTATCTGTCTTTGGAGAAAACTAAGTTCTGAGAATGATGTAGCAGGATTTTCAGCCGTTCATCATCTGCTAAAGGGCGAAAAGTGAAGTCATTAAGATGTTACAAGAATCCATATTTGTGTTATAGAGAGGTTGGGGATGGTCTTACCTCACAAGTAACAAGTGATAAGAGGAAACGGCCTCAAGTTGCACCAGGGAAATTTGAGGATGGAGATTAGGGAAAACTTCTTCCTGGCAAGGGTCCTCAGGCCTTGGAACAGGCTGCCCTCGGAGGGGCTTGAACCACCATCGCTGGACATGTTTCACAGTTGTTAAGATCTGGAGCTTAGGGATAGGGTTCAGCAGTGGCCTTGAGACAGCTGGGTTCATGGTTGGACTCGATGATCTGGAAAGGCTTTTCCACCCCAAACCATTCTATATAAAGTCAAAGATCTGGTTCGGACGCACAAAGTTGGGAACAAACTCCAGGTTTGCCCCAGCTGCTCTGGGTGGGATCACATTGCTCAGGTACCAACTTCACGAGGCTCTGTGCGACACTGTCACATTATTCTCTCATTACTGACTCGCACAGGTCCCACCCGACCCCTCCGGACTATTTTTTGGTGGAAGCTTTAAAAAATTTACCTCAGATCTTTAAGAAATCCCCCGAAAACCCCCTAGAAGAGGGTCGGGGCGGGTGCTGAGGGCGGAGCCACGGGGCCGCGCCAGAGACGGAGGGGGCGGGGTCCTGGGAAGGGGGCGGGGCCTAGGGTGNCCGGCCGGAGGGAAGGAGTGCTGTGCTGCCCCGCAGCGATACTGGACGCACTGTTACTGCCCCGCGCTCGCTGTTAATAATTGCGGGCTCCGTTAATTGCGGGGTCTACTCCGCTTTTTCTCCGGTAGCGCCGCGGGAGCGGTCCCGGCCGGGGGTGTCTAGCGGTACCGCAGAGGCGGCGGCTGCCTCTACCTTCCCGCGCATCCCAAAAGTTTAATTTCCTTTAATTTCCTCATTAATTTGGCCAACTTGCCGCCCACTTGGTAGCCAGTGAGCGGCTGAACGCTCCTGAAAGGAGGAGCTCAAAGACCCCCTTAGCTGAGGGATGAGAAAGCTCTGAAGTTGCAACTCTTCCTATCTCAGAAGAAGTCTCTGATCAAGGAGGGTCGCGGTCCCCCTGCCGGAGTTGGTATCTCTCGGGGGTTCTTGTCGCATTTCTGTTCTGTGCTGCTGTGGGAGCCCCTTTAATTTCCGAGGAGCTGCTTGAATGGGGTTTTTTCCTAGGTGCGGAGCGAGTGCCGCCCCC
>VXBP01000815.1:0-79829 GCA_013400115.1 Rhinopomastus cyanomelas | reverse complement strand
CCCCCCCCCCCCCCCCCCCCGTTCTGTTCCGTTCAGGTGCGGGGCTGGCACCGCGCTGCTCTGACTCAGGTTTTCTGCCCGCTGGAGAGAAAGCTGCTAATCAGAAAATCGTCAGTCTGTCGGCTTGTTTGCAGCCCTTTCACTTCAAACCGGCGTGGTCTCATGAATGAGGCTGCTCAGAGAGCTGTTGTAACCGGGCTGTGAGCATTCGGCTCGATTTCAGTACAGTTAGAACTCTGTAGAGCCCTGAGTTCTCACCGTTAGTCACCCGGCTCCTCTTCATCACGTACGCAGTAAATTGTTTACTAACTGCTTACACCTCATTTGGGTATCTCTAGATAGTCAGGTTGGGGCATAGATTTTGGTTCTAAGTCGAACCTTCAAGCCTTTCCAGTCCTTTCCCTACCCAGCTATCTAAATTACGGAGGTGATTCATGCTGTAAAAATGAGAAATAACCTCCTATCAAAGAGAAAAGTGTTGCTGCAGCACCACAAACTTGTGTGTTTAAAGCACTGCATTGTCAGGGACGAGGATGTTGCAGAGAAATGAGGTAGTGTTCAATATAAGATCATCTGAACAGTCACATAGGAAGGGCTCTTAGAAGACCCTTCAGTTTTACGAAGGGTGCGTATGCCTTGGCTTTGATGCATGGAGATTTGTGGTCGTGGTGGTGCTTGTTTGATGGAAGATATTACAGGAAGTTTCTGTGGTGTTCAGAGAAATAGTCATATTATGTTTCAAGCAGCAGTGGTGTTTGCATCTGATCTTATGAATAAAAAAAACCAACTCCCAAACATTTTGTGGGATTGTTCTGGAAACTGATTTGTCACTGTCATCCTGGATGGCGATAAGCAGGTGTCACTTACACATGAATGTTAATTTCTGATGTTTAAGTTTTGCTTCGTTTCCTTTTTGTTTTGTTTTCATAGTTACCTTGCTCTGATGTAGTCTGTTTCACACTCTCACACACACACACACACACACACGGGGGGGGGGGGGGGGGGGGGGGGGGGGGAAGTGCTGTCAGCTTACATTAAAATCAATCCCATCTTAAAAGGCAACATCCTTGTAAATCATACCAGCCCAAAAAGTGGAATAAATCAGATTTACTTAGAATCAACTAACTCATCATATCATAATGTCATGTCTTATCAAAACTGAGTACAGTACAAATTAGGACTCAAAAGGCATTTTGTTTAAAAAATGTCAAGTAGTCTCAACCTAAAAGGGGCTCAGGATGTGGCATCCAGAAAGAGAATTACACGTGCACATCAGATAAACTTTATGATAGGCTGCAAAAATTACTGACTGTACCATGCTGGGGGTTTTTTTTCTTTACAGAGGAAATTCTGAGTCACTGGAGCATGCTAAGCTTAATGTCTGTGAAAGGCACTGAGATTTGGAATTCACTGAGGCTCACCATTGGCAATAAGAGAATTGGGAAAATGTCACAGGTTGTGTTAATAGCAGTGTTGTAGTAGCCATGGTAATGGAAAATAATAGTGAGATGCTGGAGGGAGAGGTAACACCTTCTGTTAGACCAATAGATTACATGACGGGGGAAAGGTGGGATGGGTACATGCTGGTGTGGGAGGAAAAGAGGTAGTGGGAAGAAAACCTACTAAGTTGGAATTATTTAAGCTTTTTTTGTTTGGATTTGAAATAAGGTTAAATTCTTCGAGTCTGTCCTCAGTGAGGTTAAAACTCCACCGTTTTTTTCTGTGTAGAGGAATTGGGAAGAGTAACAGCTATGGAGATGTGATGTTGGAGGCGAGCTGGAAAAAGGAATCCGGCCAGGAGGGTGATAAGGGCAGAGTCTTTCAGTTGAGGTTGTGCCATTCAAGCCATGCAGAATAATTATTTCCATCTCTTAGGTTTCAGTTTGTGTCTTTTGGAGGCAGCTCATGGACTCAGAGCAGGAGTCATAACTGTTGCAATAAACAAATTTCAGAAGCCTGACAAAAAAACTTGTTAACAGCTTTGGAATCTGAGAAGACTACATTTGTAATCTGTTCTCCCCGATGACATGCAGGGAGGCTTCACAGGTTGCATCTCCACCTTCTGAGCCCTTGAGCTGAAGGTACTCCAACTTGGGTGGGTGTCTTTTATTCCCACTGCTCTCTCCAGCCTTGGAGCTTCACCTTGGCTTCATGCATAGGCTCCTACACCCCTTTCTTGTCATACTTGTTTGATTTCTATGTCTCTGCTGCTGTGGAATGGCTTTATGTGAATCTGCTGTGTTAATTGGCATGATTACCTAGAGGTTACCCAAATTACAGAGATGCCCCAGATAACAGGAGCTGGATTTGCATGATCTTCACAGACGTGTGGTTTTGTCAGTGAAACATGTATAGAAAAGTGTATACATGATGCAGTTAGTGAGTGTGTTGCTTGTTATTAATTCACTGACTGCCTGTGGTGAAGCTGCTGATTTGGTTTTGGATGGATCACTCCTGTCCTGATACAGACTTGTTCATGTGTGGTTTTACTGTTTCGGATCTGTCGCTCAAGTGCCGGTGCAATGAAACAGCTCATCAGCACAGTCTTGCGAGAGGTCCTGTAAAAGCAGACTTTTATGCTGAATGGGAAACCGTTGTCAGATAATTTAAAACTCGAGATTCTCGAGCGATGGCATATCACACATTCAGGGTTTTTTTTTTTCTTTGATAATTTTTAAGTTCTTTTAAAGAAGGAAAGCCATATTTCATGAAGATTACTCCTCTCTGGAGTTGCAAATGCTTTCAAACCTTATGTCTTTATTCCACTTAGCTGGGAATTTATTGTTTCACAGTGTCCTTTGACCATATTTAAGTGAAGGCTGAAAACAGATTACTCGGAAATGGAATTTTCAGGTTTTAAGGTTCAGCTGGATTACTCACCTGAGTAGCTGCAACACAAACCAGGTGAAATAAATCTGTCTGCTTGTGATGACTGCTGATGGCCTTCATTCTCTGGAAAGGTGTCACAGCAGGTAACATTGAGTACCTCAGGAGGCTTTACAACTGTCTTGTTACCGGTAGCTTAATGTTTTTGAAACCAGGTGTACCAGGCACTGCTGTAACTTGCCAGACTGAGGTCCAGCTTGGCCATATGTTGTAAACTATGCTCCAAGAAAAAACAAACCCCAACAAGTAATGTGTGTGCTGTATTACAGAGGTTTGTGTTCTCACAGTTGTTGGTTTTATTGTGGACCTAGATGATAACTGTGTGCACCTTTCAGGCAAAAGAGACACTTCCAAGTTTACATGGATATTATTGCTTATTGTTCTATTGAAGAACTTGCCTATCATTGGAGAGCAAAATGACAGAAGGTGAATATATATCGTGGTATTTAGTATAGTAGTTAGGACATGTGATAAAAGGTAGTTCAGGTTTGTGCTTGTGGCCATCTCCCACAGATGGTGTGTTTGATAGGTGATCAGTGGTGTGTATGTGGGCTCGGTTGAGTACGTGATGGCACAAAATGCTGTCTCCTCAATTTTGAACGAACTGTGTGCAGTTTCCTGTGAACCAGCATGCACCTTCTTTCTTACCTGCATTATTGTCTTCCATTTGTTTTTTTGGAGAGCTTTGGTCTAATAAAAACTATAGGAACACCTAAATTATTTAGAAGGGCAAAATGCACTTGAAAACTGAAAACTAGCTGTTTTATGTGAAAAAGTTTTGGGTCAACTTGTGTTGTAGCAAACCCTTTACTAATTCATCATAGAGTTTCTGCTGGTACTCTTGCAGGTTCAAGTAGTCGTCCTCTAAAGACTCTTGCTTCACAGGGTGGTTATTTTGAATTGTCATGTGGCTGCTGCTAAGTAAATCTGAGGGAATATGTACCTTTTTGGCTCATAGGAACCCAAGTCTTTCTCCCTTTAAAGGTAGAGGCAAAGCTCACATTGACATCGTTCTGCAGCTTGGAAGTGTGTGTTCCTCTAGAGCCTTGTTACAGGGCCTTTTCTCTGTTGTTTGCAGTTGAAGAAAATAGGTTTCTCTTTATTGTATTGACTCTGCAGGCTGCATGTAATTTTAACTTGAGAGTTTAGGATAGTGGCTGACTGTAGAAGCGCTAGTACTTTAAATACTAGGATGTTCATCTTGTTACAGGAGCGTACTTTGAATCCCAGCATGTTCTTGCTTTTTTTTCCAAATTTTTATGCATTAATCTGTTCTTTAATAGTCTTGTTCCTTCAAATCCAATTACAATTTTGCTTGGAGAACTCCTTTTAATTGCACTTACCCAAAACATTCTTAATGATGAAGAGTGAAGACAAAAATATCTGAACTTTGCTATTTTCATGCAAGTAATGCAGACTATGGAGTCTGTATTTAGTGTAAGTTTGGGCTAAGTGTAGACATTGCAGAACTAGGTCCTAAATTTGTAAGTGCAATTAGGAACTAATTGTGGTTTCTTTAAAATATAATTACTTGAATAATGACTGTGTACCTTCTGTCCAAGGCACTGGTTTGTTTTTAATTAAACAGAGGATTTATTATGTACTCTATTGAAAAAATGAAAATATTTATAAATACAGTTATATTCCAGCTAGCTAGTCTGTTGTTGATCGTGATGGGAACAATTCCCAAGATACATTAACACTTGTAGTATTCTGAAGCAGACTCTTCCTTCTTAGGTAGTTGATAAAGTGAAACAACCAGGGTTTGCCACTGTAAAATCAACCCAGCTGTGATCCTGCTGACAGGATACCTTTACATTGTATATGTGAGGGTGGTCCAGAGCCTCTTTGGGTTGGAGAAGGGCTGTTCCCTGTGTATTTGGTCTGTGTGTGAGCAGGATTGGACTGCATTAATGTAATTTGAATAAAACCCAGTGCCTTTTAATTAGATTTAATGGGAACAAGGAAGGATCATTAGAGAGACAAACACATGCTTTTGCCAGTAATACATTCACTGTGTTATTAATCTGACTTAATTTGTGAGATCCTCATAGCAGGTGTAAGACCTTTCTACATACCTGGAAAATGTTATATGAGTCTATTATATTTTCTTACTATGTGCACCACTCCTTCCCAAGCAGTATGGAAATAGAGGACTGGAACTGGGCTCTGTGTGTGGTGTTCATGAACCTTACCAGGCTGAGGACAGAGGTGGACATTAAGCAGAATGTTGTAGGTCTCTCTAGCAACCACACTTTTGCTGGCTGTTTTGTAATCAATGGCAGTGGTGTATTAATAGAACAAAACATGGCAATATGTGGAGTGTGCTACTAAGTAATAGAGCTTTTAAAGATGATGTAATGCCTCTATGCAAGCGAGGAACTGTTGGAGATTCTTATTTCTACTCGGTTAGAAACACAGTCTAACTCTCTGAGGTGGAAAACTAGAGATTAGCATATTACGAGTTCTAGATATGGTACGTTGAATGCTGAAGTGTGCTTTCAGCACTTGTTGGATGTTCCCAACATCTCATGTGCTTCTTCCTGCTGAAAGATGTGGCCTTGCAGGGGAGCCAAACTGCTAAAACATGACATTGCTTCAGAAACCATGTACCTGTTTCCTTTTCTTGGTAATATCAGCATGTTCTGGACTTTCTGTTGCTTGACTGTCAGTAGGACATCCCTTGGTAATTCTTGTGCGTGTCACTATTGAATAAGTTACCCTTCAAGTGCAGTGTGTGTGTGTGTGTGTGTGTGTGTGTGTGTGTGTATATACATATAGTATATATACACTATAAGATGAAATTAAGCTTTCAGAAAAAGAATATATATATAATTCTTCAATGTTTTCTACCAGAGGCTTCTTTTTAAGTAGTAGTTGTTCATAAGCTTTGCTATTATTCTTACCTGAATGTGCAAAGAAAAATTGGAGGATAAAAAGGTGCGGTTGTCTTCTCTTTTTAATGATACTTTGGAGTGGAGCTAGACCATGTGCAAGAGAAATGCTGGTTCACAGCTTTGCAAATGCAGCGCTTCTTGTGCGAGGAGTTGTGGTGAGGAGGACTGTTAACGTGTACACAAACTCCCACAAAAGGGTGTGCATGCAACTTTTATATCATGTTTTGTGATTTTCATTTACCTACCTGCAGAGTAGCAAAAATATTCCTGTTAATGACTTTACTAAAAATATGATTCTGATACTGTCAAGTGCTTCAGGCTGTGGCTTATACTAGTCTCAGGGGCTATGATGTGTTGAAGAGCACTTGGGTTTCCACCTACCTTAATAGGCAGGAAAGTATTCTCCCTCAGACATAGCTTTTAAGAATAATTCTAAGTCTCTGGAGGTGCCGCCATTTCTGATAGATCCTCCAAACGTGCCTATTTGGAGAAATGCTGTAGCATTTCTGTCATAGAAATACAAGTTAAAGTTCCACTAATGCAAGAAGATCATGAAAAGTGGCAGTAATTTCCTTGATGACAGATTGATTTTCCCCTGAACACCTGCCTCTTTTTGTTTGCAAATACTGTGAAGATGAAAGAGTAAAGTAAGATCATAGCTACTTGGATGCTCTTTTGCATATGCAAACACTGATTTACCCAAAGTATGTTGGTATTTATGAAAGGGAGGTATGTCATTTGCCAATGAGACTCTGTCTTCTCTGGAGAAGAGCAGTTTGTATTTATGTTTCACTGTGCTAACAAACCGATTAGAGCTGAATCTATGCCACTGAAGTAAAATGATTCTCTGTGTTGTCCTTGCTGGTTGTAGGATCAGGCTGTATGTAAATGTAAGGGAACTTTGAGCCACTTCATTAACATTTTACTGGAAAGTCTAAGTTACAAGACTGTTAGCTTATAGGACTATGTTGTGTGTTTTGTCTTTTGGCTGTCATGCAAGAAATGAGTGTTTCTTGCAATATTTTTATTTTATTCAATTTTGACTGGGTTCCTTAAACTGAACCTGCTTTTACATTTCTGACATCTAATTGGAAAATATATGGATCAAAATTGTTTCCTTTTCATTTTTCAGTTTGTAATAATCATATAGAAGATTACTTATTACGTAAAATATTCTAAATTTATAATTGCTAATTAAACATCAATTTTTGCAAAAATGAGGTCAGAAAAGCAGCAGAAATTCCAGACAGCTCAATATGTGAAGCTGGGTGTGGTCTGCTTCTTGAAAGTCACTAAGTTTGTTAAACCTAGTTCTGTGTAACGCAGTCACCAGCTTTCTAGTCACCAGCTAAACCAAAGTGCTTTTCTTTAGCAAAACGTTGTCTTACTTTCAGTGGCTTTTGCTCATCTGGAAGAGATGTAAAAGTGGTGCCTTCTCACGCAGCATCTCAACTCCCTGTGAATTATTGTGGACATGTGCATGGATGAGCACGCTTGACTTCCTTTTGAGACCTGTCTTCAAGATGCTGTTGTCCAACAGTATTTCATAACCATAACTAGGAAGCCTGTAGGTTTTCCAGTGCTGACACCTGATGGGTATCTGGCCTGACTTCCAAGTTCAGCAGAAGCACTTGGTTTAAAATTTCATTCTTTTGTGTAATTGTGGTAATTTTTTTTTCTCAGAAGTTACTGGCAGGAATCTCCTTTTCAGGAGACATTCAAAACCCACCTGGTTGTGTTCCAGGGTGATCATTTTCTAGGTAGTTCTGCTTTACCGGGGGCTTTGGACTAGGTCATCTTCAGAGGTCCTTGCAACCGCAGCCATGCTGTGGTTCTGTGAAGTACTGGAGGTAAGAGAAGAAAAGGAAGGAGGCACAAAACTGAATTAATTTCTTTTGGGTCTCCTGTTCACAGTCCAGTGGTTTATTCTTCAAGTGGTTTCTTCATTGTAGTGTCTTCCTATAGTAGTGATAGGTGAAACTCCAAACTAAATCATACTCAAGGGAGATGAAGCAAGGTGATCCTACACAAGTGTGCAAACTAAAGCCTTGTCCCATGCCTACAGCTTGTCATCTTGAATTGCTTTTATGCCTTTGATGGATACAAAGCAAAGCTGTGTTGACACAAGGTGTTTTGCTGGCAGTGTCTCGGAGGCCAACCTGAGCTGCAGCAGTTAACCACATATACTACAAGCTGCTTCTTGGAGAATGTATTGCACATAGATAAGTTTATATAAAAGCCTGAATATGTAGGGACAGCTGGGGAAGGTACTGTTGCTAAGTACAGCAAAGCCAGGAGTACCAGCTCCTTTTATTTTTTTTTCTTGAGCTCACAAAATAATATGCCCTGACCCAAGTGTCCCATTATCACGTTTCTTCAAAGTGGAGCAAGCTATTTGGGTCAGCATGTATGTACAGACCCATTTGAATGAATTCCTCAGCTTGCACTTGCTACGTTACCCTTCCTTCTCTGGCTTTCAATTGGCTGTGACTTGAACAGAGTTGGCAGTACACGATATTACCCACTTACTCTGTAGACTATACTCCTCCAGAGAATTGGTGTCACCTAATCTGCCATGTCTGTGTTTTCAGAGACCTGTGGACTACATCTCCCATAATATTGCAGGAGAGTGTCAGTTCTAGATTCTGTAATTTTCTTATTTATTTTCCCCAGATCTCTCGGCAGGTTATGTCCAGGTCTTCAGCCTTTTGTCACTTGCTTTGTCCTTTAAACAGTTTCTTTTCTGTGTGGAAATTGTCTGTCAGTACCCAATTCTGGACACTCTCGGGGCGGTAAGAAATTTGAAGCAGATGGTTGTCAACAGCTGACAAAATTCTGAAATACTGCTTCAATACAAACTGAGGCTCAGTATTTAAAGCACATTCAAGTGTGTAAAACCTGCCTGTATTTCTCGTGCTATTGCTACCTTCACTGTGGAGTGTTCTTGGTACGACTTGTATCTTTCTGTGATAACAAATTGCTTCTTTTACTGAAAACAGCACAACTCCCCCAACCAATTAGTCGTATTCAGTAATGACTAAAACACTATGAATCATGTTATGACTTTGTGTCAGTTAGAACTGGTAAATGAAACCACGCAGATTTACATTAATTGGTGACCTGTCTGACACAGTGTGATGCTATTGTGAGAAAAGTGTCTTGCAAGAAGTTGTATTGCAACTCAAGTCCCAGTCATGGCCATTCTGTTGTTCACTAGTGCACCAAAGACAACTAGTAAAAGACTTCAGAATGTGGAAGCACTTAAAACATACCTAAATCAACCTCATAAAAACACATCCATATGGGTCTTAAACATTTGACCTCATTAATGTTTATAAATATGTGAAAGGTGGGTCTCAGGAGGATGGAGTCAAGCTTTGCTCAGTGTCTTCTAACAAGAGGACATTAGGTGTAGTGGTTGTGAGCTAGAACATAGGAGATTCCACATAAATACGAGAAGGAACTTCTTCCCAGTTAGGGTGATGTAGCCACTGGAACAGGCTGCCCAGAGAGGTTGTGGAGTCTCCTCTGGAGACATTTAAAACCTGCCTGGTTATGTTCCTGTGGGACTTGGTGTACGTGATCCTGCTGTGGCAGGGAGATTGGACTAGATGATCTTTCAAGGTCCTTTCCAATTCCTAATCTTCTGTGATCTCCAGAGAAGTGGACTCCAGAACCTCTAGGGCTAACCCATTCAATATTTAGTAACCCTTACTGAAAATATTTTTTCCTCATATTGAGGTGAAACTTCCTATTTATCTTGGGAGTGCAGCTAAAAGCATTTTTATAAATTAAGTGATAAGGACATAGTAGGTATGGCACAACATGGCTTCTGCACTGTTTGCTAATCCAGTAACTTGTAGTAATTACAGTGCAGTATAAAAAGCTGTTTGTGTCTATGAAAAGCCTGATGCGAATCTGCAGATTTAAGAGTCTTCTGCAAGTTTATGTATTTTAATGAAAAATGTCAGAGCATAATAGATCAACAGCAGTTAATTAATTTTTGCCCCATGGTTAGCAACGTGGGTTTTTTTTTTTTCCTAGAGATAGTATACTATGTGCTTGATGGACCTAGGAATGAAAATTCTACAGTCCTTCATCTTGGGGCCAGCTAAAGACAATTTGATTTTGTAAATACCTGGCTGTTGAGGAGAGTTATCTTCAAGTTGTCACCATGGTCTGATTATGCATACATACAAATATTTTACAGTTTATTGGGCGTAGAAAGAGCCTTTAGAGGCCATTGAGTCCAATGCTCCTGCTCAAGCAGGATAGAAATTACTGAAAAGCATAACTGCCTAAAAGCCTAAATCAACTACACAAAAACTCATCCAGACGGGTCTGAAACATCCCCAGAGAAGGGGATTCCACAACCTCCTTGGGCAGCCTGTTCCAATATTTCATAACCCTTACTGTGTTCAAGCTTGCATCCATTACCCCTTATCCTGTCCCTGACTCATTTAAGAAAAATCCCTTTACGCTTCCCTCCATTTGCTCTGTTTTTATGTCAAGTGGAAAAGTTGCTCCATCTAAGTGGAGATCTTTGAAAATTTGTAATTCATGCAATATACACTGACCACGGGCTTTGTGTTCATGCTGTGGGCAAGGGGAGTACTAATTCTACTTGTTTGCTTCTGATTTTACATTGAAACCCTGTGTAGGATATCTGACTTTATTTTTTTTCCCTACAAAATCTCATGCCTGGGAAAATGTCTTTAAAACATCAGGTGACCAGGTGCTCCAGAGCTCATCAGAGAGTAAGAGCTCTTGATGATACAGGTGCCTGTTGGATGCTGTTTTCATTTAGGTTTGCAGCCTCGGGGTACAAACAAACTAAAAGTGGATAATGGAAGCAGAGAGGCAGGGAGGGTTATTGGTTAAATCACGCTATTATTTTATTTGGTAGGGAGCAAGAAAGGGCATGTGCAGTACAGGGAAATATCTAACAGCTTCCAGGATGCGTCTGAACCAAAGAGATTTTATTTCTGAATAGGTGAGGAGATAAGCAGCAACATCTGGCACGTGCAATTACTGTCCTTTTTAAACCATGGGGAAATCAATCTCGCTCTTTCTTTCCTGAAAATTCAGGAACCACCTTTTGAAGCACTTGCTTTTGTAAATGAATGTACAAATGAAGAGATGATGGATGACCTGGATCTATTTTTTAATAGAAATGAACACACTGTAGGACTTCAGGTCTGCATTGGGTGTATTTTACTTTCACCTGCCTTGTTCTAGACTTAAATAATTATTTTGCTTTGTGTCTGATAAGTAACTGAAGGTTTAAAGTAGCTCACCCCAACAGAAATTGCTACCTCTGTAAAGTAAACACACCTCAGCAGTAGCACAGTGATGTTTTAATAACCCGGATTAATCCCCCCGGTCATGAAGTTGTATGGGTTACAGTTAGCTTTCTTGTGAAAATTCTTCTATTGACACATTTCTGTCAAAAAGATGAAGAATAAAAACCTAACTCTGTCTTCTCTTACGTTAAATGTATTCTGCAAAGCTTCTATGAAATACAAAGCATATGGACTTTGCAGATAGTGTTTGCATTTGGGACTTTGTGGGGGAATTCATGTCAACTTAGTGATGTGGAAATCATAACCAGTTGCTTTAAAGGGCAATGTTAGAAATAAGCACATTCCTCAAAACTATTTTGTAGTCTAGTCTTCAGAGGTCTTGTTTTTTAGGAACAGGAGTTTATAATTACTGGTATTAAGTGAGTTTTTGAAATTGAACATTCTGAATGAACATAGGCCTCCTATTTTTTTTTTTACTGAGAAATCTGTTATTGTTTAAAACCAATCCGAACCCTGGCAAACTAAACCAGAGCAGTTTGCAGATGTTGGCTGAAACTGTCTAATCACGTAGTCCAAAGGCTCGTTAATATTGATCTTCTTAATTCTCTCAATAAGCAGAACATTGTTTGTAATTACAAGAGGAATAAAAAGCAGACCAGTATGTTCTTAGATGTCACAGTATGATAGACCATAAAACCTCCAAGAGGATATCCTTCACAAGCACCAAGTAGGAGGTCTGTGTGTGAATTTCAGTAGCTGGTAACAGTATGCATACCCGTACTTGGGGGGAACAACACCACTTAAAACATGCACTTTTGGCTAGTGGGGCTCATTTGCTTCTCAAGGTTAGATCTCTGCTTCTCCTTTGCAGCTTTTTGTGTGGGAATGGCTGAGGTAAACTGCTGCAGAACTGTGAAAATAAGAATTTTGGAAAGTACTATGGGTGTGTTACTTAAGTTTATTGCATGAGGCGAGAAGGCATCAGGAATGGGTTCTTTCAGCAAAGCTAAATATGCACTTAAATGTCTGCTCCTTAAGAGAAGAGGAAGCATTTGTTTTTCAGGGTTTTTATTTTTGGCTTTGAACCAAATGGTGAATAAAGTGGGGAAAGGAAAACTGATCAGACCTTGGACCTGGCAGTATTGCTCCTGGAGCTCAGGTTGCTCTTCCCATGCTCTTATGGGTGAACGTAAAGCTGGAGATCATTTAAATTTCAGTGGCAGAAATTTGTGGAGGACTTGCTAGTAAAAGCCTGGGGAGGAGATACTGTGTCCCAGAAAAGGCCAGTAGATACTGCAGAAGAAGGAAAGCCCACGTGACTTCCTTCTGGGCCTCCTGTATGGAGGAATAAAGGAAAGACTCAATCAGTCTCTCTCTCACTAAATTGACATAGCCAATATATGCTGCTAAAATGTGTCATCATGCTGGTTTAAATAACCTAGGCTAGAAATCTACTGACAATAAATGAAGATTTATTGGGTTTGATGTCATTGGGGCAGCTGATACAGGTTTGGAATACTAACTGGAATTTGTGGAGGGGGGGTGGAAATATTCTGGTGCCATTTAATTAACTATCTGGCCAATAATTCTCCCATTTTATTGAAAAATCTGTAAGTTGCGCTTGCTTCAAGCACTTTGTAGAAGTGTGCCAACAGTTAGCAAATAAACACATTAAAATTCAGGAGGTCTTGTACAATTCCACATCTACTAGACAAAATCATACCTTGAACTGTGCAATTGTTTTGTAAAAAACCAGCATAAAATAATCACATTTAGTAGTTAAAAGGAAGCAATTAAAAGAAATACTATTTCCTTCTATAAGTGCAGCAGTAGTATCTCTAACTGTCTGTCTGGGATGACTAAGAGATCATTGCAAATGTGAGCAGTGCTTTTGTTTGAACTTAAAAAGCACTGGAAGCCCTATATGAATAACCTGCTTTACACAAATAGCACTGCACAGACATTTTTATTGCTTGTTCTCTGTATTGTTACTGTAAGTGACACTGCAAGCTTTGATCAAAACACAGGAGTTCCAAGTCTTCACATTTCTACAAGAGTTTGAATCAAGTCTGGGAACGCATCACAGGATGTAAAGAATAAATAAACACAGAGGAAATTGTCCTTTTTAGGATTTAAGTAAACTTTAATCTAATTTGTCTAAGCGACTTTGAGAAGAGAGAACAGTATGACTTGTGAGTCCTAACTCTTTGGGATGTCCCAGAAGTCTGAATGGCAGGTTTCTGTGCGTGGCTGGTAGCATGTTGACGCCTCTTCTGACTCCTGTTCTGGGGTTTGAGCTTCCCTTGGCTTTGTTGCCATGTGGTGCTGCTGCAGCTTCATGACCCTTGTGGTTTGGGCAACTACTACAGTGAATGAAAAATTCTAGATTTGTTACTCAAGGTCAAATCACCATCGTTAAATGAGTAGTTCAGTTTGTAGCTTAAAACGCTGCAGCCAGCATTTTATGGGCACAGAATATGTAAAGCTCAGCTCTTCTGCAAGATCTATCAAAGGAGAGAAAGTCAAAGCCTCTCTAACACACTATATCAAGTGACTGTTTAGGAGAGATGGAGACGAAGTTAGAGTTTAAAAGGCAACTAAAAGAAATGTAAAAAGACTGAATTAAGCTCATTATATATCTTGCAACTGCTGGAGCTCTTGCAGTCCCTCTGGTCAGGCTTCCAGCGATAGCTCTCAGGTTGAAAGGTTAATGACTCATTTACTAAGTGCTACAGTTTCCTTTCATTTTTCATGTAAGATTATCTGCACTCCTTTCAAAACCAAAAGGCCCTTCCAAAACATTGTACTTATGTATTATTGCTGTCAATTAAAGTTATTAAATCACAGTTCTTTAGAAGTGAAATGTAACTGCACTAACATAGTCATTCACTGAATAGCTGCTCCGTTTTACAGCCACAAGTGTTACAATTGAGGCAGCTCTGGATATGAGCAGATGTTGTTTTCTGAGGGTCAAAATGTTCATTTGAACAGCTAATTTGTGGGGACTGGTGGGAAGACTTGATGATAGACAAGCAGAGGAGTGGAGCAGATTCAACTTGTAGTGTTGCCTGCAAGTTGCTGGTGCAGGAGCTCAGTCTGAGAGCAGTAGAAAATGAGCTGATGAGGCAGTGATGTGGGGGTAATAGAAGATAAGAAATGAAAAGGCACATCCTGAGCCCTGAATACAGGGATGATAAGGAAAGAAAGAGGAATCACCCATAACCTGTAAATCCTTGGCCTAAAAGTCTGGAATACTGATGGTGGTTTTGGGGAGCAGGAGATGCTGAGGGCAAAAGCCAAATTTTTCTTTGCCGTTTGATACTTTTTTCGTGTTCGTGCTCCTTTGTGAATTCCTTAAATTAGCAACTTTGCTTTTCTGTGAGTCTGCTGTACTTTGACTCCTAACTGAATTAAGTGCCATTATAAATGACATCTTTCCGACAGTCAGAATACAGGTTAGTGCTCCCGAGGGAGGTGCTTTAATGAGGTTATTGCTATGACAGCTCAGCTTCAGGCAGCACATGTGCCACTTCGAAATACCCTCTTTCCCCTCGAATATTAAAGCAACTTGGGCCTTTAAAATAACCCTTCCTTTTAGTGGAATTTAACACCAGTGCTTTATATTTCTGTCCTCACGGTAATGCAGCTGTGGTTTTGACAGCCTCCACAGTGAAGTTCTGTTTTTGTTTCTGAAACAGCAGTACTACTGCATGGTTTGATGCAAGGTCTTTACTCTGAGGGAATTACAAAAGGTTGTCTGTGGACCAAGTCAGCAGAGTTATAGGAAGAACAGACATGTACACTGCAATGCACAGTGGAAATGTATGGGGTCTGTCCCTTAAATTATCAAAGAACTTCTCAACAGCTGGAAACAGTTTCCTGTATGCTATGGCCTTCCCATTACCGTGAAGACATGGGTGTAGTGATTTGTCTCTTCGGAGGACTCAGCTGTGGTCTATGACTGGGCTTCATGTATAATGTCTCTCAGTATCTCAAAGACGTTAAATCATGCAGCTGTTTTTCAGAAAGTCTGAACAGTTAATAGGCAAATGCTGGTGTAGGAGCAAGCAGTGAGGTGCTGCTTCTGCTGCTCACAGTGCAGTAGATGTTAACCATTGGGATGCCCAAGGAATGAGGTTGTATCTTTTATACCTCTGCTGCCTGCCCTTTTGTGTAAGTTCCCTGGGTGGGAGAGAAAGAAACCTGTCCTCTAGGAAATCAGTTCACGCCATCCTTACCTCTCACTATTGGCTCTGGTCTTGACTACGATCAACTCTAGCGCACTTAAATGTGGGTAAGCTATTTCTTAGCCCAAGACTCTCAGTATGGTACTGAGTAACATTTGATACTAGTACTTCATATTAAATGAAAGCAGTGAAGTCTGAACCAATGTTTATCAATGTAATTCCATGTAAATGATCGTCCAGCATTTTAGAGGGATGGTGGCAGAGTGAACATAGGGTATGTTCCTTTGTTGCTTATCTATGAAATAGAGCTGCTAATTAGAGTTTAAACATGACATTTTGCTAACATCCATTTGTGCTGCTTCATAGTTTTCCAGTTGCTTTGTAGATGTGGGTAACTTCATTGTTCACTCTCTTCCTTCCAAGATTTGGAAGTGAGTTTTTAACTGCAGGACTGTGACATACAGGAAGGAGTTGTACTTGTGTCTGACTAAATCTGTTTAAATACCATCTCAAACTTTAGCCTGGATGTCAAGTCTTGTTCCCTTTCCATCGGTATCCACTACCTGTTGGAAACAAACTTCTTTATCCTGACTCATCTCAGTGAAATTGAACTTGGAGAGATGCTCAGGAGCTGTGTTCAACTTAGCCTTTTAGAAGTTAATTGCCTTATGATTTTTTTGTGTGTGCACTATAGGGATCTAGATTTATTTGAGTTTTTTATTGTAAGTGAAAATACTTTGGTGCTAAAGAGGAAAAAAGTTGGCCATATAAATCAATGCTTCATTGTATTTATTATGCATTCACTGGGCTCTCCAAGTACACTAAATTTTTATAAATGCGAAATCATTCAGCTGTATCCAAACTGGTTCAAAAGATGCTGATGAGAACATTTAAAGGTTTTTGCAGGTTCTGATAATACTGTTTGCCATAAGCATGCTTGTCCCAGATCCTTTCTATGATTAAACTCTAAGTGCCATTTCTGTATAATAGTAATGACCAGTGAATAGGTTTGGGTTCCTTGGCCATTAGTGCTGTTTATTCCCTGATCATAATTCTGTGCTCTTTGGGAAGAAGGTGAGATGGAGATTAGCGGGGGGGGGTGTGTGTGTGTGTGTGTGTGTCCTGACCTCAAAAAAACCAAAACCAGTAGGAAAAGCAAACCCAGCACCCAGGATGCAGCAACAAAAGCAGACCAGATGCAGAGTGAAAGGCACATGGTACAGATTCTGGCTTCTCTGTGCAAAGATTGCTACAAGTACAGAAAACATGCTGTGATTTATTCTTGTGGCAGAAAACTGCAAATGGAACAAGAAGTACAGAAATCTCAATATGTTGTTGCTAATACAATTTACATTTAGAACAGTGTGTCCTCCTTCACCATTACGCTCTGTTTAAACATAGCTAAATTCAACTTGTCTATAGGCAGAGCTGCTTCAGCTGCAGTCAGAACTTTGACTAAGTGAACATCTAATACTTAATTTAATGGTAATTATACAGCTTCTCAACAAAAGTAGGTTTTTTCCCTCCCCATGTATTGTATTTGCTCAGTAGTTATCTCCATGTACAATAATATCAAATTATTATGCTGCCTTTCAAAGTCATAAATCGTGTCATTGAGACTAGAAAATGACTTAAAGATGTGTTTATCTGTGTGTGTATATATAGGGTGGATTTTAAATGGAACAGTTCCAGACACAATTGTTCTAATATTGGTTAATCCATCTTTAATTAAAATGTTAATTGCTAATCCAGATATTGCACATAGAAAAATCAGCCTGCAGTAAAGCAAAGGATGAAAACCGTGCAATTACATGGCAATCTGCTCTTCAGAACCGCAGCGTTGTCATCTTTCATCTGTGATAACCAGCTAAAAACATATTGATGAGTTATTGTGCTAATTGTTTATCCCCAAAAAAGGAGCAGAATAATTATTTTAGTGCTAGTTAAAAAAAAAAAATCTCCATTTGGGTCACAGTAAAGGTTTGGCATATGGACTCAAATATTATTTTAGGGGAAGTTTTGCACAGAATGGGCTATGCCAGTGCTGCAACAGCCAAAGTTGCCTCTGATGGTTCCTCAGCTAGAAAATGCTGCTGAAGTCGTGTCTCGGACATAGCCCAGAACAAAACTCCCTCTGTCTGAGCAGTGCATTTCAGAAGTCAGACCCAGTCAGTCTTGTTTTCTAGCCAGGGGTTATGGAAGGTAAAGTTAGCCAGACCAAGGTTGTGCTTGTCATGTTAAAAGTGCATGAAGGCTGCTCATTTGCTTTGGAGGCCTGTAGTGAGGACAGCTCTTGGCTTTTCATCATAGACATGCAGTCTGTGTGCTCTTTATTTCTTCATTTTGGGTTTGTGGGTTTTTTAAATTCTCAATTCAGAAGGTTAAGCGTGTGGAGTTGCAGTGTTTCACACTTGACAAGCAATAATGCAGCGATTTCTTCTGCAAAGTCACATCTCTCTGCAGCCACTGTCTTTGGCCGAATTAAGCGATCTTTTTAACAGCAGATAATTATAATCCTAGTGGCTGAAAATTTGTTATTGGTGTTTAAAAAAAAAAGGAAAAAATCATGACTGAATGGAATGACATACAGTGCCTTGTGCCTCTGAAATCAGCTCATTCAAGCCTTTTTGGCTTGCATGTATCTCTTTTCATCCTTCATTAATGAAGGTGTTAGGAGTAATAGAACTTAAATGTTTCTTGCCACCTTTTATAGCTATGTTCAAATCACAAACTCTTTGAATCAATGGGTTTTTTCAGTCTAATCCATATATTAAATGAGGAAAATAGAGACTTGCTTATAGAGTGCCATCTGTTGATTTTTATTTAATTAGAAAATGACTTTCATAATCTGTTGCACTTAATTCAAGCGTGAACTAAGAGATGGGCTTTTAAAAATCCTTTGTTTTTTTTACTGAAATAGGAGCATACACCCCCAAAAAATGTAAACTATAGACTATCACTAAATAGGATTCAACAAAAATTTGCTTTTGATTCCAGAAGTGTTAACAATCAGTTCCTATTTGGGATTTGTCTGAATACACTGGAAAGGCTTTTGGGTTTCGGATGTGCTTTTTTTCCCTCTTTTATTTTAACCTGTTCATGTTTTCATCAAAGGAGGTCACCTCTTCACCTTTCTTTTAATCTTTCCTCCCTTTCATTCCTCTTATTTCAATGTTCTTTCCAACTTGTGAAAGTCACTTAATCTCTTTTTGAAGCGGTACCTGATTTGCTCCAGCAGCACCACAGCTTCTCTAAGGGAGTTCACTCAAATAGATATAGAGGAAGATGCATTTGATGTTTGTGCTCTAGTAGGAGGATGTGAGTGCTCCTTAGCCAAGAGCTACAAAAAAGGTTATTTCAGGAAGAGTGTGGATTAGTGTAGATCACTTTGTTTACAGTTACTCAATCTCTGAGACGTGGTGGAATATCTGCTATCGATGCAGAAACAATCCTGCTACTTACAAATTGTTTTCAGGCAAGAAAACTGGCCAGGAGAGGTTCTCTGCGTGTCTGCATGGAGGTAGCGTTTGTTCTGGTTCCTTACAAGACCCGGATAAATCTAAGTCGTCCAAGCTCCACCACTTTTTCCATGTCAAGCAGTGGTTTTGAGCTGTTACCTCTCCAGAATAGCTCATGCCAGTGTACCAATCCACGCAAGCCTGGCTCCTGGTAGAGCTGTGGTCTTTCTCTTTAAGACCTTACACCACTTTTAAAAATAAATGTGGACTTTGTTCTGCCTGGTGAAAAATTGCCATTCTGCCTGGTAGTCTTATTTCTGCAACCTGCCTGAAAACTCATCTTCCCTGTGGTCTCCTAATGCCTGACTTGCTTAACGCAGGCAGGTCATTTGGCTCTACAGCAACTTCACTTGTGCCTCAGTTGTATTATTGCCTTTTGTTCTTCTGCTACACAGAATGAATTAGAGTTATTTCATGTTCAACTTAGGTTGGAGGGTAGAACTAACAAAAAAACTGAGGACAAATCTGTTACGGCTCTGGCCTGAGAGAATAGGGCGAGTGATAAGGTTCAGGATTGGTGACAAATAGATGTGGAAAACTCATCTTCACAAGTTATTCCCCAAGTAATTACTCAGTGAATAATCTTACAAATGCGGGAGTTATATAATGGTTGCTTTCTCAAGAATATTGTTTTTCACTTGCCTTTGCATGCTGACTTCTTGAACCTGCAAAATTTAGTTTCTTCCAAAATAGAAGATAAGTTACAAAAAAATTATGAAATGCATATTGGATGTGTGATGAGTCAAGGGTGACTTAGTGTACAGAGAAGAATGCGTTTTAGAAGAGACCATGCAAAAAAAAATCACATTTGCTCCACAGAATTCATCAGGACACCCACTCTATGGATATGAGGAGATGCCAGGGTTCAAATGTCACCTATTAACTGGTGCTGAAGGGGGATGCAAAGGTGACCCGATTGGAAAACAGTTCAAGTGGGTGTTAAAAAAAGAGGAGGGGGTGCTGCTATTACACTTGCAAAAGGGAAGAATGGGAGGCCTGTGTCAGGTGCTTAGAGTGGGTAAAGTGCTCATACGAGTTCTTAAGCTTTAAAGAGAAAAAGGTTTAGCGTGAGGGAGGTAGTTTTGGAGAAGGACAAATCAAAAGCAGGAGAGTGACTTTAATTCCTTACGAATGCTTTTTTCTTTTCTCCTTCTACATAAGCAGATTCACTCTGGGTCTTTAAAGTTCTCGAATTTATCTTGGAATAACCATCCCCAGAGCTTCAACCTTTTTACTAGAATACCTCTAAAAAAAGCTTTAAGTGAAAGCTTAACAACCCCTCTCCTCCAATAAAGATTGTTCAATAAAATCATAACTGTGTATTTCTTGGCTCAAGTCCATGTACCTGATTCTGCATGGATGCAGGGCAGATCTGGCTGAAAAGACTAGGAGGATATCCACCAGATTGACTCTTATTTGCATTTTCTTTGCTTATTATATCTCTGCCTCTGCTCACACACTTATTTTATGTGTTTTTAGTGCAACAGGAGTTTCTGGGATAGGATTGGTGTCTTTAGCATATGAACCCCATCTTATTACCTGTTACAGTCTTTAAAATCCTACTAGCTTTGTATTTATGATGCTGTACTTGGACTTACTTGCAAAGTAAGCACAACCCTTGTCTTGCCCAAACAACACTGTAAGACCTAAAACCGTGAGTACAGCTGTAGAAAAATCATAAGAGGGAGGAAAAAAGGCTCCCTTGAAAAAATATATCTAATAACTGTTTTGTATTTCTTCAGTGGTATAGCAATAATTTCCCAGTGCTTTCCCACTGTGGTGATTTCTAGTTCACATCCAGAAATCCAGCTTATTGCAAATGTCACTATTAATAGCCTTCTGGTGGTACAGTAAAAGATAATTCAATAGGATATCCCAGTTAAGCAGGGTACCTTGTTTTCCTTGGGTTTCTGCCCAGCAGCTGCTTATGCTAAAGTTCTACAAATAATACAGGAATTAATCAAGGTGTAACCATGGGGACAATGCGAGTGGAGTTGCCATGATGTGACCTGCAAAGATGAATTACGTAATTCATCTGCAATTTGGTGTGATCATGGGTAATAAGCTACCCCCTTTTTGAGCACCTTGGAGATATGGTAATGTTGTTGTGGCTGCTGCTTCCCAGAAGAGTGGAAGAAAAGTGTAAAGATGGTATTTGTTGAATTAGGGCTTCATTTTTCTTCAAGGCCTGTCCATGAGGTGTGAAATTATGTTTAAAATATGTGTATTTATGCAGCAGCATAAACGTGTTTCTGAGTACAAATTGCATGATAACCTGAGAGTGTTTTCAGAGTAAAAGGTGCAGGAGAAAGAACATTGGTCAGTGTTAGTGAGAATAATGTCCTTTAATTGGATTTTTCACATTTATTTTTAGCTTACAAGATAATCTCCTCATTATGGGTGGTAGATTCTGATAATAATGTCAGTGTCTATCAGAACTACAGACAGTTCCCAAAAAGATGGAGCCGGTCACAAACGACACTTGGGATGCTCAGAAATGGGTTTTAAAGTTCAAATATATAGAGATGGGATATCTAGCAAAACAGCCATTGGAGGCGGGGGGTGAAGATCATTATGTTGTTATGTTAAATTAATAGGACTATTCCACTTAACTTGGTCTTGCATTTAGAGCTCATCAAGGCACCCATGGGAATATATGAATTGGCTTGTTTTAATTGCGTTATTTTAATTTGATTGTTTAAATTGCCTTTCTATTTTTATATGCAGTGGGTTTTTTGGTTGAAAACGCTTTCTGATTTAGATTTGTGTTTGTGTGCCTGTGGTGTTTGATCACTACTTTGATTCTCCTCCAAATACCTTTTTTTTGGGAGAAAAAAAAAAAAGAGAATTAATGCGTTGGCAAAATCCAGACCTGACTTCAGAGAGAACTGTGACTAATGAATGCAGGATCTTTCTCATTCACTGCAACAGCAGTAAAACATTAGACAGCTTTTTATTAAAAATGCTGCATTTGTAATTATGCTCCAGAAAAGAACAATTCAAGTGCACAAAACTCTGAGACCTTGATCTGCCAACATAATCTGTGTGAGTGGACAGTTGAGGGCTGATTTGATGCAAACAAGAGTTTAGCACTTGTTCGAACAGCTCTATCTGTCTGCTGCTGGATCTGGGGTTGGATGCTCCTGGTTAAGGAAGTTCTCAGGCATTTAAGAATCATAGAATGGTTTAGACTGGAAGGGACCTCAGAGATAATCTAGTTTCAACGCTTTCCCATGGGCCGGGACACCCTTCACCACACTAGGTTGTTCAGAGCCCCATGCAGCCTGACCTTGAACACTTTCAGGAACAATGAAGCATCTACAACCTCTCTGGGCAACCTGTTCCAGTGCTTCAGCACTCTCAGAGTGAGGAATTTCCTGCTAAGATCTGATTTAAATCTTCCCTCTTTTATCTTGAAGCCATTCCCCTTGTCCTATCAGTAATAACATAGTGAAAAGTCACGCTCCAGCTTTCCTGTATTCCTCTTCAGGTACTGGAAGGCTGCTGTGAGGTAGCCTTTTCTCTTCTTCAGGCTGAACAACCCAAATTCTCTCAGCCTGGCTTCATAGCAGAGGTGCTCCAGCCCTCTTATTATCCCTGTGGCCTCCTCTGGACTTGATCCAATCAATGCCGTTTTTGTACTGAGGACTCCAGGTGATGTCTCACAAGAGAAGAACTGAGGGAAAGAATCACCTCCCTTGACCTGCTGATGACACTTCTTTTGATGCTGTCCAGGTTATGGTTGGCCTTCTGGGCTGGCCTGACACATGGAAGAAGAGAAGCAATAAGAGAAACAAGCTGGGGACAACACGAGGAAACCCAGTGCCTGCACCTTTCCCTAGACTTGCAGCATGAGCTTGTGTACTTCTCGGTGCTGTTCTATGCCAGTCTGTAGAACATGTTTATCGGATGTCGCTAATACTTGTTTAAAGGTGGTTTTGACAAAACTAGGTGACAGTTTGGTTTGTACAGCCTAAGGGAATCCTCTCAGACTACCCTCTGGAAGTCAATGGCAGCTTTGCCATAAAGATTAAGGCGTTCACTAAAGTGAACAGGCTTGAGTCAGAGATAAATCACTTTAATCCAAACCAACAAGCAGAAAACTTTGATTTAAATAATTGATTTTAATCTTATTGTAAATGTATAGTGTTAGCCATTTTCTTAGAGACAAACTGCTTGACTGGTCTGTCAGTTAAAATGTACTAATTTGTGACCAAAGAGAAATGTAGCAGATGTTTTTTTGACAAAACAGCAAAACACTATTTCCCAGTTATGAGTTGTCTCTTGATTGGGTTTGTATACTGCCTTAACCCTTCATGAACTCTTACATCCTGTTGGAAATGTGAATGGTTGGGAATTAATTAAATGTCTATTAATTCTCCTTTGTTTTCTACTTTATTTTCAAACTGGCTGTGGCTTAGCTCTGTTTCCATGTGTTTCGCTCACCATTTGGAGTGGACACTAGAGGGAGTACATATTGTTTCAGGAGCTCCGGGAAGCTGTAGTGCTGTCAAACCAGCGTGGTATGATCAGGCAACAATCTGCAGCAGCACATTGTAATATTACTAGCCAGGTTTGTGTATCTCAGGTTACTTGTCGAGAGGAAAACGTGAAAAAATCAAAGGACAGTTTAAAAAATTATTTAAAAAAAAAACCTCATAAATTTCTTGCTGCCTGGAAAATGGGAGAAATAGTGGCACCTTGTGTTTTCCAGAATAAAGTACGTATCAGGCACAAAGTGGCATGGCAGTAGGCAGATTTCAGCCATAGACTGGGGTTTTTTCACTCAGTGATGCTTCTCTGGATGTGAGAGAGGTGCCAGCCTCCTGGCTCTTCTGTGGAACTGTTCTTTCCCACAGGGCAGAGCGTTTCCCTTGCTCTATCACAGGAAACTTCTTAGGATCTAGGCAGCACACATAGTGGACATTTGCTTGTGTTCATTTCCTATAATACATAAGGAAATAAAAAAAACCTATTCAATTCTCTACACTCGCCCTCCTTTCTGTATTAATATCTATTACCTAACTGCAATGAGTATTGCTATGATCTAGAATATCCTCTGCGCCACGGACATGCAGTTGTCCATATTGTGTGAAGCTGTGCAAGATGAACTAGATTAGTGTGGCTAGTGATGCAGAAATAGGACTATTTCATGTTCTCTGAGCCACAGGAAGGCTTGGAGCACTGGTAGTCATTTCTTTGTCTGCTGCTTCTTCCCTTTAGCCTCTAAACCAGCTTTACCTTAGAGTTCCAATGATGCTAAGGTGGTTTCAGTACTGTTACATGTGCTCCAGAGGAAATGTATTGGTTATAATAACAATATTTTGTCTTGGATGTAATTTTATTGGCTTGTGTTAAAATGCATCGATTTTTTTTTGGCTGAAATATTTCGGCTTCAGGGTAGGCACATTTGTTCTGGTTAGGGGAGTGCATTGGAGTCCATAGAGCACTTGTGTTTCAACAAATACGTTTCCGTTTAAAAGCAAATAGTAACATTTGAAAAGATGAAATGGACATTAATCGGTCATGCATCGTATTTTCAGACATGCAGTTCTCTTTAACACGTTAAACATAATGGCACTTGAAAGAATGTGTTCTAATTTTACTGTTAATTGTGTTTTTAATGTACGTCATCGTAAATTTGTGTCTAATGTGGTGTTTGCCTTACTGAAATGTGTTGATATCGGTGATTTCTGGCTCTCTTACTTCACAAATAAGGTTGGCTGACTAAATGCCTATTTAATTTCTCTTACCTCTACAATGTAATTGAAGTGAGATGTGAGTGCAGTGTCTTTAACCTAACATCAGACATGAGCCTTGGAGTTGCTGGTGTGAAGCAGTGCTATCAACATCATCCCTGATAGCAGGTAATCAGTTGCACCTATTGATTTGACATGGATTTCCATCACTTCTGCCAAGCGTGCTGTAAACCCTCCAAACTCTTTTCTAGTCCAATGCTATTGTTTTCTCTTCTGCGCCTCCTTTTCTGCAATTAAATTTGGAATACTCTCCTGTCTTGCAATGCGAAGAAATACATAGTAATGCATTAAAAGCAGTATAAATTTCTAAAAGCATCTGGCACTGCCAGAGCCTGAAACTTTGTCATTAGTACACACAGTGAAGCTCAGTGGTGCCAGTACTCAGAGCCAATCCCTTGCATAAAAAACTGCCTCCTTTGAATCACCATCAGGACCCAATATTAAAGCTCAAGCCTTATGACCATATGGCACTTTTCCAATAAATTGCTCTTCCTTGCATGAGGTTACTACACAAACTTTTTGCTGTGCTCATTAGCAAATATATATTGAATTATGCATAGACCCTTATTTTCCCTTCCCATGCTGAGATCCATGGAAGACGTTTTGACAGAGGGGAATCTCCAGTTGCTTTATGAGGGGTGTCTGTCCCCCGTTTCTTTTTCTCCTTGTAATTTTCCAGGAGTCCTCTCCCATCAGGAGAGGTTGGTCTTGCTCCCTTCTCTATGACTAGTTGCTTGCTGAGATTTTTGACAGGTCTCTGCTAGAGATGAAGAATCTATGAGAATTATGGTTGTGATAATTCCAGACTAGCTTTGGCTGAGTTTGTTGTCCGTGTCAGCAGATGGAGCTCCAATGAACCTCGTCACTGTTGCCAATGCTGAAATTGCCTCACTGGCTGGGCACTGCAGTTGTTACTGGCAGTCTGGTCACAAGTTCATAAATAAAATGTGTTATTTGTAGGATTTTTCTGATGTTTTTTTCCACAATGGATATGACTGGCTGTAACAGATGGAGCAAGCAGGGCATGGTGGAAGCTGCTTATAAAACCATTAGTTCTGTAGTAGAAATACCTGTGGTGTAGTTGTAGACTGCTGTGGAGATGCTTTATTGCTTCTGTTGCGGATACTTCCCCTGATAAATCTTTGCTCAGAGAATGAGTTGAATGATATGAGATTCAAAGATGGCTTAAAATATGCATCATGAAGTCAACATCATACTTTTAATGTGAAAGTGTATGTTTAATATGTGCCTTCTGATACCCAGAGGGAACCTGCAAGAAGACTGGAGAGGGACTTTTCACAAGGGGATCTAGGGCAAGGGGAAATAATTTTCAAGTGAAGGAGAGTAGGTTTACACTAGATCTCAGGAAGAAGTTTGAGAGACTCTGGAATCAGCTGCCTAGGCGGGTTGTGGCTGTCCCCTCCCTGGAGGTGTTCAAGGTCAGGTTGGATGAAGCCTTAAGCAACCAGGTCTAGTTGAAAGGCATTGCTGCCCATGGCAGGGAGGTTGGAGTAGATGGTTTCTAAGATCCCTTCCAACCTTAGTGAGTCAGTGATTGTATGATGTTAAGATCAAATACCTGTGAAGCCAGGCTCTTCTCAAAGTCATCTAGTGATAGGACAGTGGGTGTAAGCTGGAACATAGGAGGTTCCATATAAATATCAGAAAAAACTTCTTCACAGTGAGCGTGATGGAGCATTGGAACAGGCTGCCCAGGGGAGTCTCCTTCTCTGGAGGTGTTTAAAACCCACCTGGATGTGTTCCTGTGTCACTTGGTCTAGGTGGTCTTGCTCTGGCAGGGGGATTGGACTGGATGATCTTGTGAGGTCCCTGCCAATCCCTAGTGATTCTATGAATGTGGTGTGCAACACATACCTGGTACGTGAATGATGATTTACCTGTGTCTGTCTTGTGAGCTTAAGTATTTTGCTCAGCACACCATGACTCTCACGCAAGTCATAAATTAATGCACTAAAGTTCTGTTACAATTGGCTCTGATTCATACAAGAATATTTTTTTTTAGTACTAGAAGAGTCTAGCCACAGACTGAAATCCTGTCAGCAGTAAGTTGTTACTCAAAGTTACTCAAAGGCAAATAGACTTGGGATGTGTTTAAATCCAGCTAGTATGCCTATCAAGAAATTAATGACTTACAAACCCAAGAGCAATTCTGCTACGTTTAATATTCTGCAACTGCAAGCCAATGTATTATATACATTAATCAATTTGTCATAAATGGACCTCTATTTTGTATACAAGTAAATAAAGCAGACATGCTGCAACATATTTGATTCATAAACCAATATGTAGCAAAAAAAGACAAATATTTTAATCTCTCACTTTTTAAATAAAATATGCTTACATCAGTCTGCTTGTTACATAAATTTTATGTAGCCTATATGAATCAATATATGAAATACAGAACTTGTTCTTAACTCCAGCAAGCTTGGTAGTTTATAATTACATCCATTTAATGAAAAGTTCCTGGGTTTAAGACAGTCCTAGAAGCAACTTGGATTTTAATTAAAAGTTTTACCTTGGTTTTAAAAAGGTCACTTTAGCCAAGGGGAGATAATGTCCTTTTATAGTAGCACATCTTGCTTCTCTCCCTAATTGATGTTATTTGCTGGCTGCTGAAGAATAATTTGTGCTGCTGTTAGGAGAAATGGAAAAGAAAAAAACTGGATTTCAGTAGCAATAAAAAAATATTTTAGCAATGCTTTTCATTATTGGAAGTTCATGCTTTGCCCTAGTAGATAAATAGCATTTTAAAAAGAAATGCATAACAATGTTCTTAATTGACAGAAAAATGTGGTATTTTACTAACGAAGTAGAAGTGTCTGCCAGGGTGTGTTTACTGATGAGACAGCAGCCTGTGATGTGGCCCCCTGGAAAATTGTACATTTAAGAGCATGTGCCTGTCCTTCAGCTTCCCATCCAGTCCTGGCATTTCTAATGTCATTTAGGTTGGGAACGTGTAATACTTGGGATGTTCCAGCACTGTGAATGGGTAATTGCAAGACAAGAGTGTTAAAAACCTGCAGGTTATTAAAACTGAAAAAGAAAATACCTTCATCCCCACCACGCAACACACAAACCGGTTGAAGGAGAATGTGGAAAGCACACGCAAACAACCCAGATAGCCAGTCATTAGATCCCAACAAAATTTCCCCTCTGATGCAAAGTACTTCCTGCAGAAAACTAAAAACTAAGGAGATGCGATAGGAGCTGAATCAAAACAAGGGGAAGGCAAACATCAGATTGACAAAAGCAATCAAGGGAACAGTGGGTAGAATGAGAATATAAAGCGAGTGTTTTCACATCTTGATCTTAGGGAAATGCCTTCCCAGTTATCCTTGTGTCTGTAAGAATGGTCCTGCAATTGTGTGATGCCTGTTTAATTTAAGGGAGACCCAAGGAACTGAACAAGGCAAAAGTAGATGCTGCTGATAGACATCCTGCCTAGCCCGATAATGGCTGGCAAGGACAGAAGAAAGAACTTTGTGAGATGCTACTTTTCCTTTGCTACGTGCATGGCAATCTGATGTCCAGCTCAAAGAACACTCGAATATTTTACTGTAGTCCAAGAAACTCATGCATATGGCTGAATTTATTGAATTGATTCGCTCTGTCATGCTTCATTATTAATAACCCTTGTGTTTAAGCCTATTCTTGGTCCCAAAATGTTAAAAAGAGCTTCCTTTCATGTTTATTGAGGAAATTGTGTGACCTACGCAGCTGTTGTTGTCATAAAACTAATTGCAAGGATGGAGTACTCCAGTGACAGATGTATGTGTAACTTTGTTAAAATTAGGAAAATAAGTTTGCTGAAAAAGAGCTCGGACACCTTTTGTTAAGGCACTTTACAATTTAAGAGACAGATTTACAAATATTTGCTGTTGGCTTGCTCTGAGAATCGGGGATCCTGCTGAGCACTAAGAATTATTGAAAATCAATGAATTCCTAGTACGCAGAAGGTCAGATCTGTTTCTAAAATACAGAGATGCACAATTAAAGTGTTACAAGGCATGTGTGTCCTGTCTAAAAGATCTCTCAACAACAGATTGTTATTCCCCCTAATCTATCAAGTAGTTTGTTTTAAATCCTAAAGATGTGTATGTTAATCTGGAAAGTGATGTTGCTTATTTATAATCATGCATATTTTTAATGTTTGTGCTTTTCATGTCAAATGGCCTTCAGAGCCGTTGTTATCCTTTATGCTAATTGCAGAATTGTCCCCTTTGCTGTTCACAGATTCACAGAACATTAAGGACTGGAAAAGACCTTGAAAGACTGTCTAGTCCAATCCCCCTGCCAGAGCAGGGTCACCTAGATCCAGTCGCACAGGAACATATCCAGGCGGGTTTTAAACGCCTCCAGAGAAGGAGACTCCACAACCCCCCTGGATAGCCTGTTCCAGTGCTCTGTCACCCTCAGTGGGAAGAAGTTCCTTCTCATATTACCGTGGAACCTCCTGTGTTCCAGCTGACACCTGTTGTTCCTTGTCATATCATTAGATGCCACTGAGAAGAGCCTGGGTCCATCCTCCTGGCACCCACCCTTCCCATGTTTATAAGCATTGAGGTCACCCCTCAGTCTCCTTTTTTCCAAGCTCGAGAGACCCAGCTCCCTAAGCCTTTCCTCCTCAGGGAGGTGTTACACTCCCTTAATCATCTTTGTGGCTCTAAGCTGGACTGTCTCTCTGTTCTATGGTGCATCTCAGAGTTTTACTTCCCAATCCTCTTTAAATTCTTCTCCTGCCTAGACAGTATAGAACACTGTCTTAACATTCCAAGCCAGCCTGACTATTTCTGTTTTAACCTAGATTACTTGCTGTGCTACCTGGTTCACTTGATCTGGAGCCTGCATTTTCAGAAAATCTAAAGCTTAGCATATGAATTCACACTTAGCTCCTGGAATAAGTAATTTGGTCATCAAAATTGCAAAGTTCCCTATACTTCCTACAAAGTCAGACAAGAGCTGCTCATTATTCAGGGATTGAGCAGACTGGAGATGTTGCTGGTTTTAGAATCCTGGTTGAGATTCTCACTTCTGTCGGGCCAGTAAAGTTAGTCAGTCTGTCCACCTGTCTTGGAAGGCACCAGTAGTGTCAGATGATATTGTACTGTCTGATCATGAATTTTCAATTTATCATGTGGAACTGACTGTTGGCTTTAGATATCCTGCAGAGTCTATTCTTATTCTGTGTTGGCATTGTTAACAGTCATTCTATCACTGTGCATCAAAATGCCTCAAGTTATCTGAAGTCCTGAATTATTGATGTAGTAATCATAGACTGACAGGCGTTGAAAGGTGCCTGTGGAGACCGTCTAGTATGACCCACCCTACTAAATCTGGCTTTGGTAGAGTAGGCTACACAGTTTTGTGTCTGTGATAGTTTGGAGTCTCTTCTGGAGACTTTTAATTTCAGTGCTGTGACACCCATAAAGTAAAGTAGTTGTGTTCAGATGGATCTCTTTTGTTCCATTTTGTGCCTGTTGCACCTTGTCCTAGCAGTGGACAATACTGAGTCTACCCCAGCCCTTGACACCCACCCTTTAGAGAGGAGTAGTCTCTCTAGACAGTGGCTGGGAGAGGACTTTATTGTTGGCAGTGCCTGGTGAAATGACTTTAGGAGATGGTCATGGATTGTAGCAAGGTCATGTCCATCCTTTCACCATGAGAGGATGTTTAATGGTGGTACAGGGAATGTGATATCTCCATCCACAGAAATATGAAACTATGCTTTTTGAAGTTCAGTGCAAGCTGATACAACTTGGAATTTAATTCTGTTTTGAGTGACAGAGTTGGACAAAGACCTTCCAAGGTCTACTCCAACTTAGAGTATTACAGTCGTAAAATACTGAGTCACCTTCCCAGTTAAATACCTAAAAATAAAGGGTACATCTGTACTGCCCTTAAAACTTACCTGAAAATCACATCAAACTAGGAGGCTCTTTGAAGAACACAACCCTTTTAGCTGAGGTCAGATATACACATCTTTTCAGTTTATTTCCACAAGATTTTTTTGGAAGCTGTGTTGTTTGAACAAACCACTATTGTGAGGTAGCATCGAGTATCAAAAGTTCAAGCAGGAGCCACTATGTAAGTTTGCAAAGGAAATTTTGAGCATATGAAATGGCTTGTCCTTAGAAATGCAGTTTTGTCTGTCAAAGTGCTTCTGACCAGTGCAGTAACTGCAGGACACATGTAGAGTGGGTGATAGTGTCATGTTGGCATCATAACATGATGTCAGCCTCAAAAGTGGGTTTTCACTTAAGGCTATGTGGTTGCAGAACCAGTTAAGATATGAAGGATAAGAACCTAAAAGTGAGCAAGGACAGATTCTGCTTTGTAGTGACCAAGTATGATCATACTTGGGGAATTTTGCAAAGAGCACTGAACCTTGCCAGCACAAAACAGTGAGAAAAGGCTGATGAGAAAGTTTCAGAGATTTAGCTTTAGCCTGGGCTGGTGGAAAGTGGTGTTGCTTTGGGTAAAAGCAGCATCAGCTTTGATTTGTAAAGAGTCTGAATGTGATGCAGAAGAGGTGGTGCACTGAGTGACAGCTGAAATAGTTGAGCCAATGCAATGGAAGTGCCCCTTGGATGAGACTTCTAGAGCTCTTCAAACATAAGGACCGTAACAATTAATAGTTTGCATTGACTGACCTTCTGAGAAGAATCAAGGTCAGAAGGCCTTAGGCTAGTGCCAGCTTGTGCTGAAAAAAACACCTGTTAGGGCAAATCACAAATGGCCACTGAATGTATTCAGAATGTGCAGTGAGTTCAAAGTTAGTGTTGGATCTAGGGGAGCAGAGCCATTCCCAGGCATGTCCCCTGCAGCACCAGTGGTTATTCTTTCATGTGCTTGTCTTGCTCTCTGAGGTGAAGATGTTTTGGGCAGAAATTTTTTGAAGGGATTCATGGAGCTAGCTGGGACAAAACCCAACCTCATGTGTTCTACTGCAGACCATACATGTGAACAAGTCAGCAAAATACCTTAACTAGAAGTTAGCCATAAGCAGAGCTGAGAGATGTCCTGACTCTAGTTTGATGTTAAGGACAAATCCATACAGGATGTTGAAGCAGAAATTACTGTGCAGATGACTAGGATATTCCTAGTTGCTAGTGGTGTATTTTATCAAAGACCCAAGCACAGTGGCACAGAGGTAGCCTGTGAGGAGCTGAGTCCTAGTCACGCAAGGAAACACATCTCGCAGACACTGAGCTTTTGCATTGACTCCAAGTGATGAAGTTTGAGAGGTGTGAAGGTTGCTGACAAAACCTGCCTCTGCAGGAGAAAGCCTCGTGTGTGGCTGAAGGACAAAGTTTGTTGGGTTACTGTGGTAGTAATGAGAAATTGGTAAAAAAGAATACACTCAGTCTATATGGCTGGTAGTGGAAATTACAGAAGTAACGTGGAAAACCATGGGGAATGTTAATTCCATATTGAGATGGTAGGACTAGAAAACATGTACCCAGTAAAAACCTGCCTTGGTAACATCTCTGATAATTCCAGCAACTGTGTGGTGGTGTGCTGTTGGATGAGTGGCTGTACTCTGCCCATGTGGAAGCTACTGTTCTTCTGGTTTCCTCACTTTAGACCTGTAATGTCCTATGGACAGGTTTTTATTTCCTTCTTTGCTGTGGCTGCAATATGTAAGTTCGGAAGAATGCCACTTTTCATTAAATTGGTGTGTTCATCTAAAAGATTAAAAAGTACAGGTTTTAAGTTTTTGACAGCACTTTGGGTCAATTCCTGGTTTTTGCTAAATTGGTTCAGGCGTCCTAAGCTACACTAATAATTCCAATGTGTATAAAAAAAGCTTTGTGAAGCATAACATGTCTATGGGTTTTTCTATAAAGGTAGCAAAGAAAATCAGACAAGATGGGTGCATCAAGGGGAAAAAGATCCTGGCTAAGCAGTCAACTTGCAATAAGAATAGAAGACTGTAAATTAATTTCTGAAGTAGCACAGGATCACTGTTGGAAGGTGTAGAGGAGAAGTGCGAAGGACAACCATGACTTAGTTTGAAATTTATAAAATCTCAGCTTAAGGCGTTCAGTTGCTTTTCAGATTTTGACACCTAAACAAATCCTAAGCAAGCCACTCTTTGTTCAATATTCATGAATGGAGAGCCTTTTTGTTCTTAAGTCTGCTTCAAAGAAAGTCTTCCCAGTACCAAGGTCACCCTTTGCAAGTTGAACATTTTTGGATGAACAGGTGAGTTTTGAGAGTTGGTAACATAATAGAGAAATGTCAACCCCTACCATAACTGAAGTGGTTTCCATAGGAACACAGATATGTGGCTCCTCTGCATGACATATTTAGCAATTGGATTGCATGTTTGTCCTGACCTTACAATTGTAAAAGGCCATTTGAGGATTTTAGCGTTTGAGGATCCAGAGAAGGGATCGTTATGCTAATGCCTCCTGAAATATCCCTGAACAACTCTGTTGAAGTTCATAGCTGTAAACAGCTCTCAAACAATTTGAGGCAGAAATCATTAAATGACTGAGTTCCACTTTATCCTCTGCAAACCACTCTACTGTTAGAAGAAAGAATATGCATGGAAGTGTTCTTTCAGGTATGGTATGATGGTTTTGAAAGCAGAAGCAGTGCTGAGCAGTACTTTTTACCCAGTGCTTCTGTGGGTTGCAGTTAGGGTAAATATTCACTCATTTTGTGGTTGCCTCCCTTGGCCCTTTGGCGGCTGGGGTCTACAGCCTCTCCTGCCTCTGATTCCCTGCTCTTTAATAAACGATACGTTAAAAAAAAAGTTTAAAAGTCTCCCCAGGCAAAAGCTATATTTGTGGACATGTAACTCCACAGAGACCTTTGGAAATGTAATTGATTACACATAATTCATTGATTCATGTGAAACACTTAACTGTTTAGGCTGAGCTCTGTGGAGCTTGTAAAAGGAGTCGAGTCCACGTGAAACTTTCTAATCTCTATAAAGGTCAACCAGTCAATTGATTTCAACACATTGAAATGTTCATGCATTGATGTGAAAGCTTTCTGTGCTAACTCACGTGGCTTTCTGGGGTTTTTTTTTATGTGCAGATTCAAAGTCACAACCTGAATGCTGCCTTTGTTGTGGCACCTTACCTCAGCAGGTGCTGGTGGCACTGGCTGACCTCGAAGGCGCTGGGCCATGACTTACTCGCTGTGAAATTCGCATATTTCTGATGTAGTTATAAGTGGGATGTAAATTGGAACATAAATTGTCTGTAGTTAATTATTTTGAGTTAAAAGAGCAAGGTGGACTGCTGAGCATTATTATTCCCATTTTAGATTTGAAGAAATGAAGTTAGCGGTGTCTTAGCGATGCGGCTGTGAGTATTTAGTTGCGTATCTGGACTCTCATGAGTATCATAAATAAGAGTAAAATCTGGCAGCTTTCGACTGTTCTGGTCGTTACAAAAGAGACCAATAATGAAGATAAATTTGTGCAGATGTTGTACTTGTTCTGAATGCATGACTGCTACTCATTTCAGCAAGAATCAAAGGCTACCGAATGCTCCAGGATAATTAGCCAGCCCATAAAAATGAATGTAATAAGTGCTGATGTCTTTGTAGCAAACTCAGGTGCTCTAACAGAGGTCTCGGCATTTAGATCCCCTTTCATCTGGCACATGATTTTTCTGGGGGTAAGGATGCACATTGCAGTCTAGTAGTACTTCTCAAGCATTTTTCTATCATGTGTTTTTTACTGAACAAAATGACTTGTTCTGTTGTAGGTAACTGCCTTGAGCGAGATACACGTTACCCTTCCCATCAGTGGGAGTTTGACTCGATTGGGTGCTCAGAAGGGTTTCTTTATGTTCCCAGACATTTTCGTAATGTTCCCAGACACTTTCCTAGTTAAGTCTTGACCAAGTGTGTGTTAGAGCACTTCTTTCAGGTAATCAGAGGAGTCTGAATGGAGCATCAAGGACATTGCATTCTCAGGTGAGCCTGTGACTGCTCTTGGAGCACTTGAGTTGTGAATAAAACAAAGGCATTACACCCATGTTACTTTTCACAAGGAAACTTACTAAAATACTTGATTTTGGCTCCTCAGATCACCTTTCAGTGCAAAAACAGAGTGTAAATTACTGATGCAAAATGAGACTGGTCAGCATTTTCATTCCTTTGTATGCAGTGTTTTCCCACATCCAGATTTGGTTGTAGCTGGAGGAATTTTGCTGAGATACCTACATGGAGTGTGCTTACCACTTACCTGTCTGGTACTTATGGAGGGAACACAGGGTGTCACATAGAGCCAAATGACTTTCTCTAAGTGTTAATATCATTCTATTATGTGGATAACATTCATTGCACTAGATGGTTACGTTATTAAAATATTAAAGGAGTAAGCTCAGAGAGCTGCTAGGCATATGCACGCTTCAGTGTTGTAATTAGTTGTGAGTTTCTCCTTTATGTGACCTACCACCAGTGCTGGAGCCCTTGAAGGACCTTACAGGCCATGTAAACGTTGCTGGGTTGTGAAGAGCAGAGCGCCTTGGTGAGATGTATTTGTGAGATCCTGCAGGGAGCTGAGGAAATTTCTGTTTCAGATACACTGTGCCCTGCAGAGAGAGCTGCAGATCTCAGACAAAACGCTAAACTTTTAAGTGCTCTCCAGTGTGTGTCTCATCCAGCCCAAGAGAAATAATTGTGAAGTGTTTATAAAATACAGCTTTGCCATTAGCATTCAGGAGATGGTGACAGAAAATGGGACCCTGTGTAGTGGCAACTGTACCCAGTATTGTAATATAACAGCTGAAGAGAGGGTTTGTGTAATGTATCATAGCTAGAGAGAAGGTCAGGAGCTGCCACATCTGCAGGCTTCTTGTGGAGCAAGTAAGGAATATTTTCATTTCTTGTTTTATTATAATTTAAAAACATGCCTGAATAAGAGTGGCTCAGAATTAGGAAACCTTACAGCTTGAGGTCACCCCTCAGTGTATGAATGTAGGGTGTTTAGTATGAATGTAGGGCATTTAGTTCACATTATTGAAATGTCTGTTTTCCTACCTTGAAATCAGATGCAGAGTGTCTATCTGCCCTTTGATATAGGACTTAGAAAATACTGCATAAAAATGTGATTATTCTTTTTTTAATAGAGGGAGGGTAACGTCTGGTTACAAAAATCCGTCAGCGCTTTGTGACCACCCTAATGTGATGAATAAAAACACCAGCTCTAATTCCAGCCTGAAAAGCAGAGGCAGGTAGCTAGAGAGTGCAGGGTTTGAACTGTGCTGTTGTGTTGTGGGTCAGTGCTATGTTCTGTATGTTCTTAGACTTCAAATCATAGAATGCATGGCATTGGAAGGAACCTTCAAAAGTCTAGTCCAACCTCCCTACGAGAAGCAGGGATGTCTCTAAGTAGAACTAGATTGCTCAGAGCCCCATCAAGTCTGACCGGTGTTTCAAGGGATGAGGCCTCCACCACCTCCCTAGGCAACCTGTTCCAGAAATCCACCACCCTCAGATTCCATAACCTAAATCTACTCTTTTCTAGCTTAACACCATGTCCCCTCGCCCTGTTCTTCCGTGCCCCTGCGAACAGTCTTCTCTAGCCTTCCTGCAGGCCTCTTTCAGTTATTGTCAGGTCACTTGAAGGTCCCCGCAGAGTCTCATCATCTTCAGGCTGATCAACCTCAACTTTCCAAGTCTGCCCTTGTGAGGGAGGTGCTCCTGCATTCTGAGCGTTTTTGTGGCCTCCTCTGGACACTCTGCAACACTTCCCCATGCGTAAACTACAGGTAGTTCAAGGAAGCTTCAGGATTTCACTGATGAAAAATGAGTGATTCTTCCCCTGGAATCTTCAGAGTTCACACCTTTTGGTTGAACTTTTAATGTAGGAATTCAGATTGCTGAGATAGGAATGATCCCAGCATGGTGCCCTTAGACCAGCTCTGCTGACCATGTTCAGATTGGTTATGTTAATCACTATGGGAAGAGAACAGAAAATATTTTGTCCTTAACAATTTTTAGAAAACCTTTCACAGAAGACTTCTTTCAAGCGCCAGTTCTGTGCAATCTTGGATATTGTTCAGTATCAGATGGATCGGAAGGGGTGCTGGGTGATACCAAGAGAATCTGCACCCTCTGAACATCTGGGAAGCTTCTGTATCTGAGATGTGCACATCTCCACCCTGCCAGCCTGAGCCTCTGCTGCAGAAGCACAATTTCTGATGCAAAGTACAGCAAACTCAGGAAAAAGAAAAGTTACACAGCTTTCTACTTTAGTCCTTGTCTCATGTTTTTAGCCTAAATAAGACAGCTGTGATTAGGCTTATGCAGATGAATGGTGGGATTTTGTTCTGGCTTTACAATAAGAACATCCAGATGTGCTAATGCTGTCTCCCACATTTTTGACTTGAGAGGTCAGCCTGGTTAAACCCCATTGTAAAAATAGCAGTGGCTTGAGGCAAAGCAAATTAGGTGGGAAAGGGTAAATTCTGAATAACTGGGTGTTTAACTCCTATACATTTGGAGTTTGCAGTACTGATGAAAAATACTGATGAAAATGGTCTTTTTGAGGAAGCAGAACCTCCTCTCAACCATGAGACAATAGGCAGAGGGAAGGCATCATGGTTGTTTTGGGTGACATGAAGCATCTTTGGATTTGACAGGGTCGCAGATGGTTCCTCTGTGTTGTGTGTTTCAGGATATTGACATCTAAAGACTAGGAACTGTGGTGATCTGTGCAAATCTGAGAAGTCAGAATTTCCTCACAAGGTAGTGTGTGAAATTCTGGGAAAGGAAGCAAAGGGGATTTCTTTGCAGCTCTATCCAAGTGTCTGGATAACATAAATTTGACTCTGAAGATACTTCAATCAAATTAATTTTTTAAAATCAAATTCTTATTTTGAAGTTGTTGCAATTTTCCTAAGTCTAGGTTGGAAGATGTAATCAGAAGGTCAAGATTCATAGGTATTTCTCTCTGTGGACCGCTTCTGTTCACAGATAGATGACTGGATTTCAAAAACTCCTTAGTACACACCAATTGTGAATGGTCTCAAAGGGAAGATTTCTAAAGCCTCAGAGGATCACAGAATAGCTCTATCCTTTAGCAACTTCAGGAAAGTTCACCAAATAAATGGGAATGACTTTGCTGAGGTAACCTGATGCCCCGGGTAGGTGCCTGGCTGTCAGCTAATGTGTTTTTTAGTGTTGTAGTTGGAATAATACCTTTGAAGTTAGTGAGACTCTGCTTTGAACATATTTGAAATTGCAAACATGTGATCACTAAAAACATTTCCACATCACAGGAGGGAAAATCCATCCTCTTGAAAAAGAGAGCAAGGCACAGATAAAGAAATGACCATGTGCTATCATGGTGCCATTCTTTATCCAACTCCATATGCAGTTAAGAGGAGTATATTTTAATTGGTTCATTATAGTATTAATTTCTTTAGAAGGGCTGTTAGATTATTTATGCTCTCGTAAGGTATCTGACTGAGAGAGTCCACCGGAGGACAATGGGGATTATTAGGGGACTGGAGCACTTGCCTTATGAGGAGAGATTGAGAGATCTGGGACTCTTCAGCTTGGAGAGGAGGTGGTTATAAGAGGACTTAATAACTGTACACAAATACATGAAGACTGGATGTCAGGAACAAGAGACCACCTCTTTCCACTTGCACCCTGTGACAGGACAAGAGGTACTGGGTGTAATTTGGAGCACAGGAAGTTCCACCTCAATATGAGAAAAAAATTCTTTACTTCAGGGGTTACAGAGCATGGGAATGGGCTGCCCAGGGAGGTTGTGGAGTCTGCTTCTCTGGAGATATTTGAGACCCTTCCATATGTATTTCTATGTAACCTGTTTTTAAGTTCTGTGATCCTGCTCGAGCAGGGGGGTTGGACGTGATGACCCCTGGAGGTCCCTTCCATCTCCTAATGATCTGTGTATATCTGTGTACATAGACAAAACAGCTGGCACTGGAGAGAGCAGACACAAAAGACTGACCAGAATTCAAAGCTACCACAAAATGAAATGAAGGTAATCTGCTATTGGAGGCATCTCTCAAGTGTGGTTTCTTTTGAGCAGTGAAAACTAGCATTTAAATGAACTAACAGACCTGAGTAGAACCACAGACCATAAGATGGAAATATGTAACATTTAGACCAGCTAAAGCTCCTCTGAGCTTTTCTTGTCTAAAAGGAAAGGAAATGGCATAAGAATGCACTCAGGTGGTAAAAAAAAAAAAATTGTGATAGTTAATGCTCTTCACTGTGGCATCTCCAGTTGTGTTTGTCTAATACATGCATTGCAACTACTTTTAATATCTTAAGAGAGGATTGATTGTGTGTTTACAAGTGCTAGAAACAAAGTTCTGGCTGTATCTATCCCAGGTTAGAAATACGATGAATGTTGAATCTATATATCTTCTACCCCTCTACTCTGCCCTGATGAGACCACTTCTGCAGTATTGTGTCCAGTTCTGGGCCCCTCAGCTGAAGAACAACACAGAACTGCTGGAGAGAGTCCAGGGTGATGAGGATGATCAAGGAAGTAGAACACCTCCCTTACAAGGAAAGGCTGAGGGAGCTGGGTCTCTTCAGCTTGGAGGAGAATGAGGGGTGACCTTATTAATATTTAGCAATATGGAAAGGATGGGTGTCAGGAGGCTTGGAGCCAGGCTCTCCTCAGTGTCATGTAGCAATAGGACAAGGGGCAATAGGTGTAAGATGGAACATAGGAGGTTCCATATAAATATCAGAAGGATCTTCTTCCCAGTGAGTGTGACAGAGCACTGGAGTGGGCTTCCCGGGGGGGGTTAAATGTCTCCTTCACTGGAGACATTTAAAACCTGCCTGGATGTGTTCCTGTGTGACTTGGTCTAGGTGATCCTGCTCTGGCAGGGGGATTGGGCTGGATGATCTTCTGAGGTCCCTTCTGATCCCTAATGTGCTGTGATTCTGTATCAATTCGCAGAGTTTTAAGTGGAGCAATTGAACAATGTAAAATCTTGTTACCTGGTGCCTTTTAAAAATCATTAAACCTTATAATTTGCAAAGAAGGAAACAAGAGGAAAATGAATGAGGAGTGAGGAAACTAGGTGGTTTTTTTAACCTCTGCTTCTTAGCACATGAATTTAGTGGCAGATCAATAGTGCTGGCTAGGGTCAGCTTTACTTTAGGGAGGTGATGTGTGCAGTTCTCAACAGGGCCTTCTACAATATCTCAACCATGACCATTTGATTCTGGTACTGAACCAGTTTGAAGCAAAAAGTGCCAATCATGCAGTCTTGTGCACTGATGTATGAGAAAATCAATAATAATGGAATTTGGTCATCAAAGCATGTTACAAGGTAGTGTACAAACAATAATTAACCTTTAAAAATAAGCATGAGAAAGGAATAGTATTCCAGTTCCAGAGCCTGTGGTAACTGGGATGTAGGAAGAGAAGCATGTCTGGATTTAAAAAAAAAATATGGCTAAGGGCCAGTTGAAGATGATGGAAAGGCAAGTCCTCAAATCTTGGGGTGCAGTTTTCTGTGCCAGACATCATAGAATGGTGTAGATTGGAAAAGAACTTCAAGATCAACCATTAACCCTGTTCTCCCAAGGCTACCACCAAACCTTGTCCCTCAGCTCCAGATCTCCACAACTGTGAAACATGTCCAGGGGTGGCGATTCAACCTCCTTCCTGCCCAGACTGTTCCAAGGCCTGAGGACCAGGAAGAAGTTTTTCCTAATGTCCAATGTAAACATCCCCTGGTACAGCTTGAGGCCACTTCTTGTCCTCTAACTTCTTACTTGTGAGACCAACCCTTACTTTTCTAAAACCTCCTTTCAGTGATAGAAAATCCAAATGATGTCCGAAAACCTTTTTGCTTTCTTGACTGTGCCCAGCACAGCAGTGTTGGGGAAACAGCAGTCATATGTGGGCCCACACCAGTGGTGCTGCCCTTGAGGCAGTGCCTGGTAAAGGAGGTTTTGCTGGTAATGAGCGGGGTTTGAGGTCATTTTTGTGAGCACATTAAATGTGTGGATTTATGCTGGTCTGCAGTACGAAAACATGGTGATATAAATCCTGAAAGAGAAGCTCTGCAAGCCTCAAGACAATCTATTTTTTTAAATTGTGGGTTTGGGACAGCTCCATGTGCCTGTAGCAGCATCTCCTCTGGAAATGTGTGGACTCTTCCTTTCCCTAGTATATAAAATACTGTGTCCTTGTGACATATTCTAGGCTTTTTCATTAGATTTAATTTCTTCCCTTGTTTATTTTATTACTCTGACTTAAGAAAAATATGATACCATGCTTGTCAATGCCTTAGGGTTTTTTCTATATAAATATTACCTTTTTGATGATTCAGAGAATTCTGGGAGAAAAACAATATTGATTTCTCTGTGTCAGAAGGCTCTCCTGTATCTCATAAATATTCTTTTTGTCAGGATTTAATAATGCGTTGTCCAAGTCAGTGCTTAAGTGGAATAGATTTATGTTAATACAAACTTTCTTTGGTATTGAGATGATCAATTTTTCAAGTGAGGAAAAAGGGAAGGTGTCAGGAGCAACAGTCTGGTCGCACATACTATGTTTTACTTGTAACCTCAGGTTCAAACCGGGTGATTTTGCGGAGTAGTTCATTGGGTAGATGTGAAAACGCGTACGGGGAAAGAGCCCGGAGGAGGTGTGCTAATGCTCAATACATACGTGGTAACTTCAGCTCTTAGTTACAGGAAAAACTGGTTCACCTCAGTTTTTGTGAAAGTTTTGAAATGAAGCATCATTTTTAGTCGTCAGACTCAACAGACATTGAGCTAAAATGTTTGCAAGATGCTTTTTCACTCTTATCTTGGATAGTATCTGGAAATGTGAAAATTAGTTGGTATTTGAATTTGAGTTAAGCCTAAAAAACACAAACCAGTGAGCAGTGGGACAGTTTGCAGTGTTGGTTACTGGGCATTTAGCCAAGCTGCAGCCATGCACTGGTGAGGCCGGGAGAAGCATCCTATGCAGTTAAATAGGATACCCCTTACCAAAGCATAAATCTCCCTCCCCCCTACTAGAGGGTACTGGAAGGTAAAGAGTAATCAGGGTTTGAAGTACTTCATGTACCAATGAAACCACAGTGATTCTAGGTATAATAGATGAAAAAGAGATGAATGCGCTGAGTGTGATTGAAGCCAGTTTTGGCTCCGGGGATCCAGATGACTGGTGCACTGTTAATCTTTTTGGACAGTTTGTGTCTGTTAAAGAAAATAACTTGCAAAATTATGTCTATACATACATTGCAACTAGTATAGGAATTTAGAGTCAAAATAAAACTAATAAATCCCCAAACTCAAAACACCGATGTCTGTTGCTCACCTTCATTGAGCTGCTTTATTCAGGTGTTTTTTCTGATGTGTATACTCTCTAAATGTTGGCCGATTCTAACCATGAGGAATACAATTTAGAAATAAATCTGTTCCTAATTCAATTACCTGGGTTTTGTTTTTAATTACATGTCTCTACTAATCAAACAGCAAATTATATACATTTGAGAATGAGTAACAGAATGAATCTTCAGGATATTCTTGCAGTTCTGGCAAGCCAATATATTATGAATTCCTGCCTCATCCACAAACGAAGTTGGGAAGGTAGCCTAGAGAGTAGGTGTTTTTATCAATCGACTGTTTGGATTGATGTTTTGTATTTTAACATGACTCAAAGCTTGACTTGCTGCCTAACAAAACCAAGAGGGTTGCATTTGCTTCTGCAGCAAGGTTTCAGACCGAAGAGCCTGCTGGCAGGATGATCAAAGTTGTGTTTCAGCGATGGCTGTACAGATTGCCAGATTATATTGTATATCATTAGCATATGTTGTTCAGAATCCTTCTTGGTTATACCAGGGAGAAGCCAGAAGCACTCTCCTGAGATCAATGCATTTTCTCTACTATTTGCACTGCTGAAATCACAGTTTAGCTCATTCTGTGTCTTTCTAATATGTTGTACACAACTGTGAATACGTGGTTGATTATAATAGAAATGTGATTAAATTTCAGCTTTGTTCACTTCACCTGCTTTTGCTCACTGTAGCTCTACTGAGATTTTCTTCCATCATTCAAAACTGTTCAACTGCTTTAGATAGCTGCCAGAAAAATGGAAATGGCAAACAGCAAGCAAGCAAACAAACAAAAAAACCCCCTTCAGCCAAGACCCTTGTTCTTTTTCCTCCCATGAATGTGGGTTTCATTTCTGCTCCTGTGGCTAATTTATACATTGGATATTTCTACTCTCTGTAATGACAGAGGCTTGCAGCCAAACTATAAGAAATGGATAGATCTTCAAATGCTAACTTTAAAATATTGATCTATTTATGTAACAGGTAACTGTAATTTCCTGCATTTCATGTGCAGGAGCCTGTTATCCCAGAGGAAAACTCACTCTGATAATTTTAACCACACTGCAGCCTCTCAGAAGATGCTTTCCATAGCCTGTGAGGTGGTACTGGGGTGCCTCATCATTGTGCACATGGGGTGCCCAGCATGAACCTCAGCTTTGTCATTTATGAGCATCTCTGCAATCCGAAACACCGAGGAGCTCTGAATTGATAAGTTAAACTTTGCCAGCATTTTGGTCCTACCTTTCTATGGGAGAGTCAAGCTCTTGGGGTAAATGAGTGCTGCTGCATAATGCCTGTTGACACAAGCCCAAGCTATCTTGCCGCAGTTTTTCCTTCAGTTCCATCCGGTTTCATGAAGGAAGTCTGTGTTTATTATCACTGTCTCTCCTTGTTTGAAACAGAAAAATGGAAGAACTTTTTTTTGTTTTCCTGAAAAGGTAGGGCAGATAGGGTCACAGAATCTGCTTCTCTGTGGTGCCCTGCCTTTTCACATCATAGTTTTCCTTTTTGTTGGAAACAATGTACCAGCCACTGCCTGGATCAATAAACATTGATTTTTGAATAGTGAGTAGAAGCAAACAATTGCATAAAAGGGGAAATAATCTTATGCTGAAAGCAATTGGATAATGCACCTTTTACCAGAAACTCGTGCTTGCGTAGTGTTAAAAAATAAAACAGGGCATTTGTGACCTGAGGTGGGGTAGGAGGTTTGAATTCTAATTTGTGATGTTTTAATGACTGATGTAGAACAAAGTATTTAATTTTATTCTAAGCAGGGTGGTTCAGGGTTGGGGTTTCTTTTTCTCTCATCGTAGCGGGCTTATTTCTGTTTAGTTCCGAGAGAAGTGTGCTAAGTAGACCCAGAAGGGCTTTCAAAGGATGGATTGCTATTGCTTTTGGTTATACAAAAAGGTTAATTATGAAGGTTGGAAAAATGTTGCTGCTTTAATGATAGGGGACTACCATACAGAAATGACTGAGCTAGTTTTCAGGGTCATCATAATTTTAAAATAAATGACAAAACATCAGGGCTTCTTGATTGTTCTGAGCATTAAAAATGAAAGGGTCTGACATGCATGAGAAATACTTAATGACCAGAAAATCAGGGATAGGTAACAGAGGAGGAGATCATCCAAAAAATAATTCACTAGTATTCCTATGTAACTCAATCTTTCAAAAAAACAATTAGAAAAACTATGCAAACCCAAAGTTGGAGAATTTTTGCTGTTGTTTATGGACTGCTGAATAGAAATCGCAATAAATGAAACTGTAATTGAAACCATTATTGTTTTTCTTCTCTTAGTGACTCTTATTCTGCCTTTCAAGTCATTTAGCTATTGCTGGATTTCAAAGGAGAATAGAGTTTGGATTTTATTGTTGACATACTAAAGTTGACAGATTATCACCATTTTTGCTTTAATACTGATTCTGTAGTACAAGTTGCCAAATACAAAACATGTATTTGGCCCAATTTTTTCACTGAATGACTGGAAAAGACCTATCCAAGGTTTGTGCAGCATTTCTTCACGAGTATGAAGACCTGTAACATTACTACGTTTCATAGAAAATACAGGGAAGACCATACCTGTCAAAATAAAGAATAATTGCTTAAGAGCATCATCCTTGAAAAGCGTTGAGACCAATGGTGGGTAAACTTCTGTAGGTACCAGAAATTCGCATTCTGCTTAAATAATTGTTCTCATAGGAATTCATTTAGTTCAATGAAAATTGGTTCTGGCTAGTGAACCTGTATGAAACCTCACAATAAGCAGCTGACTTGTGAGATTGCCTTAGCCAGGTGTCCTTGAGGATCACCTCTGTGAGCAGCACTAAATACAGGTTGTTGTTATCCAGGGCCGCTTTGCCTAAGGAATGGTTGATACTCTGCTGCAGAGCCAGTTGTGGCAGAATTTCACAGCAGAGGAAAATCCTCCAGGGCTTAGATACAATTTCTTTTTTTAATAACTTTCCATATCTAGTACCTTCTGCCTTTTGACTACTGTCATTATTTTAAAGTCATTTGTTAGACTCTGAGGTGTATTTGAAGATCAAGCTACACAGTTTTGGGTCTTCACGTTATGTTCTGTCTTCAGAGTACCAAGATCAAGAGAGGTTTTTCTCCCCCTGTACTGTGCACTAATGAGACCACATCTGGAGTATTGTGTCCAGTTCTGGCCCCTGAGTTCAAGAAGGACATGGAGCTGCTGGAGAGAGTCCAGCGTAGTGCAATGTGGATGATGAGGGAAGTGGAGCACCTCCCTTCTGAGGAGAGGCTGAGGGAGCGGGGTCTCTTGAGCTTGGAGAAGGGTGACCTCATTAATGTCTATAAATATGTGAAAGATGGGTGTCAGGAGGATGGATCTGGGCTCTTCTCAATGTCATCTAGTGATAGGACAAGGGGCAATGGGTGTAAGCTGGAACATAGGAGGTTCCACATGAATATGAGAAAGAACTTCTTCCCAGTGAGGGTGACAGAGCACTGGAACAGGCTGCCCAGGGGGGTTGTGGAGTCTCCTTCACTGGAGAAGTTTACGACCCGCCTGCATATGTTCCTGTGTGACTTGGTCTAGGTGATAGTTCTGTGGCGAGGGGATTGGACTAGATGATCTTTCAAGGTCCCTTCCAATTCCTAATGATTCTGTGAATTTTGATGACCGATGTGCTTTAGTTCTGTTCCACCCTATATTTTGCTGATTTCAATGAACTTAAAGCATCCTTCATCTCCCTACTTTGCACACAGAGTATCAGTAGGAAGTGACCAAGTGAAATCTAATCAGTATCCGTTCGTTTGGTTTTAATCCTGCTAAATCTGATACCCCAGTATTAAAAAAAAAATTGATAATCCTCCTCTGTTGCCGTTGCAGTCAATGAACAAAGATATTTGAGTACTGCAGAACTGCTAATACAGTAGAAATTAGCAAAGGTAGAAGTTTGGAAGTTATTGTGTTAATTTATAATTCATAAAATTAATGAGTTTTGTATAAAAGTTAATATCTTGAGAGAGATGGAATGAAAAGACTTATTAGAAATGTTATTAAAATTGACATGAAGAAGCATTTAGCTTTTCACATTGTTTTTTGGTGCGTATCTTTTGCAGTTTTGAAATCTGTCTTACAGATTGTGACAACATGGGAACAATAGTTGGGGAAGTTTGGTGGGCTTGATGAAATATGGAAACTCCGCAAAGCATGACCAGTGTGAATTAGGAGTAGTTGCAGACTTGTCTTCTCTTTGTTCCTTTAAGCAAAGAAAGGTAGTCTGTTGGGCCATGAGAATAGTTGGAGGGCTGAAGCACCTCCAACTGAGGTGAGGACAGGCTGAGAGTTGGGGTTGTTCAGTTTGAAGAGAAGACTCTGTAGGTACCTTATAGTGGCCTTCCAATGCCTAAAAGAGGCACATAAGAAGGGCAGGAAAGAACTGTTCACAAAGGCAGGGAACACAGTGCAAGGGGTCATGGTTTTAAGCTGGAAAGGGTAGATTTAGGCTGAAAATGATGAAAAAGTTCTTTAATCTGAGGGTGGTGGTTCACTGGAACAGCGTACCTTGAGAGGTGGTGGAGGGTGCAACCCTGGAGCCATTCAGGGTCAGGCTGGATGGATGGGGCTCTGGGCAGTCTGGTCTAGTTAGGGATGTGCCTACTTGTAGGAGGTTTGGAAGGGACCTCCAAAGGTCAATACCATCTGTGATTTTCCCAGTGATTGAACACAGGACTGGCCCTCACTTGGGGTATGTCTGTAGTAGGTTTTAGTTCAGGTCAGCAGAGACACTTGCCTCCTGGCATCATGATACTTCCCAGTGCAGATACAAAGTGATAGGCTATTTATATGTATTTTTATGTATTTATGTGTATTACATATAAATAACTGGTAGATCCCAGGTGTTTGTTCCTATTCTTTAAGACTGCGTGTGTATGAGCAGATATGTTTGGGAGCTTCTGTTCTTCTGTCATTTCTCTTCCTGCTTTGTAGGAAGACTTCCAAGATTCACTCCCAGCATTGGGTAAAACATTGGCCACCATAACCTACAACAAAAGAGCGAGGCTGCTGCTTCTTCCAGAGTCATTACTAAGATCTTGGCAGAGGCAAAATGTTGGGATGATGTGGAGTTCAAGAAAACACTGCTGGTGAAATAATGTGGGAAAGCTGGCCAGAGATGCCAATGCCTTGTAGTGAGGAGAGCCAGAGCTGTAGCTGCAGGAAGGGACTGACTGGTGAAGGGAAAGGGGCACTGCAAACTAAAGAAGGTGACAAAAAGCCAACCAGAGGTGCTGGTTTTCTTTCTCCAGAGACTTGGAGAAGAAAAACTGTGTGAAGGTGTGAGCTCGTAGCTTATCCAAGAGAACCCTGGATGCTGATTGAATGGTAATTTAGAACTGAGGCTAGAAAATTATGGTAATGAAAAAGACTGAAAAGAGGGATATTGGGGGAAAAGTGCTTTGGTGTTGCAGTGAATAGGTGAAACTATTGCATAGGTGAGGTTTCCCTAGTGCCTGAGGGTTCTTTTTGGGGGTGCACACAGAAACTATTTCTGTTCTCCAGATCTTCTGAGTGTTAAAGATCCCCAGCTCGGGATGGATAGACAACATTCTACTATATGTGTAAAATTTATTAAGTGTGAAAATACAGTGTATAGTAGTGTGTATAAAAGCAGTCTCTTTTATAGAAATACTTCCCCCAATAAAGCTAAAATGTATGCGGTTGGCTTTGTTTATGCTGAAACATGTAATTCTGTTATGACAAATAGCTCCATTTGCTTTTGTTTCACATAAATGCAGGGAATAAATGTTTTAATTTACTGTAGTTATTCCTGACTCACATATGTTAGTTTGTAGCATATATAGATTTAAGAATAAACTAGGACTTAAGTGTAATTCCTGTTGAGCGTTTAGCTATTAACTCCATGCAAGTAAACCCATTGAGCTGCATATTTAATGACTTATTTGTTTATATGGAAAATCAATTAACATGGCCCCTGTGGTTTCCTTACCTTTTCTCTTCAAGGGTTCTCCCCGGGAGGGGCACTCACACAGTGGGATTTTGGCACCCACAATGTCCTGTGTTTCACTGGGGCTTGCATGGCACAGCAGGGATGTGCCAAGTCAGCGTGTCAGGGCAGGGAAGGAGCTGAGGCATGAGACTGCAGAACCTTTAAACTCACTATTAAATCTCAGCTATCGATGAGGAGGATAATGGAAACAGAAACTGCTCTGTTTTGGTTGAATAATTGGTGGCTCACAGTCTTGGTTGCAGCCTGTGCTGTGTGAGCACTTTCAGTGGATGTATATTTGTTTGTTTTTTGCTTTTTTTATTTTGGTAAGAGATGGCTGTTTTCTACGACACAAAGTTGTGTATGTACCAGGCAGGAATGTGCTGGCATAGCACCATATACACACAGGGATGGAGGTGAGAGGCGCTGGGTACGTTTCTCTCATTTGCTGCCAATTCAGCTGGTTCTGGTCTGTGGTAGTTCCAGGTCTTTGTCTCAGTGGAGTAGGAGCAGCCAAGAGTTCGGGCTTTTGAGCTGTGTATTCCTGTGAGTACTTTGAAGCAGGCATAGAGCCTCTCAGGAGTCTCTCTTGCAACCTCCTGCATTTTTTGTGCTGGTGATTCTGCCTAAATCAGCCCAGATTTACGAATGGGTTCATCTATGCTTGCTAGACAGAGATAAGTTTTTCTTCCATTGAAAGTCAGTTATTTTCCCATTCATCTGCCAGCTTATGGTTATTGATAGGATCCCTTCCAGTCCAGGCAGGCACAAAGCTGAAATGGGCAGTGAAACCCCACACTGTTCCTCTGGCATTAGGATAGTGATTCTGCACTAGCAGGCACCAAGATAACATGGGAGCGGCAGGGCTGTTGACAGCAACACATGGTTGCAGATGTTGAATCCCAAATTAAAAACAAGTGGCAGTGACAACAAGACCAAGAAAAGTGCTTATTAATGAAGTTACTTTGAATCATCACATGAAGGACTGACAGCGGGGTTGGGTGAAGAAAACAAGCACCCGCAAGGACAGCCTTTGTCTGGCACAATGAGCTCTCTTGGCCATATCATTCTATTTCAGTAAACATCCAAGAATAGCTGATTTTTAATTCCAGATTTCCCCAAGCAATCATTGCAAATAATAACAGAAGTCCTTTAAATAAAACAGCTGGTCTTCTAAATTATTTTAAGTTTTGGTACCACAGAGCTTTCTAAAGACCGGGATGTATTTTGACAGTTCTATTTAGCTTATTTGGAGTTTAAATATTGACTTTTTTTTTATTGTAGAAATCCAGAGAGAATCTTTTCTTAAGGTAGCAGCTATTTAAACAGTCTGCTTTAGTCTAATGAGTTTGTTGTTTCAGAAGGAAAATGAAACATGAGGAGTATCTAAAGCCAGTTGGAAATCCAGTGCCTCCAAGTGAAGATTGATTTATTGAAATAATTGTACTCAATTTCGAAACTAAACATTCTAAAAGGCAAAGAGATTATTGTTCATAGAAAGGGTGTCATGAATCCTTTCACAGTTGATCAACCTGTGCTGCTCAGCAGAGGAAAGGTGGAAGAAATATCACGGTCCCTCCTGATTAGAGTTTGATTGTTGCGTTGGGTGTTGATGAACTGAAACAGTGACATTCAGCAAACAGGTTTTAAGGGGTTTTTTTGGCAGATAGGTAATGGAGAGTGAATATTCGTAGTAGACTGTATAAGCTTATCCCATCAGCATCCTGGATTGCCTCAGTCAATCATAGACCCCCTGAAAAATACTGGTGGGATTGGCCTTGTGGAGCACAGGCTCATTGACTTTTATTGTGCAATGTTTTTTGTCCTCTGTAAGAAGATGACAGTGGGACCAACAAAGACTTTGCATTCAACTTCTCTGTAGTTGCAAACAAGAGAGTTTGTTGGCAAAAGGAAATCGGGATGGCCACTTGGTCTTGGTAGAGTGGGAGATGCTCTGACTATTTTAGGAGACATCATCAGTGTGAAATCAAATTAATTACATTTTTACAGTACTCAACACATACTTTCAGGTGTTATATCTATGCCTGGGGTGTTGGCAGTGTCGTTTTTTCTACTGCTTTCAATTTTCACCTCTTCAGCTCCATGAGAACTTGACAAAAGGCAGCCAGACTGAGACTTTATTCTGCGGTCTCCTCTTATTGGAAATATGTGTACAGCATCCAGAAAAGCAAAGGGATTTCAGCATGACAGCTGTGGTCTGCTTGGACCCAGCTGGAAAAACTGGGGCTTAAATGTATTATTTCAAAACAGCAGCTGTGAAGATGGTGAGTCACTGCAAAAAGTGCTGACAGACTCTTACTATGTGTGTATTTTTATCCCATATAGGACTATATGTCTAAAATACAGTTAAAGTATTGGATTACCATTAAAAGGAAGTGCTGTAATTACAGAGTGTAGAATTTCTCTAGGAAAATTTCAGGTTCTTAGAAGTCTCAGAAGACAAATTACATGGGTTACATCACTGTTTTCCTTACGCTGTGGAGATCATGGGGTTGGAAATGGCTGTTGAAAGTTATAAACGTGAGAAATTTTGGATGTACTTGACCAGGAGAGACTGGAATAAGTGCTGAGGTTCAGGGTGAATCAGTCATTTTGAGTCTTAAGACCAAGGGAAGCTGGTGGATGGGGATAGTGGAAAATCATTACTTTTTAACATACTCAGAAGATACTTTGTGGTGTTTATTACAGATGATGCTCATAGCACAGAATTGGGTGGATACTCATTTGTCAGCCTCTGTGCCAAACTGCAGGTACACCTGCGAGCTCTGGCTGGCAAAGGTATCACACACTTCCATTTAATGGAAATTAAATGGTGTCACATGTAAGAACTTGAGTTCAGTTGGCCAGGAAAGTCAGAAGTAGTAAAAGATTATTTGTCATTGAAGGCTATAAATACCTGTGGTCAGATCCCTTTAGAAGCAGCTCAGCTGGTTGGATACGTCATCCCTGGTGAGCAGTAGCTGAGAAACACCATTCCCATTATAGCCAAGCAAACCCAGTGAGGATTTTGTAAAAGCTCCCAGTTAATTAAGTCATCACCAGTTCAGCAAAAACAATGAAACCATTTTAAAAATCGGGATGATTGTTAATACAGTTAGTTTGTATTGATGGGGGTCGTCTTTGATTATTCATCTCCAGCTCAGCATTACTTTTGAATGCAACACAAATGGAAGAGCTGTGGAGTGTAACGGGAATGAGTGTGGCTGAGAACTTATCTAGGAGAGATGCAGTCCTGGTGGTCTTGATCACCACTCACACCTACACAGTGAAACTGTAACTTAAAGCACTTGCAATTATAAGACAATCCCAGCTGCTTGTTGGTGTTGTAGAAAAGAGAGAGAGACGTTAAGTTTTCAAACTATGTGTAAACTTAAACGTGACATTTCTGGCAGCAGGTGGAAAACTTTGCTTCTTCAGGTGCAGGAATCAAATCTTATTTATGTTAGCTCTTACCTTACAGATGCTTTTAGAAAGGCTGAAATATGTAGCTCAAAGGAAAAATACTCTGCCTGAAGCTAGTAAAAAAAAGTCAGACCTGTTTCTCTTTCATCTGGCTACCATTAAAATACAACTGTAAACCATGTATTGCAAGAATTGGTTATGAACTCGCAGGTATGTCTAAAGTTTTAAAAATTAAAACCTCTTGAGGAAATAGTGACCTTGCAGAGCTTAAATTGCTTATAGAATTCTGAGGGCTGAATTAGTTAGGAATTGTGGAGAACAAGATAAAAACTAAGTAAAAAAAAAAAGTACAAGCTGTTCCTTCCTGCCTGTCCAAGGGCTGGGAGGAAGCCCTGACTTCGGGCTGAACTGTCTGTGTTGGTGTTTCTTTTGAGTTTGCCTCTTATCGTATTTATGATCAGACCCCAGCAGCTTTAGCAAATGACTCGTGCAGTAGCTCAGCTTGGAGTGATGAACTAAGCGTCTCCTGCGACTGCGATCGATGCTGTCAGCGGGATGAACTGGCACGTGCTGATGGGGAAGGACGGATGTAGAACTGTGCTTACCCAACAGAAGCATTTCTCATGAACTGTATAGGCTGAGACAGTTGGGGTTGTTTAACCTGAAGAAAAGAAGGTCCTGGGGAGACCTCACAGCAGCTTTACAGTACTTAAAGTGAGCCTACAGGAAAGCTTTTTGGTATGCCCTTTTGTGACAGGACAAGGGGTTATGGTCTTAAACTTAAAAAAGGTAGATTGAGACTAGTTACAAGGAAAGAATGTTTTACAAGGAGGAAGAGGTTTTCCAGAGAGGTGGTAGAAGCCCTATCTCTGGAAACATTCCAGGTCACATTGTCTCTATTCACTGCAGGAGAGGTTGGACTCATGAGCTTTAAGGTATCTTCTAGCCTAAACCATTACATAATTTCTTGAATACAGTCTTGCAAACTCTGCTGTCCTTCTAGATAATGTGAAATCTACTCATCTGCATGTTGCAGACTCTAAACTCTTAGTAGTAATAAGTCTTCACTCGTTTGTCTCTACCTTTGTGTCAAAGGTGCTGCTCCTCAGGAAATTTTTGGTGGCAGTAGGAAAGTTCCCAGTGGCTTCTGATTGTCAAACATTATGGATATTTAGTTAAATGGTAAATAAGAGGTGCTGTGGAAGGAAAGCCATAAAGACAGAGACCTTGGCCAAAATACCATGCAGCAAAACGGTCTATAAATTACCATGCTAGTTAACTCAAACAGCAGCGGAAGCAAAGAAGCTTATATTGGCCATAATGGGACACTTAGGGGTTTTTTTACAGCAGGCTGAACTTTCTGCCAGTTAATTTTTATGTTGTTTTTAAACTTGATCATCTTCACTACTGTTGTCCAAATGCCATTAATTTAAAGAACTGTCAATCAGAGCTGGTGATTAGTATGCAGGGCTTGGTGTGCAGAAGAATTCATTGAAGGTTGAAAGGCTGTGGTCCATTTTGCTTGTGTACAGAACAGAGATAAAATACAGCAGTGGCTGTAACAAAGTGATGATGGCTCTCACAAAGCACACAGTCTGTTCGAAACAGCACTTTGATGCCAGAGTTTTAAAACTCCATTATTTGATGTTTAACCATAAAAAAGTACTTTCTAAAGACTAGGCAGACATCACATGCAGTAGTCAGCTTTTAAGCTTTTCTTTCAGATTGAAACCAGGAATTGGTGCAAACATCAGAAATTCCTGTAAGAATGAGTATTACTATAAACGGGAAATAAAATGCACTGTAGAATACTCCAAGTATGAGGTTGTTCTACTAGTTGAAAACTTTTGCTTGCTTTATCACTGACCTGATAAATGACTGAGCCATGTTGGTTGTAACTTAGGTCTGTTGACTTTCCGCTCTTTGTTATAGATGGTGTCAGATTTGTACCTAAACAGAGCAACAAGCGGTAATGAAACTGGGATGCAATAAACGTTAAATCTCAATGGTCTACAAAATGTCACTTAGGAAACTCTTTGATGTTTGTGGAAGCAGGGTATTAGCTTTATTTGTCAGTTCCATCTATTTGCATTTCTGTGCTTTTTGCTTCCTGAGGAATTTTTTTTTTCCATTTAATTGGGTAGAAAAGCTAAGATAGATACTTGTTAACAGGCTTAATTTGCAGTGCTATGCCAAAGGTTCTGTACAAGTCTTCGTAGGCTGTGTGTTCCTCCGGCTGAGCTCTTTGCAGTGGTGGTTATCCATTATATCTGATGACTTTGATGTTTTTTGCTCCTAAACAGATTTAAAAAAATCAGTATCTCATCTGCCTTGTCACCTCATTGTTGCGTGAAAGAAAGGGCAAATTTGTGGTCTTTCTGTTTGTGCTCTGCTCCCCACACTCACGAACCTGCGGATGTGTCTAATGGTTCTGGCTGGTGTTATATCTGTGACTTTAAAAATCTGAAGACTTCAGTCTTCATACCAGACTTACATAATATAAAAAGTTAGTCAAATTTACCAAATTATCTCATGAAAACTAATTTTTCTCAAAATTTTCTAAAATTGTTAGTGCACTGAAAATTATGGTCATCTCTTGTCCTTGTTTAGTTTTAGAAATTGAATAAAGTGAAATAGCGCGAGGAATGATATTTTAATAGCAGTTTATCAGTTTTACAAACTTCCCTTTGCACATGGACTTTGGATACTGAACCATGTCATGTTTGAGCATGATTTTTTGTCATGCAAAGTCATATTTTTTGAAAACTTTTAACAGTTATTTAGCTCAGAGGAGTGGGCAAAGAGACATGGGGGGGAATGTTGGATTTAGCTAAGTAGGACTGGGCCTGGTTTGTACTTGGATGGGAGACATTCTGGATACACCAGGTGCTGTAGGTCTTACCCCCCTCCAGCAGTGAGGGTTGGACTTAGATGATCTTTTGACATCCCTTCCAACATGTAACATTCTATGATTCTGAGATATGTGAGTTAATTTCTCTTTCATACACATAGGTTGTTTACCAATATTTTGCAAATAATGGTTCAAAAACCAATCATTCCTCCATCAAGAAGCATGAAGGAAACCAGAGATTAACAGTGACAGAGACAAAATTACATTTTCCTTTAAAAAAAGAATTGATGAATCAAATTGAGTCCTGGACTTCAGTCAGCTTGTTGATTGCTACGCTGAAATACATGAAGCTGCTGACTGATGTTAATGTCCATGGAGAAATTCCAGATTGCAATGTCAGTGCGGAATGTCTCAGCCTGGGAAAGCCACATCATATAATTCACAGTATTCTTCCTGACCAAGGGCTAACTCTGAAAAAACCCATCATCTCTGCTAACATAAGCCTGATGGCTAGCACTAGTTGTTCTTAATGCCAGAAGCCTGTTGCCAAGCTCATTTGTTACTCTAATCACCACACTAAAGCAACTGCTGTGTAATCCCAAAAGGTACCTTCCAAATCATACAGATTTCCTAATGCCACCAAAATGTCCTCACTCGGGGTGTTCTCTAATAGCAGAAGATGCCTGAATGGCCAGAATGGAAACAGTCATTTGAAATCAGCAAAATGATGGAACAGAGACAATTGTTTTCTGCTGGCTTGCTCACCAATTTCCTTGCAGATCAGAAGAGCTGCTGGCTCCCTAGAGCCTGGCCAGTCCCCCAGCTTCACTGTGGCCTTCTCAGGCTGACATCAACTCCATGAAGCTTCTTAGGGAAGAGAGTAGTTCTTCAGATTTATACAACACAGTGATTAAGTGTGATAGATTGTCTTCCGGCAAAAATCAGTGACTTACCAACCTGTCTGTGGGTTTCCCTTCAACTTCATTGTAGTTGCCACACTAAAGTTTATACATGGAACAGCCCTATTGAACGTTACTTGGAGATAGAATTGGTGTGCAGCTGTATGTATGACCATGGAAGCAATGTGACTCTTAAATTACAAAATGCATCTAATAGTTACTAAAGAATATGTACGTAATTCATGCTTTAAGCAGTATATTGCCCTTATCATCTCCTTATTTTATTTCCTTTCTTAAAAACAACAGCTGCACTTAAATTCATTATAGGTAAAATATTTAAATTTTCCAGAATTTATTGCAAAATAAAATTTGACATTTTAAATATAACTTTTAATATAATATTTTATTTCATTTGTTTATTTTATTTCATTGGTTATCACTTTTCCATACTCTTAAAGCAGTGTAGTGCTTGAGACTGACTTCTCAGAGTTCCGCTGTACCCAGCTTCCCACTGAATTTCCTTGTGCTTGGTGCCGATAAGGGAGTCTCTGCCCCTGGAAACAGCTGCAAGACAGGGAGTGTGGATTTTTGGCTCTTTAAATCACCAGGCAGTGGTTTGCATTTTAAAGCACAGTGTACATTTATAGTACTGTTTGCCTGGTAAAGAATTTACAATCCTTACGGAATGCCCAGGAGTATTTTATATGAGAAAAACTAGTAAACACAAGAACTGTAAAAAAAAAAAAAAAATTAAGTCATTGCATCCCAAATAATTGGTATAATTAATTCTGTTTAATGTCACTCCAGTGCTGAAAGGTACTCCAACACCATGCTTTACGGATGCTGAGAGTGGAATAGTAGAGTTTATTTCTGTGGCGCCTCTTGCACCAAAGCTGCTGAGGATCACATTTTGGAGACCTGCAGCCAGGGCTCAATTCTTGTTTTTCTGCCTAAGCAGCAGCCCTGGTTCAATGTCTGTCTAAACCTGAACACCTGCAGACTTTCACGATTTCACAAGGCAAATCTAGGAGTTTGGTTCTGCAGTTGCAGTTTTTTCCCCTCAGTCGGTTTTTGAATAAGAACCTGTTACTTGTAGGCGCAGTTGGCAGTTGGCCGTGCAAGGTGTTAGTGCAGAGATTTGCAGTAACTCGCAGTGCTCAGTTCAGTCCTCTTGGGGAACCTCAGCCAGGCTGTAGGAAAGAAGCCTGCACGTCCTTGACGTGCTTGTAGCTACAGAGAGAGGTTTAGGAGGGTGTTTTGCAGCCTGGAGGAGCTTTCACATGTTCCACATAAAGAGCTAATGTAGCCTTCTTTTAGAAATAACAGCTGGAAATCGCACTGTGGCAGGTAGGACGAGCTCTGCTTGAACTGGTTTTGCAGTGCCCAAGAAAAATAAACAGAGCAGCTATGCTGTGTCCTGAGGCTACAAATCTGAGAAGGAGGATAATGGCAGGAGCAGGGAAGAGATCATTCCCCTGTATTGACACTGGTGAGGGTGCTCCTTGAACACTGGGTTCAGTTTTGGGCCTCTCATTCAAAGTAGGACATTGAGGTGCTGGAGTGTGTCCAGTGAAAGTCAACAATGCTGGGGAAGGGTCTGGGGCACAAGTGCTCTGAGGAGCACCAGAGGGAACTGGGGTTTAGCCTGGAGGAAAAGCGTGACCTTCTTATTCTCTACAACACCTGAAAGGAGGTTATAGGGAGGAGGATGTCAGTTTCTTCTCCCAAATAGCAAGTGATAGGGTGAGAGGAAATGGCTGCACCAGGGGAGACAATTTCTTCCCTGAAATGGTTATCAAGTATTGGAACATGATGCCCAGGGCAGTGGTGGAATCCCGATCCCTAAAGGAGCTGAGAAGCCATGTAGATTTGATGCTGAGGAACTTAACAGTGCTGGGGTTGATGATCTTAAAGGTATCCTCCAACCACAATGATTTTGTGATTCTGATTTAACGGGCTGTCAGACTGCACAGAGAGAAGCAGAAACGCCAAGGGCACTTCACGTCTTTACAGAGAAGCCTCCAAATAACCTGCACTGTGTGTAGCTGTTACCATCTCTGCTGACTCAGCTAGGCTGTGTGAAGTTGCCCCATACTGGGACACTGTTTGAAAGGGAAGTCCTGGTAAGTTTTTCTGCAAGGCAATGCTGAACCATCACATTTGATAATCTGTATTTAAATATTTGTGGATTTCAATTGGCAAGTCTACTTATGAAGTGTTTTATGTTGCACTTATAACACAGGGACAGATCTGATTTAAAGTAATGTATTTGGACTACTTTTTTTCTTTCTCAGTGTTCACTTATGCACATTTTGAAGATCTAGGGCTAGTCCAGAACTGGAATAAAAATAAGACTTCACAGATCTATGTTACACAGGATATTATTTCTGTGCTTCATATCTGATTTAACTGAAATTATACCGTGCTGAATCCAAATAGTACCATGTTCCTGATCAACTGAGGAAGTTAATAAAACACTTTTAGCATTTTAGCTTTGTACTGAATATACTGTGTAAATTGATTAGATTTTTGCATCAAGAGGAAGAGAAATAATTGGTCATATCTGAGTTGATTCTGTTCTCCTTGTAGCATTTAGACTGAATTGCTACTCAATGGAAAAAGCAGGATTGTACAAGTTTGTCCGTCTAACAGCATTTCAGAACCTTCCTATATTTGAAGAGAAAATCAATTGTCTGCTTTATCAGGCTTTTATTTGGGGCTTCAATTCCTACCATGATTCCAACCTCTGCTGTCACAGATTAGTCATGATGTATGTGTGGGACTACACAACAGGAGTCATTAACACATAATAGGAAGTACCACCAGTATGATGTAGATGCACTGTACCTGTAAACTACATAAACCCAAATGCGTATGAATGTCTATGGGTGCAGTTATAAGCCTACACATATAAGGACGTGCTGAATCGCCTCCATCTGGAAAAGACTGACCTTCTGCTCCGCAGAGGAATTACATAATCTCTTCTAGCTACTACAACTGCGTAGATCATATTCTTAGAGCAGACGTAAAAGTCTGAACTACTGTCTATTTGAGAAATTTTACCTCAGTACTCGCGTTTCTCTTTCGCTGACACAGAAGAAAGTAAATCCTTCTTCTTGGAAGGACAAGATTTACTATGAGACTGTACCTTGACAAATGACTTTTCCTGCCTTTAGCAGCTCCAGGAAGGGCATCTTTAGAAACAAGTGGGTGCTTACGTCTGCCATTGAACAGGAGAGCATCAGAAGTTTTACTTGGCCTGTTTGGGTTCCGTGGGTGCAAACTGCATTTGGACATACTTATCTTACACATTTCTCTTGAAATGTGCTACTTTTGTTTTACTAAATTCTTGCAGTTTTGTAGCTACTGAGTTCCTTGAGGAAGCAGATTTGGGCAGTGTTGCTTGGTGTGATTTTGCTTTTGCTGCTTTAAGTGGGAAAAAGGCATTATTGCAACTTTTCAATAAGGAAGGACAAACTACGTCCTGCCTTATTCATTAGACCCTTTCAGGCTGTGACCATTCTGTCACAGCTGAGATGACAGGAGGCCATCCTTCACAGCGATGAACATGTCAGCCCGTCCTCTCCTCAGCTGTCACCGTATCATTACGCATATGGCAGAGGGGGGAAGGAGGGAAAAAAAGGTGCCATTTGATTGAAACATGGATTTGTGCAGACATAAGGATCGTGGCTCAACAGATGTGAGCTTTATGTTTGGAATAGGAGGGCAAATATGAATCAGCCTTTATTAAAGTTTGCATAGCTGCTGCTTCTTACTGACACGTAGGGTGAGAGGGGTTCTGTGTCTTCCCCTTTCCTGCACGAAAGACTTTTCTAATGCCATTCATGATTTGGCCACCCGCAAAAGAAGCTGCTTTGTTTTTAGTAAGACTGCACCTCTCATGGGGTTCATAGTAATAGATACAGCTCCTAGTCCTAACCTCCACAAATTTAAGTAGGAGTGCCTCGTGAAGACTGAGCAGCTCGCTGCCTGTCTGAACCGTCAAAAAATGACATTTCAAGTCAGCAGTGGTTGGAGAAGGTTTGGTTTCTAAGTGGAAGACTGTGCCGGAGCTCAAGGTATAGCTTGCAGCAAGACCTTGAGTAAAAGGCTGCGTCTTAAGAATCTTTTAACAAGCATAGCTCAGATAATGCAAATTGTGTGTGTGTATAAGTAATACAAAGCAACTTTCCAAATGCCTTAAATTAAATAATCATTGCAATTAAAAATCTACATTGTTATGATTCGCTACAAATGACTCTGACCCAGACTGTGTAGCATAATTCTACAGCTGCCTAAAGAGAATAAAACCATCCCATTCAGATTTCACTGCTGTCTGGTATCAGAAGTGACACTGCAAACCATTATATCTGCTTCAGAAGGGGGTTTTGATGCAGTGAAATCAGGCACTGGATGGGCTGTCATTAAGTTATCTGAAAGCCTGATGATAATGTGAAGTAAATAAGATGTAATGTCTGTGATGACCACATCAAGGAGTTTGGCAATGCGATTATGAAAAGGAAGCAATAGCTAGAGGAAGGACAGAGGAAAGGAAGAGCTGGAAAATACAGGGCTGTGACCTCTGGTTCAGTTAGTAGAGCGTGGGATTCTGAATCCCAGGATCACAAGTTTGAGCCCCGTGTAGGACAGCGTATGTTGAGGCAGTCTAGGTACACCAGGTGTACCAGGCTTACCCTGCTCCAGCAGAAGGGGTTGGACTTAGGTGATCTTTTGAGGTCCCTTCCAACCTGTAACATTCTGTGATTCTGTAATATGTGTTTTTCTGACTTTGTCCATTTAGATTGGCCTGATTAAGTAAGAAAAAAAAAACAAATTCAAACTTGTGACTCCTGAATTTCATGTAAGTCAGTTTTGAGTAGATTCTGTAGTAATAGAAGAGCTTACCAGAGGATCCAAGGGCTACCTGAGAAGGACTTAAAAAAAAAACCCTAAAAAAAAGTCTTTCAATATTCTGGCCTAAACTTGATCTAATTTACTGTAGTTACTACAGATTAGTAGAAATGAATTTAAACTGTGCTTAGTGCAGAGGTGCTTCTCTGATCTACGGAGCCAGGATGGAAACGTGCACTCAAGTATCAGCCATGTGCATGGTGCTTCTTGTCCAGACCCTGAAAAATCCCATACTCAGTACTTTTAAAACTTACATAATGTGTTCCAGTCTCAATTGCTCTATCTATTAACCTATATATGTCTATACTGGGAAAAAGAGTGCAAATCTAAGATGCTGTTTGCTATTCCAGTCTGTCCTTGAATCTTCAAATAAATCAGACAGAGTGAGACCGCTCTGAGTTTGACACAGCAGTTTCACAGGGACTGAGTCGCAGGGCTCTCACTGTTGGAACTCGGTGTAGCCACAGTGTGTTTACAGAAGGTTTTTAAAGCATTAGTTAGTATTTTCAGATGAAAACGTGGCATCGGTGATACTTCCTTGTAACCACACTCTAGGCAATGCCACATCTTTTGAAGTAGGATCAGTACTGTATGCAAAGCTCCTTTTTCTTAGAAATAGAAATGCTGAGTATTTTTGACTGTGACAGGCTTTTAAAATACTTCTCTTCACTGTCACCGGGCTTTAATAAGGGCAAACATCACACAATAAACTAAAAGGTCATATATTACAAGAATGTAAATATATGGTAAATCCTCAGCAAAGATATGCCTTGAAGTTTGTTGGGGGAGTTCATTCCTGTTTAGCTTTTACAGGGGTGGTGTATCTTAAGCTTTTGTTTATCAACAAATATTATCCTTCAAAAATTTTAATGCTGTCCTTAAGTCTTTCTTCCGTGTTTGCTTGTCTGGAAAAACAGTCTGGGGCTTCTTTAAGTTCTTCTTGTGCAATCCCCAGTGTAAAGTGATCTGGTGGTTTTTTAACATGTTTAAATTGTTTTCAGGAGCACTTGTTTTACCTAGCTGATATGAACTATATTTAAAATAAAAAAAAAACAAACACAAGGGGGAAAAATAGGAAGAATGATCAGCTTTCACTTTATTGCAAAACCCTGAAGTAGTAGATCCCTGTAGGTTGCTCCCGTCCGCTGCTTTCAGGTGCTCATTGATACCCCTGGGATTAATTACATGGATTGGCAATTAATAGGAAGCAAATTAGATCCAGCTGTACTATTCCAGATGTAAGAATTTCTGCCATTAGCTTAAAGTCCTTAGAAATTCATCTGAGTCTAAGCTAAACAAGAGATGGGACTAAAACATAAACCAAAAGTGAGAAAATCCTTGTTCTAAACTTAACCATTCAAAGATTTACTTTGAGCTTGATCCCATCCACTCCCGTGTGCCCCGGTAGAGGACTTTGTATTTTCTGTGCATATTAATAACAGGATGGCTAATAAGAGACAGTGAGTATTTGGGGGAGCAGGGTGTGTGTGTTGCTCTGTTAATTAATTTCTAGCACAACTGTTATTTTTGTGCTTTTTTCTTTCTTTTCTAAGGCCTTTTTTTCAGCAGCACTTACACCCATGTCTCATTTTTTTACTTTTCTGTAAATAACAGGTGTTTATTTTAGAATGTGTAAGAGGTGCTGGGAGGATCGAGCATCACGGTGGAACTGTACGCTCCAAAGTGAAAAGACTTTTGAAGCCAAGTGCTATTAAGAGTGTGTTTAATCAGGGAAAGTGACAAACAATTTGTTGTAGGGCACATAAATACTAGTGGGAAACTAATTTCAGTGGCAAAAAACCCAATCAGTTCTTGCATGTAAAGTAAATGGAAAAAGGGCATCCCTGCACATTACTGCTTATTCATTTACAGCACTCAGGTTCTTCTTTTCACCAAAACAGCTTTTTTTTAATGCACAGAGTAAAGCAAATGCAGAAAAAACACTCAGCACAGTGATATGCAAAACCAGCCATGGGATTTCTCCTTTTTTCTGCCTTTCTTAGTTGGTCATATTTAATAATCACAAACTGCCTTGTTGCTTAAGAGCCTGACCTTCTCCGTTAGCAAAGCTTGCACCTAAAAATCCTGCAAAGTTTCCATTTCTAAATGTCACTAAATATCAAATGGGTGCAGGAGATAAGAAGCAAGTCAATAAATGTTTGTGTTCTCCTCTTGATGCTCTTTTGTGTTTCATTTTATATGGGAAGAAAAATTAACCCAAGGTTTAATTTTTCCTCCAAATAAAAGAAAGAAAGACAGCAGAGCCTGAGGTAGCAGTAGGTTAAAATATTGATTACAAGACACAACAATTTACTGAAAAATAAATACCCCCAAAAAGCCTTCAGACTATTTAGGAGGAAGCCTGCCCTGCTTCCTGTGGTGGGAAGAACTATAATTAAAAAGCTATCAACAGTCTGGGATTGTCAAAAGTACTTTGTCACCTGAAGCACATTCCTTGTAATTATCTTTTGGGCTTTAAGCTACATCACCATTAACCTCCAAAGAAGAAGGGTTACTATGCTTTCTGGTGTGAGAAATTGTATCATCATGTAAATTAAACCCTGTTAGGTAGTCAAATTGGATTTGGAAAACGATTGAGTATTAAACCTAGTCATGTATATTATCAAATGACACAAAGCATGAAACGTTAAGGGAGAAAGAAACAGAAAGTGATGTTTTTTCCTTCCTTAAGATTGTCAACGTTATTGCATACTTTTTTCTTTTTTCAAGAAAGTGAAATCAAGAGAAGGAAATAAATGTTTATGTCTAGATCTATTACAGGGGGGTTTAAAATTTACTGACAGTAGGTAGTGAGACAACTCAGTGCTAACTGACAACAATACAGCAGGACTGGAAATCACTCTAATCTGTTCCTCAGGATCTCATACCCTGGCATAGTCATCAGGGTTGACAGACAGTGGCTCCTACTCATCCAAACCCAGAATTTCCCAGAGTTCTTCCTGATGCCTCTTGAGCAACAGCAACTAAATGGGAGGCAACTTCTCATCAGTGTAGCTCAGTCTACCTGGAACACATGAACAAGCTTTAATCAAATGCGAAAGCATTACTGATATTCTTTAGAACACAGAAAGTGTTATTTAGGGAGAACAGAAAGATTAGAACTGACCATATTTTCTTTATACTGTAGTCAGTGCATCATAGAATCATTAGGGATTGGCAGCGACCTTGAAAGATCATCCAGTCCACTCCCCCTGCCGCAGCAGAATCACTTAGGTCAAGTTGCACAGGAACACATCCAGGCAGGTTTTAAATGTCTTCTCAGAAGGAGACTCCACAACCTCCCTGGGCAGCCTGTTCCAATGCTCAGTCAACCTCAGTTCCTTCTGTTTCCTTTTGATATTTATGTGGAACCTCCTATGTTCCAGCTTACACCCATTGCCCCTTGTCCTATCAACAGATGACATTGAGAAGAGCCTGGCTCCATCCTCCTGACACCCACCTTTCAAATATTTATAGAACATTAATGAGGTCACCCCTCAATCTCCTATTCTCCAAGCTAAAGAGACCCAGCTCCTTCAGCCTCTCCTCATAAGGAAGGTGCTCCACTTCCTTCATCATCCTCGTTGCTCTATGCTGGACTCTCTCCAGCAGCTTCACATCCTTCTTGAACTGAGGGGCCCAGAACTGGACACGTTACTCCAGATGTGGTCTCACCAGTGCAGAGTAGAGGGGGAGAAGAACCTGAGATCAACATGCCCATCAAATCATAGAATCATGTGGACTCTATATAGATTTTGGAAAAGATCTCCAAAATCATTAAGTCCAACCCCACCCTGCCCACTAAACCATGTTTCCAAATGCCCTATCTATGTGGTTTTTGAACAGCTCCAGCGACGGTGACTCCACCACCTCGCTGGGCAGCCTGTTCAAACTCTTCACCACTCTTTTTAGTGAAGAAATTTTTTCTGATGTCAAATCCAAACCTCCCCTAGTGCAGTTTTGGGCCATTTTCTCTCATCCTATCACTGGTGACTTGTAAGAAGCTCTCCCAGCCCAGTGTCATGAGCAGCCACGCTGAGCTCTGTAATTGATGCGATGCTTCTGCCCAGGACAGTGTGGTCGTTCAGTGCTGTTCAGCTGAGCCTTGCTTGATACAGACTTTTGAATGCATCAAATAAAATATTTTGCCAAAAATGGTGTGCAGAAAGGAGAAGGGTAAACTTCTCCTTTAACAGTTAACGGTGAGGGAGGAGCACATACTATATTTTTCTCAGAAACAAAGAGTGCAACCCAGAGCTTTAGAAACTGCTAACTGCTAACGCGCAGTTCCATCATTAAGGAGCACATTCTGCTTTGTAGTCGCTAAATTAATTTGCCAATAATCTCCAAAGCTTCTGAGTCTTGAAATACACTTTTTAAATATATTTTGAAGAGAGGTTTGTGGGTTTTTTAAAATTTGCTGCCAAATTAGCGCTTGTTGACAATGGGCTGTAGCCAGCATTTATACTCCTTCTGCTTTCAGCTGGTGCAAAGTGGGTAATTGAAGTGGTGTGCACAGTAAATGAGAACATCCATTGGTTCCATATAAACCTTTTAAAAGCCTCGGAATGGAAAGTAAGGCAGGCTAATATGAATTGCAAAAGGACACAATTAATTTGTACATGAAAGAAGATTTTTAGTATGCCATTAGCCTCTGTAACAGCCAAAAATAAAAAGGCAACCGTGTATAACCTTGCCAAAAGTGTGACAAACTGCTTGTTGTGGAAAGGTTTTGTGTTTTGAGCAAATGAAGAATGTTTTTTATGAAAATTATTCCGTTAACCCTTATTGATGCCGATGAATTATGTCTAGAAAATTATATTTAACAAAGCTGTGATCCTTTCAGAGTAGTCAAAAAGTATCAGGAGCATTGGTAAGTGGAAGTGCTGTTGCTGTTTGGAAAGATTTTGGACTTTCCATCGGATTTCCTCTGTGTCCCTGCTCCTTTTCATGTGCCTTATTAATGGAAGTACAAGTTAAATAAAGTAATGGGAAAGTCTTGAATCTCTGTTCGTCATCCCATATCATTAGGAAGCTTTTTCCTCATCTTTTTTTCCTTTACCTGAATGTCTCTTTTATTCTCCTTTCTTGTCCCTGAGTTACTTCATCTTCTCCAGCATATATTATCTGCATATTATATAGCTTATATTCTATTTTTAGAAAAAGTATGTAAATTCTAACAAATTATTAAGTGGTTTTATTTCTAGCTGTATCTAGCCAAGGTCATAAACTGCTCCTGATGATTCCTGCTAACAATGAAAGTTAAATTACGCTAGAGGTATTAAAAAGACAAGATTGTGTCTGGTAAATGACTTTCTGCGCGTCATGGAAGAAAAGATAACTGTGAGGTTTCAGTAACCTGGTTCATCAATAGCTCTAATTCCTAGTCTGTCAGAGCTTACTTTTACCCGTTGTTACAATGCTGCAATAATTGTTGATCCTTTATGAAAGTATTTGACAGAAGTAATAATATAGGGGAAATAGGAGCTTGCTTGTGAAACAACAGAGACCTAGGGTCTTGTCAGTGACCGTGAGCAGCCATCATTTATATTGATAACATTTAAAATATCACAGTAGCTGGGAAAGATACCCCTGAATTTACAGCAATAGTAGGGAATACAAGTTATATCTACTGAAAATAAGTTGGAGGTCATTTGCTGGAAAAATATGTTACTCAAAGATTGTGAGGTTTGGAAAATTTAGTGTGTATTTATTTGAAAAAAAAAAAAGTTAATTTCTGGTACAATAACCTGAGGTAGGGGTGATTTTTATGCACCTTTCTCATGTTCCTGCTAAGGAAGAGTTTTATCGATTATCAGTCTGATTTTTTTCATCAGTGCAGCTCATTTGTAACTCTATTTAAAATCATTTGGTAGAAGGAGAAGGGGCAGTTTCTTGGTAATCAATACAATTTATCTCCAGACAGAAATCTTTGCAAGTCGTAGCGTCCCAGTGGCAGCTCAGTAGCTTCAGGACTACAACGTCCTGGTTGATCCGGGTCCAGTTGCCTCCTTGCCATTTCATAGAATCATAAAATCATTAAGGTTGGAAGAGATCTACAAGATCATCAAGTCCAACCGTCAGTTTACTCACCTTCATACTCTTCTATGCAAAGGGTTTTATATTTCTTTTGATATCTGTGTGGTTGTACCTGTCTCTACAAAGGACTTCTTTAAACAGCCAGTTGGATCTTCTTTATATTGATGTATTATGGCCTGTAATATCACTTGTGGCTGGAATATTTTGTTGTGTATTTGTATATCTATTTAGATTAATCATGTTAATTATATTCTGGGTTTCCTTCTTCCGCTTTTTGTCTTTTGGTGTTGTAAATCTATAGGAAACAGGAGTGATGAAGAACTTGCAGCTGGTGCATGCTGTGTAGCAAAGAGTCTGTTTCTCACCATTACACCCAGGTTTTTCTTCTTCCCCTGTAATCCTTCTTTGCCATTTCTGACAAATTTCTCCACTCCACTGTGTTTTATTTCTCTCATTTTTCCTTCCTCCTGTGGATAAATGCTGCCTTCTTCAGCCTCTCATATTTCTCCAGTTGTGTACCACTGAAGGCTCTGCTCAGCCCCGGGCAGTGTTTCTTTTATCCTGCTCTGTGCTACGGTCCATCTCATTGCAGCCATGGCACAGATTCTGGGTTTGCAGCTTTGCAGTAACTCACATTTTTTTGCCTGCTTTCCAGCTGTAGAAAATATTCCTCTTGACCAACCAGCAAGTGTAATTAGTGACAATTACAAGCCCATTAAGTATTCTGTAGTGCTAACCCCGGGATGGGATTGAGTGGCTGGGACAAAGATAAACAACCTGATCAAACATTCAAGTCAGCCCTTGTGTGAGCAGGGGGTTGGACCTCCTGAGGTCCTTACCACGTACATTATTGTGTGGTACCAAGTATAGCCTTTTTTTCCCCAAATAATTCTTTGAAGAGATGTGCAAGTCTCCCTAAGGATGCGTGAAGCATCTCCTCTTCTTCCCCATCTGGATTCCTGTGCTTCATTTTGTCTCCCAGAGAATCCACACTTGAAAGCACAGCCAGGGAAATTAGGCTTCTTTCCAAAAGAATTAGAGAAATATCAAGTTCCAATTAATCTTAAGTTTCTCTAGTTTGTTTTCTGCCTTATGTTCTGAGTTAGGGAAAATTAACAACAAATATAAAAAAACCTTCGTAATTACATAAACAAAACAGAATAATTTAAAATATAATTTATAAATTATACAGGGTTATATAGAGATTATATAATTAATAATAATTCTATATTTTATTTGATTCTTTTCAGGCCAAATAAAATTTCTTGTCTTATCTGTGTAGGAAAAACCCTACGAGGTGGAGTGTGCACTGTAACTTTTGAGGAGAACTGTACAAAGGAAGAGTCAGACTCACCCTGACATAATTCAGTGAGTTTTGGTGAAGTTGCACCAGGGATTAATTTGGCCCGAGAAGTTGGTAATCGTGTACCACAGATGTTACAGTATTTGAAGGCAATGGTCCATAATAGCAGAAGGAACAATATTGTGCCGAAAAGGACCTATCAAGTGAATGAGATGTTAGAGAGACTTTTTTTATACAAACACTGAATCAATTCTGGTTGTGAGATCCATGTAAGTAAATTAAAGACTTTGCTGGATCTTATCCTCTTAGAAGACACCTGCTGGTTCTGTGGCAATCAGAGGGCTTTTTAATATCATCCCATAACTGCCTATATAGAAGTGGAGAGTTCAGTAGGCAGCTGGTGCTTCTACTTCCTTATCAGTAGTCTTAAAAGTCTGAAGAAGTGTCTTTGTGTATAACTCAACGTCTTACAAACAGTTTTGTCTGACTAGAAGTGCTTCATTTAAGTTTGTAAAATATTTGCAAGTATTCATTGTAATTATATGTGAAGACTTTTATGTATTTTGAAAACCAGTTTATCGTCTGGAGAAGAGAGGTCAAAGGCATATTAGAACAATTATGGTTTGTACTCTGTGATTAAATACCAGAAGCATTAACCAGCTGCAGCATTGCAGTCATAATATTAGAATAAAAATGACAGTTGCTCTTGTAAAAGGCTAATGAGGTTGTATGTGTATATAGCTCTTTTGTAATTTAAAATCAGATACAGACCTGCACTGACTGATTCATTCCTCCCACTCAAAAAAGAGTGGATGCCCCAAATCTTTTGTGTGCCCCAAGGTACACATTGAGTCTGATGTGAGAATCCAGCCAAACTGAATCACTGCCAGCTCGTTCCCAGCAAACCAGCTAGTTTAAACGGGCAGCTCAAGAGCTCTGAGCTTTTGAGTTTCCTTCACTACGCCAATTCTAAGGGACGAAGATGAAACCTCAAAAGAGGCTTTGGTGACCTTACTCCTTCCCTAACTGATGTTGCAAACATCTTCCTGGGCAGTTCGAAGTATTCAGTAAAGTCCAGTTATTTCTCCTGAAGTAACTTAATAACCAGATGCTCTATTTTTGGAGAAAATATCCTGTGCACTTTCTCATTTCTTAGCAGTTTGGGGTTTGTTTTGTGATTTGTTTGTTTTCCCAGCCCTACTTCTGGAAAGTCACGTGAGTCTCAAGTTCTGCTCGTCTTGGTATCAGCTGCATTGTTGTATCAGCTCCTCCATTGTTGCTGGTGTGCTGTGCATGTGTTTTATTTAGATTAAAAGGCAAAGTACATTCATTCAAGGCTTAGGCAGTTTTGCATAATTAATTGTACAATACAAATAATTAAGTTTAAACTTTGCTAAATTGAAGTCCTCAGAAACCACATTTACCCGTTTTGTACTGCCAGGCGCACACTCTGCGTCTTCACTGGAGATTAGGTTTTTTTCCCAGTGCACTCAGTGCGAGGAAGTACCAGGACATAGGAACAGTCCAAAAAAAACCCCGAGCCAGCTGAGGAACCCTTGCACCTGTAAGAAGAGGGTCAAGTGCTCTTATCGTAAGACAAACGATTCCCCTTAGCTGCTGGATGGCCATCACATTGAAAAGGCCGAAATGATTTATGTGTCTCTCTGTCACTTCAGTCCCTCTCCTGGAAAGGTTGCCCTTGTCCCCTCTGACATTGTATTGTAACGCTGCGATGCATCTTGCACGTCTGTCCTGCAGAAAGTGGATTGAATGTGCCTGTCAGCCCCATGTGGTCTCCAGTCAACTATGATTTCTTCATTATTCTTGCCATGATTGGATGTCAATTAGTGGCTTAAAAATAAAGTCTTCATCAAGGTAGCAATCCCTTGGGCTCACGAGTCTCCTGACACCTTAACCATTTTATCTAATCTATTATATGGCTAGAAATGAAGAACTGCTGTCAGGTTGCACTGGGGAGAGGAAGCAAATGAGCTGCTATGTGCTTTGAGATCCTGGAGACCCAGCCTCCATTTAGAGGGACCAAGGACTATCCTCAGAGAGGTTCATCCATCCCAACTCAGTCCTTTCAGCTCAGTTACTGTTTTTCCCTGCATGATACAAAACCTTCTAGCTATGCCTAGCACGGCTTATTTCTGCCTTTTTACTGTTCAAGTAAAAGGTTAAGAACCAAAATATCTGCCAGCTAAGGGCTTTTTGACTGATTTTTCAAGATAGAGTCCAGCTGAGAGGTGTTGTATTGACAGCTGGTGAACCGGTCATAGAAATGACATCTGCCCATTAAAAATATCCGCCTTGCTTTTCCCTTGTCCTCTGGGATTTCAAGACTGCAAATCATTTTCATGAGAGCTGTAACCTTAGATCAAGCTATATAAAAATATATCACTTCCATCAAGTGAAATAATCACAGTATGATACAGGAATATTAAACAACTGCCTTCCTGCATGGAGTGCACAGGAATTTTCGGAGCTTTCGTCTAAGTGTTTCGATTGTTATTTCGTATTGTGACACCTGTAATTGTATCTAGCAATCTAGATTGAAATTCCTGACAAGGCTGCTCTGGGTTCCCCAGCATACATAAATCCATCACAGCGTACCAGATAGATTTTAAATTGATGGTACCACACCAAGCGCTGAAATAAAAGCACTAGCAGCACTTATCCTTGTAGACTAATAGCTGCAAATGATTTTATGAATCATTAGTTCAGATCCTATAGTCCTACCCATTTTAAACCGTTTCTAGATTAATGCTTTTTTGTCTGTGATATGATATTAATAGTGCGCAGGAAAGCATGCAGCTTCCAGCTGAGTGTCACAGCAACGTTTTTGTGATGGAAAGGAGTTTGTAGTGTTGCAGTAACTGATTAATTACTGTGATTTGAGTAGCTGGAGCTATTTTTTAAGAGACCATCTCCTCAGAACTGGTGTCCTGTGAACAGATCCCACTTCTGAGCATGGATTATGTGCTGTTGAGTGGGCTTGGGATGATAATGTGTCTGTCCTTCCTCTTCTCACTAACTTCGAGGCAATAGGAACAGCTAATGGCAAACAGCATCAGCAAAGCTGGAGTTTGCCTGTGCCTGATGGGTGACAGCTGGGTCGGTGGCAACAAGACACAGATGGATGTTGCTAGAACAGGTCCCCATATTTATTTCCTGCACCCTGTCCAGACCAGAGTAATTCCCTCCAGACCACGTTCAAAGAAGTTCTGAGATAAATTTTCTTCTTCAGCAAGTAAGAAAGACTGTGAATTCTCAGTTTTGGGGAGAAAGCATCATCTCAGACCCCTGTGCTCAAATCTGCAGAAAAGATCCCATTACACAAAGATGGGTATTTTTTTCTGTACAGTAGCTATGCATTTAACCATCATTTGCTTCTTCAGTTCCATTAGGTTTTTCCAGTATCGCTGAGCACAATGTGGTAAATGTCAGCAGCAGTTTGCAGCAGTTAGCTGGGTACCTCTTTCTAACATGAACTCTTACATCACATCCTCATCCTGCTGGAGGTATTTACCTGCTGTTTCCTACCTATTAATCTCTCAAAATGCAGTGAAAGGGGCTTGCCCTGATTACAATTTTCAGCAAAATGTGTTTGCTACTGATGGTATAGAATCACAGAACATTAGGGATTGGAAGGGACCTTGAAAGATCATCTGGACATGGTCCTTGTGCAATGTGTAGGGATGTGCTTTATGAATAAAGTCAACACAAGAAAGTTTTTTCATTTGGATGCTGGAGGCTCATTTTCCATTGAATCATAGAATCATTTAGGTTGGAAAAGTCCTTTAAGATCATCAAGTCCAACCATACACCCTATTCGACTAAGTCCACTTTTAGAGTCCAGCTCTGGTAGCTGTGGGTGCATCTTCTTCCAGAGTGTTAGTTGCAAAATAAAGGATGAAAATCTAAAAGATAAATATTTATCATACTTGCCCCTTCCCTGCTGCTGAAGAGGACACCTGGGTCTTCCAGTGTTCCTTCTACTCTCCATACTGGTGTCCTTTCCTTGGTGAGTGACTGTGTCTTGGCCATGATGGTCATGGCTGGAGCTGCATGGGTTCAACTGCCTACCACCATCAGGGACAGTGACCATAGGCGGTAACGCATGGACTGCAAAAACCATGCGTCCTTCTGCATGCCTGAGGCTTTGTGTGAGCTTGGTAACGGCAGTGTTCTCAGATAGAGCCCCATAAGAGTAATTAATTACTACACAGAATGGGCAAAACTATTTAAGCTGTTGTTTTAAAGTAAATGAGTCTCAACTCCTACCTTTTGGTTTAATAGCTATTTAATATTAATGATACTAAAATGGTGAAGTGAAAGTGGATGGAAAAATAAAACCTGGTTTGTCAGCTCCTGCTCAGGCAGAGCAACACTGATATTTCCCAGCTCTCTGTGGTCCTCCCTAGAGAAGCTGGGACAACTCGCCTTTGGAGGAGCCTCTCTGCTCTCCACTAAGTGCACAGAGCCAAGGAGATTAAACTCATCCCACATATTTAGCCAGGGATGGTATGATGTCACATCTTTAATGCAAGGAGAAGATCTATGGATCGGTTGTTGCTTAATTGTCTTCCTTTACTGTTCTGTCGAATCCAGGAGGATCAGAGGTTAGTAATAACAATGTGATATAAGGACCTGGAGGGCTGACACCTGAAAGGGATGTGCTTTCTATAATGAGAGCTTCTTGGAAACTGCTGCAGTTTTAGTGTTGTTCCTGCTGCATCAATTTGCTTCTCCTTCTACAATAGGTAGTAAATGACATTGAATATATTTTCTTTGTATCCCAGATGAGCAACTGACATCCATCTGTACCCCATTTGAAGTGAAAGTTGGAATCATAACTTCTTTTTTTCCCCCTTTTCTTCACTTTTCTAAATTCACAGTCTATAGTGTCTGGTTTACAGTACTAAAAATAGAAGTAGTCTGTGCATTTTGCAGATGTCTCTAAATAAAACATTCAGGCATGTCTACATTGTTGAGCTGCAGCCGATAATGTTATCAGCAGGTGCAAAAGTCAGATTCTGCATTTGACATGTTAGCACTTGATTTTTAGGTAGATAGATAGATAGAAAATTTTATATTTAGATCATGTTACCAGACGCAATATTCAATCAGAGCACCTTGAACACACTCAGGCTGACATTGATAGCTACCCGACGTGCTGCGGAGGTTACAGGAGACTTATCTCTATCATTATGTGCCTCCGCCGTTTTTAAATAAGCCGAAGGAATAAAAGAGGGTACGTATGCAAGAACAAGATTTCTAGAGGGTGCTGTGTGAACTTAAGAAGATGGAAGGGTGTTACATCCAGAACACACACTCGTGTAGGAGGCTTCTTCAGAGCAATGTGACCCACATTCTCGCTGGAGGACTGTAGTCACCTCCCATTTCCTAAAATTTTGGTAGTTCTTTCTGAATTTGAAATTTATCCTAGAGAGATCTTGTGTCATATAAATGAGTATTACCCACCAACTTCAGTAGTGCCACAAGGATTTCCATCGGGTCAGAGTCAGTCCTCAAGCCCTTGCAGAGGTTAGGAGGGCGTGCGTGTACCTGAGTCAGCCTGCTCTGTCTCGTTGTCTTAATTAATTCCTGGACACTGTGCTCAAACAGGTCATAATATTCATCAATTCCCCACTTCAAATAAGCAAGAAAAAATCCAGGAAGATTTTTCTATCATGATTGGTGTTCCTAATGTAGTGAATGATGGATTGCACTGAAATCCTTGCTGTGACAATGTCCCGTTTTGAAATGTGTCGGAAAAGAGACTGGCTTTAGTGCAGAGGTACACAGGAATAGTTAAAGGTGTTTTGGTGGAACAAGCTGGGTTTAGAAGGGATGTGGGAATATTAAGATGAAGCCTGAGTTTAGACATGTGTAAACTTGTTACTAGGCTTTAAGTTACTAAGTTTTAAAAAAATATTTTTGCAAGGACATCCTTTAATGTAGTTTCATTTTTGTAAGCTCTAAAAACAATACAGTGTGTTTGGGGAAACCTTAGTGGTTCTCTAACACAGAGAAGCCTTTTTAACTACCTAGAGGAAGTAGTTAAAAAAACCCGCTCTAGATTTGATCTACAAATGATGACTATGCAACTGTCCAATTTGCCTTTATCCCTAGAAACAGGAGGGTTTCTGACATAGAAGAGAAAATTATCCCTTTATAAAGACAGAAGGCAGAGATAGTAAATCCCAGCAAACCTCACTCCCAAAGCTAACCTGCCACTTTCATCTAAAAAGAGCATGTCAACCCGAAAATTATTTCTTGATCTTTGATTGAGCGTTTGCCACTCAGTCCAGCTGTCCAGTGTGATCAGCAAGATCAAACTATCAGGGAGTTGCATGTAGGAGGTCACATGAGACTATGAGATCTGCTTTATCCAAATCTGAACAATCACCAAAAAATCAAACTGCTAAATCCTGCATCGAAAACTTTTAATTTCTGCCTCCAAGATCAAATCTTCTCTCACTTATTTTTTCCAAGAATGTATCAAGCTTTCCTTCAAATCAATTTTCCTTTACCGGCTTCTTTGGGAGGTCTACAAATTCTCAGAAACCTCCTAAATTCAAGTCTAAATTTATTCATGAACAATTTATAGCCTCTCGGTCTTGTATGAGCGTCAGCCTTTAAAGTTAAATAATTCTTCTTCCTCCCTGCTGTTTACTTCCAAATGTACCCTATAAAGAATAATTGTATCCCCTCTCAGACTTCATTTTGCTAGGCTAAACAGACCAAGCTCTTTTTAATTTCCTCCTCCTTAATCATCCTACCAGGAGTTAGCTGTACTTTCTCATATCAAGGTGTGTAAAATGGTTCCTGTTACTCTGCGTTGCATCCTGGCGATGCTTCATGTCTCTGCCTTACCTTCATGAATTATCTGTTGCTAAATTCTGCAAATACAGAATGTACTTACAAGCTAATCTTAAACAACTTGAATCTTAATGGAGTCAGGAATTACTGTTTGATGGTGATGCCTGTTACTGCCTAATTGCTTGGGTTGGACTCAAGCCTTTGCATTCAAACATGCAAAAGCTTCTGAAAACTTTGATTTCTCTAAGTAGCTTTATTGTCTATTCAAGAGGCATCTTCTCTGTAGAGATGCAATTTTGTGTTGAATTGTAACCACTCTAAATCCATCCTGAGCAGGCTCACACTAGCTATAAACAGTTGGCCTCTCTAATTCCATCAACCATGGCACAGGACAAGTTCTTCAACATGGGCCAAGATCCATAAAATTCCAGTTTCCCCCACATGTTGCTTATTTTCCATGTTAGGCTCCTTTTGACACCTTGCTTCATGCATCAAATTATTTCAAATTTTATTTTTGACTAACTGGGCAATTAGCCAACATTCACCATAGTCACAGAATCACTCTAGTTGGAAAAGACCCCTGGGATCATTGAGTCCAACCATCTAACCCTACTTTACAAGTTCACCCCTAAACCATAGCCCTCAACACTTCTTCCAAACAATCTTTAAACACATCCAGGGATAACAACTCAACCACCTCCCTGGGAAGCCCATTCCAGTGCCTGACCACCCTTTCTGTGAAAAACTTTGTCCTGATATCAAGTCTAAACCTACCCTTGTGGGTAACTTGAACCCATTCCCTCTTGTTCTATCACTAATTGCTTGTGAGAGGAGACCAGCAACAACGTCTTCACAACATCCTTCCAGGTAGTTGTAGAGAGTGATGAGGTCTCCTCTCAGCCTCCTCTGAAGGAGGAGTTCTGAAGAATTCCAAAAGGAAGAAGAGACAAGCAGTAACCTAGTAGTCCTTCTTGTGACCTCTGGGATTTGCAACCAAGCCGAAGGACCTCGAGGTTTATGTTTTTCTGGATGATACAAATATTTGTGAATGAGTAGTACAATCTGGGATAGCAAGTACACTACATAATACCTGGAAAGCAAAATGCCAAACTCATAAATCTCTTCCAGTGATCTCATTTTGTGATCATTAGGTGACCTGCCAGCATAATAGACAGATTCAGTGGTCTTGTAATTCTTTTGTCTGCTCCTGAAAAACCAAATGTGTGACAGACAAGCCTGCCTAGCAGTAGTGTGGACTCCACTCGCAGCTCTGCCTGCCGTGACCTGCCCAACCTCTCTATCAGTGCAGCTGTACATTTGGTAAATTACTATTATCTGTCCCCTGGCAGGGACTGGGGACCTTGGTTGTTAAGAATTATAAAGAGCAGAGAAATATTATAGGCAGGCAGTAGAGGAGCAGAGATGATAACTTATGGTTTCTTCGCCAGGACCTTTGTCCTCTTTGTGCTGCAGTGGGAGGGTATTGTGGTGAGTGGCTCTCGGAGCAAACGTGGCACTTTATCAGCTCCTGCAGAAGCATGTTGTGGAGTTACAAAATTAATGATGCTCCCCCAAGACATGAGGCAGGTCTAGATACAAGTGTCTTCAGACTTCCAGCCCTGTGCTTTAATCTCTGGCTGTGCATTTTATCAGGAGTCTGCGAGGGCTCAAGCAAGTGACCTCTGAGATAACAAGAGTGAGATGGTACCTCCTCTGTGACAGGCTGGGCTTGGTGGTGGGGATGTGTGATTGACTGCCTGCTCCTGTGCTTCGGGCTGGGGGAATGTCAGAGCATGGGGTGGGAGGGAACTGAGTTATTGTCACACTCTTAGAGATATAACCATAGAATCGTTCAGGTCAGAAAAGTCCTTTAGGATCATCAAGTCCAACCATTAACCCTGCCAAGTCCACCACTAAATATGTCCTCAAGTTTCATTATCTACTTTACTATTAAGCATGTCCAGATAGAAATTACTGTTTTAAAAAAGACATTTTCAACATCAAACCAGAGTTTCTTCTCTTCTGTGCTTTGAACATCACCACTATGGTGAGTTGCTGCCTCTGTGTCTTCGCCCATCCTCTCTGCTGTGCCCAGTATTGGTGGAAGGATGCTCAGTAGCTTCAGTAGGCATCAGATTTTAAACGATCTGAAAGCAACCACTCAGCTATAATTCTCTCGTAGTAGAAGATATGAAGAAGTAAAGTCAACTCATGTTGATAAAATTCCTCTACCTTTTATTCACAGTTCACTAGTTGAATGAAAGATGCAACTGAGGGCACTTTCTAAAGCAGTAGACCTCTATTTTGATAAAGTTATTCATGCAGCACGTGCCTTAAAAGTTCCCAAAGCAGATACTTCATATAGGTTAATCAAACCAGTTTTGGGCAGGCACATGTTGGTGGGATCATACCTGAAAAGAGATGGTGAGTTTTTAAGACTGGAAATTTTACTTTGCCCCATACATCAGTCGCCCAGTGCTGTTCTTAGTGGTGTGTTGCTGGAGAGGCCATGGGTGTCCATGGATGTCAGTGTGGTTTTTCCACTGCTTATCAAACTACATGTTGGAACTTCTTCCTAAGAGTGAGAAGTTACCTGTGCAATGGTATCTGATTTTATATGCAGAAAACTTGAATCTGAAGATGTTAGATGTCACCCATCCACTAATAGCAGATTAGAAGAAGAATGTAGGTTAGAAGGGTGTTAGGGAACTATAAAGAAGGTTAGGGTGGTTGAGCAAAGGTGACTCTGGATCCCCAACAAAAGAAGGATGCGGACCTGTTGGAGCAAGTCCAGAAGAGACCACAAAAATGCTCAGAAGGCTGGAGCACCTCTGATATGGGGGCAGGCTGAGAGAGTTGGGGTTATTCAGTCTGAAGAGGAAAAGGCTGCAGAGGAACCTTATAGTGACCTTCCAGTCTCTGAAAGTGGCATGTCAGAAGGGTGCGGAAGACTGTTCACAAGGGCAGGGAATGACAGGATGAGGGGTCATGGTTTTAAGCTGGAAAAGGGGAGATTTAGGCTGGACATTGCAAAAAAGTTCTTCAATCTGAAGGTGGTGGATCCCTGGAACAGGTTACCTGGAGAGGTGGTGGAGGTCCAATTCCTGGAGCCATTCAGGGTCAGGCTGGATGGGGCTCTGAGCAATTTGTTCTAGTTAGAGATGTCCCTGTTTGTTGTAGAGTGTTGGACTAGATGACCTTTGGAGGACCCTTCCAGTCCTATGATTCTAAGATTCCCTGTAAGACACTCCCATGAAGGAGTGAGGTATTGTTGCAGTTTGAAATTTACAAGATTTTTCAGATGTATAGATTTGTGCTTTCATGAGGAAAACCAGTGCATTTTGCTTTAAGAGAATTGTTCCAGGTACCTGCTCTGGAGGGGTGTGGGCTAGGTGACAAGATAAAAGGGGCTGATCATAGTGGCCCTGATTCTTTGTGCTGAGATCTTCCTCCCAGCATGGGGCTTTGGCTCCAGCAGCACCCGCCACCTTTCCACGGTTGGGGGGAAGAAGGGAAATGGGACAGAGGGGACGCAGCATCTGGCTGCAGCCCTGTAGCCCTCCCGTTGACGGTGGGAGGGTGATGGCCTCGCTTCCCTGGGCCCCTGTTTGCCTCGGGTAGGCAGTGGGGAAGATGGCTAGCCGCAGCTTGGCGTGACTCCGCTGCCCCAAGCCCTGCTTCCCCGGTCCGAGATAGGACAGAGGGGCACAGCGACCCCACTGAGCTCCCGTAGACAGCAGAGTGGAGAGCAACAGCCCTGCTGCTCTCCACGCAGCCCTGGGCTCTGACCCTGACTTGGCAGCGGTGGTGCCGTGGACCGGAGAAGCAAGAACTTAGTGCCAATCTTCCTCTGCCACGGAGAAGCCATTCAGTGACCCGTGGTGAGCTGAACAATTCCTCTCTTTCCCCCTGTAGCTGAGTCAGGAGGAGAAAGCAAATGTGAGGTTCATGGAACCCTCTCGGCCATGTTTGTGGAGTTGGGGGGGTCTGTGCTGATGCCACCATGCGGTCGGTGTCCATCTTGAATCCCACACATGGCCAGGGCCATGCAGCCATCGCCACCATCTTCTAAAACACTGATCAGCAAGAAGAGAGACTGTTTGTCATTTCTGCCACTGAGAAAAGCTGGGGATGCTTGAGTACTAGGGAGAGAATGAGTCTTAAGAGAGGCGTCTGAGAATTCCTTTGTGCTTATCTGAAGAAACCAGAAGGACTCAAGAATCCTTAAACCTTGGGTGTGGAAGACAGAGACTGGGTCCTGTTTGAAAGCATGTCCCCTGTGTCGAGGGATGCAGTTGAGGTACTGAGGAATCAGGCCTGCTCGATCAGCGTTGTGCTGGAGAAGCTGCGCTGAAGAATTGAAAAGCTGGCCAGTATGAATGGCCGAGAGCCCGGCATGTGTAGGCAAGAGTGGTGACACATAAGGGAGAATAAAAAGGTTCGTGATACCCGTCTCTACTTGACTGACATGTTCTTTCCCCAGGCCTCTAATGTAAAAAACCCAAGGGCCGATACAATAGTGATCTCCCATTGTATTTTTCTCAGTGTATGTGATGGCATTTATGACAGAGTTTCCAGTTGGTGTGCACTTGCTTAACCTTTTTGTCTTTTCTGTATACAGTTATAAAGTTAATAAGCCCTTTTTCATTTTCCCTAAGCTATCCATTGTCTAGCAAATTCTGTCCGAGATCTCACTGATACTTAACTGCTTTGTTTTCTTTTCCTTTATCTTTAATTGTGGTCTTGAACCCACCACAGGTAGGTAAGAGACGCAAATGGTCTCCTTCCAGACTAGCCCCAGAGGCCCTCCCAACTGATTTCACTTGATGGGAGGTTCCTTTTGCTGTGAGGCTTCTTTGTGTGTGCAGGGTAGAGAGTGGCAGTTTAACTGTCATTATTTAAAACTAGTAAAATGTAGATTTCTTCCTTCTCATAATTGCAATTCCTTGCAGAAGGGAAGGCAGCCTTCAGCTCCCCGCAGACGCATGTCGATGGCTGTGTGATTTATCCATCTGAAGGCTGCATTGTGGAGCTACAATTGGGAGGAAAAAACTCAAACAGAAAAGCATGTGTGCGATAAGTGCCGAAGACTTCGGGCTGAAAGCAGCCTTTGGAAATAGTTTTTTGAAAGCCCATATTGACAGGCTGAGTTCTAAGCACAGTTACACTGATTATACGGAAGTGTAGTGTCCTTTGGACTAAAATGCACCACTGTTAGATGGATTTTTAGTCAGGTGTTATGTGAATCTCAGAGAATGACAACCAAAATACTGGAGCAGTTAGGTTTTCTTTGCTGTTATTAGGAAAACTTTCTCCTGAATATGGAAAAAAATGTGCATTTTCCACAGGAAACCTCATGGATAAAAGACAGCAGATAGCAGGGCTTGTGTGTCTGGGGAAAGCCATCCCACCAGCAGAGGATAATGGGGTCACCAAATACCAGCTATTGATCCTTAAGGGGTTCTCCTGCTACATATATGCTGTCATTGTCCATTTTGCTACCACCACTTAGGTTTTTTTTAAAGCAGTATTCCACTTTTTTATTTTTCTTGCTGTTCTGTAGACATCCCACCATAATTCTTTCCTCACTTTTCCCTCTGGAATTTAGGATTTAGGAAGGAATTCGCACTACGGTGGTGCTGAAACACCGGAACAGGTTGTCCAGAAAGGTCTTGGGTGCTACATCCTTCAAAGCCAGGTT
>VXBP01000814.1:79515-108255 GCA_013400115.1 Rhinopomastus cyanomelas | reverse complement strand
AGAAGGGGGGGGTGCAGCAGAAGGGGGGGGTGCAGCAGAGGGTGCTGCTCATGTGGTGTTGGAAGGGAAATGGCCGTGGAAGGGGCTGCAGAAGCACATGGGAAAGAGCAGCACATGCTCTAGGCAGGGTGCTCTCACTGTCTCTTTCCTTCTCCTCGCGTTCCCCCTCCTCAGGGGTACGTGGGGACAGCTTGGAAGGCTCTGCACATCCCCACCTACACTCCTGCTTCTTCCTATTTCTGAATCTTTCCTCCCCGTGGGCTTGAGCCATCTCGCAGGTCCCCTGGCACCCTGAAGGATGCCAGTGGGGACGCAGTGGTGGTGGTTGGAGGTAGCTAAGGGGTCGGTGTGAAGCGAGAAGGGGAGGACAGTCCATACTCACCGGTCTGGAGGGTCTGTCTCCCCCCGGAGAGCACTCCCAGGGGCAGGGTACCTGTGGGAGTCAGGCCTTTGAGAGTCAGCACGCTCTCGCTCTCCTCTCTGCAAATAAAGAGGCAACACAACCCATCACCAAGAGATTAAGGCAACTGCTTTAGGACTCAGGATCATGCAGAGCTCCTAAGAGTGAGTGGCAGGAAAGCTGCAGCCTGCCCAGCTGGAATCTTGTGTCCAGTTCTGGGCCCCTCAGCTCCAGGAGGACACAGAGCTGCTGGAGAGAGCCCAGCGCAGAGACACAGGGATGATGGAGGGAGGGGAGCATCTCCCTGAGGAGCTGAAAGGCTGAGGGAGCTGGGGGTCTTGAGCTGGGAAAAAGGAGTCTGAGGGGTGACTCAATCAGTGTTGATCAATATGGAAAGGGTGGGTGTCAGGAGGATGGAGCCAGGCTCTGCTCAGGGGCACCCACAAGGGGCAGTGGGTGTCAGCTGGAACAGAGGAGGTTCCACACAAACATCAGAAGGCCCTTCTTCCCAGTGAGGGTGCCAGAGCCCTGGAAGGGGCTGCCCAGGGGGGTTGTGGAGTCTCCTTCTCTGGAGACATTTCAAACCCTCCTGGACTGTTCCTGTGTGACTGGATCTAGGGGATCCTGCTGTGGCAGGGGGATTGGACTGGATGATCTTTCAAGGTCCCTTCCAATCCCTGAAGTTCTGTGATTCTGTGAACAGCCTCTGCCCCATAAATACAGAACCAGCCACGGCAGAGCAAACACATCCCGAAAGGGCTGGAGGCAGCGAAGCAGCAGCAAAGGACAGGAGGCACAAGGTCTGGAATCTGAGGGTGGGGGATCCCTGGAACAGGCTGCCCAGAGAAGGGGTGGAGGCCCCATCCCTGGAGCCATTCAAGGTCAGCTGGCTGGGGCTGTGGGCAACCTGGTGTGGTGCGTGCTGGCCCTGCTGGGGGCAGGGAGGGGTTGGACTGGACGCCCTTGGGAGGCCCCTGCCAACCCTTTATGGTTCTGTAACTCCCCCAAACAAAGCTCAGAAGCCGCTTCCTTACCGAAGAACCGAGAAGACCCGCGCCATCTTCCCAATGGCTCTGATCTTGTTCCTGATGATCTCCTTCCGGACCGTTGTCCCACCTTGGGGAGAGAAAAAAAGACACCAGAGAGCAGCATGTTGAAAGGCTTCGCGCTCAACCAGCACAGCTCACTTCAGGGTGAAGGCACCTGCCTGACTCCGGGGAAGAGAAACCAGGGTTTAGGGGAGCCCCAGCTACGCCCTTGAGAGAACAGCGCTGAGAGGACGGCGGTCAGGATGGCAGCGAGAAGGGCAAACACCAACGAGATGACACAAGGACTTGGGGGGAGAAAGAAAACCAAACCAACGAACAACCAAACCAAAAGGTCTAGAGAGAGTAGAAACCGCCGAGAGGAACCGGCCTGGGGAGGTGTCGCTGGAAGCTCCCCGAGGGTCGCTCACACTACACAGGATGGAACACAAACGACTCGGGCACGGAGACACGGCTTTGGCAAGGCAGGACACGGCTCTGGCTGCGGACGGAGCTGCCGCGCGGCACCGGGGCTGCGCTCGCCGCGGGGAGGAGGAGGAGGAGGAGGAGCGGCGCGCAAGCATCAGCCTTGGCATCCAACGCGCGCGGAGACGGGCCGAGCTGGAGCCCCTGCTTGGAGCCCCCACCCCGACGAGGCAAACACAAAGTGAGACAACGTGAGCTTCCCCCACCCCACTCGTCCCCCAGCTTGGACGGAGCCCACGGCAGGAGAGAAGAAAGCGTGGAGGGGTAACTGAAAGCAAACGGAACCAACGGAAAACCGGAGTTAAAAGAGGTAGCCACATCCGTCTCCTCTGGGCTCGAGATTCCTCACCGTGGCCACTCTACACATCAGGACAGAACAAGCCATACCGGAGGGGCTGAACATGCACCAATGGCTCAGCCATGCACTACGTGGCTGCATTCAGAGGTGGGATAGAAAGGTGACCACCCCGTTTCTCTAGTTCCTGGAGGGTTAAACGACGCCCGGCGCTTTGATGTTAAAAGAACTGAAAAAGGGGATGAAGAGACTGCCCGACTAAGTTCAGCTAATTCCAATCCACTCCAAGGAATCTGGTGGCACAGGCAGTGAAAATTAAGCTGGTAGCAAATTCTAGCTCGGGTACCTTTCGGATAGCTTGAAATGTAGTGATCTTCAGGGAGAGGAGACACCAAGAAACAAGTAGATGAAGACAGAGATAGAAGAAACAAATTTAATTGTCATGGGAGGGAGAAAGAAACAAACAAAAAAAAAACCAAAGCAACCAAAACCAACAACAAAAAGCAACCAAAAACCAACGAGAAAACAGAACACAACGAAATGCAATGGCAGAAGCGGGTTCGCGGGCTCCACGGCTCGACGGAGGCACACGGGGGTGCTCTGCTTCTCTGCGAGTGTCCTCCACCCTGTGTGGATTGGGACCCCCACCCCAGCATGCTCACGGCCCCACGGCCGCGCCCCAGCAGCTTCCTTGCACCACAGCCCCCCCCAGGAGAGGAACTGGCTTGTCCCTTCTCATGCAGGGCTACCATCCCCATCCTGCTGGGGCTTTTTTTGGCAGTGGGGTTGACACAAGGAGCTGCTTTTGCAACAGAGAAGACTGGGTAGGAGATTTTGGTGTAGGAAGTGTTGAACTGGGGGCAAAAATAACCACTTGAGGCTCTGTAAGGAGCAGGAAACTGATCTCCAGAGGAGCTGGCAACAAGCGTCTGTCGCGGTGAATGTAATTTAATTTCCCAGTGACTGAAGAGCAAAGGAAAATAAAACTAAAATAAAACATTTCCTACCCAGTCGGATAAAAAATGAAAGGGGCTCTCGAGTGAGAGCAGCCCCAGCTTCCCCCCCTCAGTGGCACCAGCACGGTGGAAACAGCGTTTGGGGCCGGGGCGCTGGGGTTTTTTACCTTCCAACGTCTCGTCGCCATCTGAAATCAGCTCGTCGTCGGAGCAGATGTTGAGGATGTTCACGAGCATCTCTGTGACTGGGGAGAAGCACAGACGGGGATCAGAGGGCCCCGGCGCGCGCCCGTCGCCCAGGAGGATCAGCTGGGCCAGCGCAGCACCCCAAGGTCATTTGTGACTCTGGCAAGTGGGAGCCCAAAGACACTTGGAGGCTGATGCTGCTGGCAGCTCGCAGCTGCACCCGGCGCAGACGACTCTGCTCTGCACCCTCTGCCAAGGAGGTGGCTGCGGTCCAGGCGCAGCGCAGGCGAAGCAGACGGGGGAGCGGGGTGCCAGCGCTTCTGCAGAACAGCCCGGGCTCGCGGGAGGTCCCACCTCCCCACCTCGGGCTGTGCAAGAGGCCACCTGGCTCCAGGAACATCAAGTCTGAGGGAGAGGTCGACCTCTGGCTCCTCAAAGTCAAGCAAGGAACCCCCTTTGGTGGCCATACTCCAGACAGACACTGGGGTCATCCTCCAACACCCGAGGGAGGCATTTAAACTCACTGGGAGACGTAGAAACTCCTCTCCAGAGGCAGAGCCTCAGCCATACTTTAAGCAGCCTGGTCTCTTCAGAATGAAAGAAGCCTTGGGCTTCTGTTTGGTGGGCCACCGGCCAACGGGAGATTTTCAATCCTCTATTGCAAAACTCAGAGCAAGAGGAACGTCCCCCCCCAAAACCCAAGCCTGAGGTGGGGCTTTACCACTTGAGATCAGCCAGAAAGGGTCGATTTCTAGGCAATCCCTGCTTGAGGAAGCTTTTCTTTTCCCCAGTAACAAGCAGATCTCCTGGAACCTGCCAGTGCTCTCTGGTGCTACTGAGCTACAACCCTCCCCCAACACATTTAACAGCCTGAGGGACTGGCTGTTAGTGCTCAGGGGACTCTCACCAGTCACCAAGCAACTGGGAGGAGAAATCCAAAGCCCTCTTACCCTTTTCCCCTACGAAAGGCAAAGACCATGTGAAGACATCCATGAAGTTTGGAAGCCAGTAGGGGTGAGGGGAACAGTTGAACTGCCTGATGTTCATGACGTTGTTTTCATACTTCAGTACAGCAGCTGCGAGAGAGAGAGAGGGAGAAAGGGGAAACCACCCCATGTCCACAGGCACCAGCACCTTCGTTGAAGAGACCTCATGGTCTGCAGGAGGTTTTGCTCACACAGAACCAAAGTGTCAGCTCTCCAAAACGACGGGGCTCAAGCAGTGCTTTGGTTGGGGGTTATTTTCCTCCCAGTTTACCCATTACGTCGTTTCACTCAAGCTTATCGTTAACAGCCAAGGTCAGTTGAACAAAGCTGTTAAAATTTAAATTACCAGTGATGAATGGGGAGCCACAGCCACAGGGTAGGGGGAAAAAGTCCCCACAGTTGAGGCAAGTTCCCTGTCAACTGGCTTTAGGGACACGGGGCAGTTAAAAGCATCTGTGTCCAGTTGTGGGCTCCCCAGTTCGAGAGGGACAGGAAGCTACTGGAGAGAGGCCAGGGCAGAGGCACTGGGATGATCAGGGGGCTGCAGCATCTGCCCTGTGCAGGGGCTGAGAGAGCTGGGACTGTTCAGCTGGAGAGGAGGAGACTGAGGGGGGGGATCTCATCAAGGCTCAGAAATACCTAAAGGGAGAGGGTTGGAAGATGGGACCAGGCCCAGTGACAGGAGAAGTGGCACTGGGCACAGACTGGAAACCAGGAGGTTCCACCTCAATCTCAGGAGAACCTTCTTCACTCAGAGGGTCCCAGAGCCCTCTCCCAGGCCGCCCAGAGAGGCTGTGGAGTCTCCTGCTCTGGCGACATCCCAAACCCTCCTGGCCTGTTCCTGGGGGATCCTGCTCTGGAGGATCTGGAGGTTGCACTGGCTGATCCCAGAGGTCCCTTCCAACCCCACCCCAGCCTACGATTGCAAACCCAGGGCTCCTCTCTCCCAGCAGCTTCCACCAGCAGCACTCAGCACTCCTGTGGCTCCAAACAAACCCATTACTCTCTGCTTTATAGCCTGACAGCTAATTGCCACAGTAACACATTAAGTCCCCGAGCCAGAGAACCCAGCTGCTTCCAGCTGCCGTCAGCTCAGCTCCTCTTTTTCATTTCACAGCCTAGAAGAGAGGGCAGAGGGATTTCCCAGTGTCCCTGTCACCAGCTTACCCTTGTTGTTATAGACATCTAGGTAATTTGGTGCAGAGAAGATTGTGATGAGCGACGGAAAGCCTGTGGTCTGGCTCTTCCTGTACATTCGGTACCTGAGGGACAACAACCGGCCGTTGGACCTCCTGGGGCCAAGGACAGCTCCAAGGAGGAGGGGAGCTGCAGGGGCTGCAGCGCTTACCCGGCGTCCTGGGCTTCGTGAGCTCTGATTACAGACAACAAACTGTTGTTCTGCAGAAATTCACACACTGCAGGGTAACTGGAAGAGAGAGGAGGAGACAGGCATCGGGGTGCTGCACGGGAGAACAGGGAGCACTGGTTTCGGGGACCGGTCACGTGCAGCAGCCTTTTGGTTTGTGCCCGGCGTCCCCCAAACACAGAGGGTCTGTTATCACTTGGGAATTAATTGTGAAAACATTCTGTTCAGCAGAGCCCTGGTGCCAAATCTTCCCTCTCAGTCGGGCCACAAGTGGTCTGTCAGCACAAACGCGACAGGAAAGGATTATTTCCTCGAGCTCCTGGTGCTGCCCAGTGCCTGCAAACCTCTCCAGAGGCACCGTGCCAGCTCAGAGCAGCATCTCTGCTGTCCAAGACCATGATTTCACGAGGCAACGTAACCCAAGCGAGCTCGACATTGCAAGAGGAGAGAAAACAAACAAGGTTCTGTGCACTAGAGCCAAGAGAAGGCCATTTCAGAGCCAGGATTCAGCGAAGTCCCCCAGAGAGGATTGAAGAGCAAGTGATCCCCTCATCCTGTGGTCCTTCTAACCCAGGCTGACTGTATGACTTGGTCTGGGTGACCTGCTGTGGCAGGGGGATTGGACTGGATGATCTTTCGAGGTCCCTTCCAATCCCTAATGACTCTATGATTCTATGACTTGGTCTGGGTGATCCTGCTGTGGCAGGGGGACTGGGCTGGATGATCTTTCAAGGTCCCTTCCAATCCCTGATGATTCTATGACTTGGTCTGGGTGATCCTGCTGTGGCAGGGGGACTGGACTAGATGATCTTTCAAGGTCCCTTCCAATCCCTGATGATTCTATGACTTGGTCTGGGTGATCCTGCTGTGGCAGGGGGACTGGACTAGATGATCTTTCAAGGTCCCTTCCAATCCCTGATGATTCTATGACTTGGTCTGGGTGATCCTGCTGTGGCAGGGGGACTGGACTAGATGATCTTTCAAGGTCCCTTCCAATCCCTGATGATTCTATGACTTGGTCTGGGTGATCCTGCTGTGGCAGGGGGACTGGACTAGATGATCTTTCAAGGTCCCTTCCAATCCCTGATGATTCTATGACTTGGTCTGGGTGATCCTGCTGTGGCAGGGGGACTGGACTAGATGATCTTTCAAGGTCCCTTCCAATCCCTGATGATTCTATGACTTGGTCTGGGTGATCCTGCTGTGGCAGGGGGACTGGACTAGATGATCTTTCAAGGTCCCTTCCAATCCCTGATGATTCTATGACTTGGTCTGGGTGATCCTGCTGTGGCAGGGGGACTGGACTAGATGATCTTTCAAGGTCCCTTCCAATCCCTGATGATTCTATGAGTCTATGATTCTACACCTGTTAAGATTTAGCTAATTTTAGTGTTTTCTGCAGAAACGTTTAAAGTTTGGGTGTAAAAGTTGAAAAGAACAGTGGCTGCCCTCCACACTCCCCTTCCTCCCCTTCTTGTTGACTTCCTGCTTCTTCTCTGCGTCTCTCCACAGAATCACAGAACATTAGAGCCCCCCTCCACCACCCCCTTATACCTGTAGAAATAGGAGCAGCCTCGGACAGTGTTGTGGGCGAAGTGCTCCAGCGTCTTCTCGTTGCCGTAGTCCTCGGACGGATCGGACCAGAGGAGGTCACACATGGGACCGAAGGCTGGAGGCTCCTTAAACCTGTCTAACTGAAAAAACAGAGGCGAGGTGAGGGCAGGGCTGGTAAAAGCAGCACCAACCCGCTCCCCACCCCGTCACCCATGTGGAAGGGCCACGGGGGTGAGGACTTACTTTCCTAATGTCATCTAGACACGTGATTTCTGGAGACAGGCCCCCGTGGACGCACAGGAATTGCTGGTTTAGGAGGGCAGCAAGAGGAAGACAGTCGAACGTGTCCATGCACGCGTCGTACACGCGCTCCGAGTACTTGATTCGACCTGGAGATGCAGGGGAGGGCAGGGAGAGGACAAGAGGGACCAACTGCATTAACGTCCTCATTTCCACAACAGAGACTGCTCAGAGCTGGGATGTTCTAATCTGTTCTCCGGGGTGTTTTGGATCTTTTCCTTTGCAAAGAGGGAGTCACTGGTGCGTGACGTGCAGCACTAAGCGAAGCTTTGATCAGCTCAAGCGCTGATAAATAAGCTCGAGGAATCAAACTCCTAAGGTGAAGTGGAAGTTGGGTTGGTGTTGATGGACGTTTAGGTTACATATCTCCCCCATTTCTGAGCCCAGTACTGGGTAACTCTGGTGATTCTCTGTGCTGCTGCAGCCCAGAATTTAATGGCTGTAGTAAAACCTTGATCTCTACGCGGCCCTGTGGCATAAGCAGCCTTAATGTGACCCCAAGTGAATCCGTGAACCCAAGTCACTCCCTTCTCTTAAGATCTGGACGTGACACCCTCCAAGAATGTTCTGAAATATCACTGACACCTCCTCCCAGAGCAGAGAGGAGATGACAAGACCATGACATAACTCTTGTGGCATCGGCCACACAGCAACCTTGTCGAGAGAGCCCCGTTGCTGCTCTAAAACCAGTCTCTGTCTCCATCAAGAAGCACCTGAAAGGAAGGTTTATGTTTCCTCCTGTTTGGTTTCACAGACTCCGTGAGGTTTTGCCAGCTGTGATACAGGAGGTGGAGAGGGAGCAGCTTGTTTTCTGCAGGGAAATGAAGCCACATCATCTCTGTCTCTCTGGTTCCAATGGAGCTGAGCTCAACAGGAGCTCACCTACCACTGTTGGATGAGTCCAGCACCCAGCGGAGCACCGGCGGCTGCGTTCCAGCTCGTGGCTGAGGAAACAGATGGCACCTGCCAGCCTCAGCCCATCCAGCAGCATCCAGGCTGAAGGACCTGTGCCTTGCCCGTAACTATCTGCTGAGGTCAGGTCCTTGAGCAACAACTCCTTAAGCCAGAGCTGCTGGTGGGTTTGCTGCCTGGAGGAACAGGGTCATATCCTGGGGGGAAGAGGGGTTATTCCCTGCCCTGTCCTCACTGTTGGCTTAGAAAGGCCTCAAAATGCTGCACGAAAGCACCTTTACCTGGAGGAAAATGGTCTTGGAGGCAATGACCCTCCCCAGCACAAACAGCAAGGAGCAAATCCTTTCTTTGCTTCCAGAGGCAATGGCTGAGCCCAGCTGCACAAGCTGGAGCTGGAAGTCACTAGGCAGTAACTACACATTGCTGGGCCCTACGTCGGGGAGCGGGGAGCGCGAGCAGCCGGCTCGGCAGCAAAGACACGGGGGATGAGTTTGAGCTTCTTCCCTCCAAGCCTTTTTAAAAGGTTCTAAATCGTTGGTTTTGTGGGGGGTTTGAGTCACGAGGCATTTTACAGGACTTCAGTCTTTGGCTTTCGGGGGGTGTTTAAATCAGGAATCATTTTAAAGGACCTAAACGTTTGGCTTTGAGGGGGTTTGGGGGGTCTGAATGAAGAGCTGAGCTATGAGAAGAGCTACGTAGGCAGCAAAAGGGGAGACGAGAGGTTTTTTCACAGCTCCAGAGCAGCAGGCAAGAGAAACGAACCCAGTCCCAACATGTCAATGCAGTGAAATCCTCTTCAGGCTGCTGGTACTTACATTCCTGCTTAAAGGTGAAGTATTCTGTGAGGTGCCTGCACTCGTGGTTCCCTCGAAGGAGGAACAACGTTTTGGGATGGTTTATCTTTAAACTCCATAAATACAGCACGCACTGCAAGAAAAGAGGGCAGGAGGAGATGGCATGTCATCAGAACCTTTCCTAGGGCACTCATCAGCCCGAGACTTCGCTAAGTGTTTCTGGGAAGACGCCCAACGAGCTCAACTCAAAGCAGAACCCTGATAGAAACCCAGCTCCATAATCGGCAGCAGATCTTATCTTGGCCGGGCTCGGCAGCGGGGGGAAAGCCGCGGCGAGCTGTTCTCTATATTAGGCCTGAGCTGGAGAAGTGACAAATGAGCCGGCGTGGGGCTGGCTGGGGGCAGCTCTTCCTTCCAGAGAAGGAACCATCGAGCTAAAAGCACCCATTTCTCAGAGCAGCAAAGCGAAACCAGCTGTGGGCTCCAGATGTGCGGAGCCCAGCGCGCAGCCGTCATCAGACAGCCCCAAAACCAGCCCTGGCTCCCACCCCCCCAGCTCTGTTGTTGTGTTTGCTCTCCAGTCATGTGAAGTTCCAGTTCCAAACAGGAAGAGCGCAGCCTAAACACAAACTGCCGGGCTCTGCAGAGGGTTTTGCATCCCTTATCAAGCCCATGCGGAGAGGCCGCGTGAGAAGGGGGGTTGTGATGGAGACCCCAAAAACAGCAGCAGCCTTCCAAGGCAGAGGAAAGCAGGGAGGAGCTGCAGAGCAGAGCACTGGCCCTTCGGTGCTGTACGTTGTCACGCTGACAGCTACACCAGCAGGTATCTAGAGCGGGGAGCTGTTATCACGGTTTCCCTTGTTGATCTGGAGTGCTGGAAGGGCAACCAGTAAGGACAGCAAGGCTGAAGATGAGGATTAGAGCCTCTAATAAGAGCTTACCCTCGGGGCTGACACACTACGGGCACCCTGGTGACTGTCAACAGTTTTACACTTCAAAACAGGGCTGATCTGGGGCAGAGATCCCCCGGGAACCAGCCGCCGGGGCACCAGAACCAAAAGAAACCCTTCGGGAGGTTGTTTCTGGTACCAGACACCAGAGGTTTCGTGGTAGTTAAGGGCTGAATCTGCAGGGAGCCCTAAAACCCAAAACACTGGCCTGGTGCTGGGGTCCTGTGTCCAGTTCTGCTGGAGCGAAGCCAGAGGAGGCCACCAGGATGCTCAGAGGGCTGGAGCCCCTCTGCTCTGGGGACAGGCTGAGGGAGTTGGGGCTGTTCAGCCTCGAGAGGAGAAGGCTCCTGGGGGACCTCAGAGCAGCTCCCAGCGCCTGAAGGGGCTCCGGGAAGGCTGGAGAGGGACTTTTTCCCAGGAACTCCGGTGCCGGGTTCCAGCTCCAAGAGGGGAGACTGGGAAGAGATCTGAGGCAGAAATCCCTCCTTGTGACGGAGCTGAGGCTGTGGAACAGGCTGCCCAGGGAGGCTGTGGCTGCTCCATCCCTGACAGGGTCCAAGGGCAGGTTGGATGGGGCTGTGGGCAGCCTGGTCTGGTGAGAGGTGTCGCTTGGGGCTGGGGGAGCCCTGAGCTCCCTCCCAACTCAGTCTATGAAACCACAAGCGTCAGCAGCAAACAGCTCCAGCATCACAGCAGCTCCCCACGTTCTGCAGCGGTTCCACGAGGACAAGGGGGCCGCCGGGTGCCAGCGGGGTAACGCCGAGTAAAGGCCACTCGTCAGCAGCGCAGGGGCTGCACCACGGGAGGTTTCCACACTCACGTGCCTCGGGTGCCTCCTGGCATTCTCCCTTCCCAGCCTTCCAAGGCTCCGTGCCCAGGGATCGATCGCTGCGTGCACAATGGCCCCACAGCAAGGCCACACTGCTTCAGCTGCCAGGCTTCAATCATCTGCTCATTCCGCTTGTGGGTTTGAAGCCTGAAGCCAAGTGTTGGGGCCTGTGACCTCCTTTGATCCTCCTCCCCAGCTTTGCTCACAGGGGGGAAAGCTGGGCAGGTCACAGTGAGGGGACTGCGAGAGGAATGGCTACCTGCAGCCCAGCCTGGCCATGATGAGCCCCATCACCTAGATCCTAGTTCTGGTCATCATCATCATCATCATCATCATCTGTGCACTTTCTAACTTCATAAAACTATTCCTTTCGCTGCTTTTGGGGCAGTTTTGCCTTCCCAGATGAGGATGGCCTCTCAAGACTATGAGGGGAACAGACCCCTCCTGCAAAAGGGCCAGCAGATGGAAGGAAAAGCTCACAGCTCTCAGAAGGAAGCATCACCCCCGTCTGCTGATGGCCAAGAACCTCTCCTCAGGATGCTGCCTCATCAAGCGCCTCCAAACTGAGGTTTCCAGCCCATGTTTTGGGTGCCTCATTATAAGGTCACTGAGGGGCTGCAGTGGGGCCAGAGAAGGGCAACGGAGCTGGGGAACTGTCTGGAGAACAAACCTTGTGAGGAGCAGCTGAGGGAGCTGGGGCTGCTCAGTCTGGAGAGCAGGAGGCGAGGAGAGACCTCACTGCTGTCTGCAGCTGCCTGACAGGAGGGTGCAATCCCTCCAGACAGCAGGACTCCACCACTGCCTGTTCCACTGTCTGACAACCTTCTGGGGGAAGAAATTCAGCGTGTTTCACCCTAGAAACAGGTTTCTGGGTGCCTCGGTGGGAATCTCACAACCCCCCCCCAGCAGTAGGTGGGAAGAGGAACAAAAGGCTTCGAGATTTTGCTTTATGGGTGACACTTGGCTCAGCCCCCACACGTACTAATCAAAGCCCACCCTGACTCGTGAAAGATCAATGCCAGCTCCGTGGGCTAACGCAGCACTCAGGGGCTTTCCCTCTGCAGATGTGCGGGGAAAGGGGAGAAAGGGGCGTGAGGAGCAGCACAACATAAACCTCTCTGCTCAGACCTTACCAAGGGCAAGTGGCCCAAGGCTTCTGAGCCTGCAAACACGCGGCTGCCTCGCACCGGCTGGCCACAACCATGACCTGATGGGCTCTGACTCGAATTTTCAGACCTTTCTCCTCCTCAAAAACATCTCTTCCCACCACCTCTGTTCTCCGAGAAGGAATCATCATCCATCTCCCCACCATCACAGCGCAGAGAGATGAGGGTTCTCATTCCTGACTCCAGCACTCTGGCAGATCTGGGAGTTAAGTGCCCCCATCAGATCAATCACAGGATAAAAGCAGAGAGCAGGAGAAGCACTTCCTCACCCAGGACCTGTAAAATTCACGTGCAGACACACTCTTGTTTGAAGGCTTCATGGTTAACACCAAAAAACCCCCACATCCTATCTCAGGAAGAGCTGCTGTGCTACAGTACAATCTCTTTTCCAGGTAAATACTCTTGACCAGCAAACCCTGCTCCGTGCGGGCCCAGCGCCTGCTCTTCCCCTTCCTCCCCAGGGCTTCCAGGGCCCCTCCTGCCAGCCCCACCAGAAATCCCAGCAGGCACCACCCCACCTCCCAAGCATCCGTCTCCGCTTCCCCGGACAGCGCCGCTGTCACACCTTGGCTCGGAGACGTGGAGCGCGAGGCTGGAAGGAGGCCAGGGCACGGCTAGAGCTCAAAGTCGCAGGGGTGCCCTCCTAAAACCTCTGCAGAACCTCCTCTTTGTAAGAGCTGCCTCCATCACTGCCCATCAATCCCTTCCCAGAACTGAAGGGAGAGGGATCCAAGAGCTCAGCTCCTCCTGCCCTGGGGCAGGCACGTCCCACTTTGAAAAGAAACCACTCACGCTGCTGTTCCAGGCCAGTTTGGCCACTTTTCACACCTCCATTTCCCTGAACACCCCCTGTGTCCTTGTCTCTAACTGGAACAAGAGCTCCTTCTCCACTGGGCTCTGCCCCTGCAAAGCCAGCAGGCTGCAATCCCTTGGGATTTGCTCATGGCTCTCCCATCCCACTGCTCTGCTGCTCCCAGGTCCCCAGTGACCCAGGAGCAACCATGAGGACCCATCCCTTTGCCCTTTCAGACCAACCACTTGGCTGGTGGCATCTCACAGGGCTGCTGAATCCTGCTGTGATGGCAGATCTTTGCCTGATGGCTGTAAGGTGACAGTGTTCCTGCAACAAGGGGGTTGTCACAGGGACACAGCCTGGCTACACACACAGTTAAACCCCTGATGCTGAGCTCTTGGGTCACAGCAAGACATAGAATCATAGAATTGTAGAGTTGGAAGGGACCTCCAGAGGGTATCAAGTCCAACTCCCCTGCACCCAGCAGGGCCACCACTCACCAGATTAGGCTGCCCACAGCCCCAGCCAGCCTGACCTTGAATGGCTCCAGGGATGGGTCCTCCACCACCTCTCTGGGCAGCCTGTTCCAGGGATCTCTCACCCTCAGATGCCAGAACTTGTTCCTCCTGTCCAGCCTCAATCTGCCCTTCTCCAGTTTCAAACCAGGACTCCTCACCCCACTATTCCATGTCCTGTTGAATAGTTCCTTCCCAGCCTGCCTGTAGGCCCCTTTCAGGCACCAGAACACCTGAAATACCTTCAGGAACTGTTCATTTGCTGGGATTTATGTTCTTCTCCACTGTCTTGCTCAGGTCCCAGTACATTCCCCAAGGGTCTGGAGCACTTGCAGTGCACACCTAGTACCCGATGACCCCTCATCCTCACACTCTCTGCCCACAGCTGTTTCACAGAAGGGTGAAGATTCACAGAATCCCAGAATGATTGAGGCTGGAAAAGCCCCCTGAGCTCAGCCAGACCAGCACCCAGTGGCCACACCAGGGCACTAAGGGCCATGGCCAGGCTGTCTGAAACACCTCCAGGGATGGGGACTCCCCCACCGCCCTGGGCAGCCCAGTCCAGGCTCTGATCACCCTTTCCACGAGGAAGAGCTTCCTGACATCCAACCTAACCCTCCCCTGGCAGCTTTCCTGCCCTCTCAGCCTGGGGCTGGTTGTCTGGTAGAAGAGCCCGATCCCAACCTGACTCCAACCTCCTTTCAGGGAGTTGGAGAAAGGGAGGAGGTCCCCCCCCGAGTCTCCCCTTCTCCAGGCTGAACCTGACTCCAGGTCTCACAGAAAATTATTAGCAAGGGCCAGACTTCCCTCCAACAGCCCAGGTGGTTTATTGCTCCTGATGCCATCCCTGGCACCATCCCTGACACCATCCCTGGCACCATCCTTGCTCGATGCTTTGCTGGGGACAGCAGGGAGACGGTGACTCAGTAGCGCAGAGCTTTCTTCTCCCCGCGCGGCTGGATCGTGCAAGTTTTAAAACATTTGCTTCCCACTGCCTGCTAGGATCCTGTTGCCTGCAACATACAATCAGCTCTCCCTCCTGCTCCCCTGAGTGACAGCTACAAGTGATATTAAACTCGAGTTCAGAAGGCAGAATTTAGTTGTTAACCCCGCGGTTGCTGTTGTGCTGTCACTGGGTGAGGATCCAATTCAAAACCAGGACACCTGGCCACCACCCTTCTCTTACCAAATCACTCTGTGTGATGGAAAAAACTCAATTAGAGCTTCAAATCCAGCCCCAGTCTGGATGAATTTAGTACCAGCACCCCCAGGCTCAAGTTTCTTTGTCACCTCTATACTGAAGTAGCCTCTGTCCACGTAGTCTCCCAGGAAGAGGTAGCGGGTGTTATTGGGTGACCCTCCAACTTCAAACAACTTCATCAGGTCAAAAAACTGCCCGTGAATGTCACCGCACACTGGGAGAGGGAGAAGAGCACAAGAAAGGGTCAGAATGACACACTAGGGACACAAAGGTCACCACAGCAACAAGGAGTGCAGCAGCACAGCTGCGCTCTGACCTAAGCTCCCCCTCCTTCCATGTTCCACATTCAGCTTCCGCAAAGGTCTATAGAGCAAAATGCCCTCTTTGGAGAGACCAGGCCATTTGAAAACCCCTGCTGAGGGAAGGAAGGCAGCAGAAAAGGTGCTCCTTTCCTACAAGGCTCTTACTTTAGGTCTCCAGCCACAGCCAGCTCTCTGACCTGTGATGGGAGCCTCCACTTCAATCATGGTCTTCTCATGCCGAAGGATGGCGGCCCCATCGTTGATGATCTTGAGCGCCGCGTCCTCTTCCAGGCGCCCTTCCTTCACCAAGTGGCTCTTCAAGACGTCAAGCCTCGGCTTCCCATCCTCAAACACCTCCTTCAGAGTGAGCCGCTGCGTGGGAGGGAACGGGACAGCTGGAAAGGGGAAGGAAGAAGTTAGCAAAGGAACTGCAGGCTTTGGAGCAGGAGCCTTTCATTCCAAAGCCTTGAGATGGGCATGGAAACACCGAAACGATGCTCTGAAACAGCAGCAGGAGAGAAGCTGAGCTGCCCCAGCAACTGGTTTGTGACTCCAGAGAGAAAGGAAGGCACCCCAGCAGAGCTGCTGTGATGGTGATGCCCATGCTGGACAAAGTGATTTGTGAGAGGTGACTGGAAACACAAGTAATAGTTGCAAGAACCATCTAACTTCCTCACCCACCTTCTCCTGGGGCGGGCTAATCTCCGAAAGAAAACCACAGGCCATGCAGGATCCCTACATAGAACTTAAAGGCTGCAGTGTGGCTGAATTGGAAATAAATTGGGAAAAAGAGTAAAATCACAGGCTCACAGAACTTTAGGGATTGGAAGGGACCTCGAAAGATCATCCAGTCCAATCCCTCTGCCACAGCAGGATCCCCCAGATCCAGTTGCACAGGGACATGTCCAGGTGGGTTTGAAATGTCTCTGGAGAAGGAGACTCCACAGCCCCCCTGGGCAGCCCCTGCCAGGGCTCCATCACCCTCACTGGGAGGAAGGTCCTTCTCACACTGATGGGGAACCTTCTCTGCTCCAGCTCACACCCACTGCCCCTCGTCCTGTCACTGGGTGCCCCTGAGCAGAGCCTGGCTCCATCCTCCTGACACCCACCCTTCACATACTGATCAACATTCATGGGGTCAAAACCTGTGCAAGGGCAGTGGCAGCAGCTCAGCAGGAAGACAAGGGTGGGCAAAAGGAGCTGGGGAGGACCATGGGTACAGGACTCAGAGTGAGGGAGGCTCCTTCCAAGGAGGAGGATTTGTGTTTCCACAAACCAGGAGCTTGTCCCACATCTGCCAGCAGGCTCCAAAGGAAGCTGAGAGTGCTGGAAGGTCAAAGGATTTATGAGGAAGGCAAGGGAGAGAGAGGAGCTGGTCAGCACCATACTCCCTGCAGAGATGGCCACAACCCCACAGCCACGCCAACAAAGTGAAAAGCCAGCAGGAGCCAGGACAGAAAACCCGATGGAGATGGCACTGGACCCCGAGCGCTGAACCACCCATCACCCCCGTCCCACAGAGACCCGCGAAAAGCTCCTGGCATGGACTGCCTTTGCCTTTTCTTGGTAGCCCCAGCAGAGTTATGCAAGATAAAAGATGAGGCTCCACTAAGCAGCCAAGAACTTTTATGTAAGTTCCCTCGCTGGCTTTGCACAGCTCCACTCCCACAAGGAGCTGGGCACGATAAGGAAGCGGCTTCTGCTCTGCCATGCCTGTCTGCCAGCCAAGCTGGAGCACCAGGAGAACATCCTCCTCCAGAGCCACCCCAGGGATGCAAACCCAGAGCAGAGCTGGGAAACCCCACACCCAGCGACGCCTGTTATCCCACAGTCAGGGGATGAGAAGCTGGACTTCAGTAATCAGCAGCATCGACCAGGTAGCACCTCCAGGGCACCAAGAAGGGTGGCAGAGCCTTCCTGCCTCCTACTCCTGGTACCTCTTGTCCTGTCACTGGGTGCCCCTGAGCAGAGCCTGGCTCCATCCTCCTGACACCCACCCTTCCCATATTTATCATTTTAAGAGAGCAGGTGGAAGACAGCAGAGGTTCTCTCCTCCCAGGGCTGACTCATCCAAGCCAACACCATGAACAGAGTGATGCTCACGTTCATGTACCTGCGAGCCCCTCAGGTGACTGTGCAGAGCTAGACTCATCACTGAAACACGAGCAAGCAGCAGCTCCAGCAAATCCCAGCACGTCAGGACAAGGGGCAGTGGGTGTGAGCTGGAACACACGAGGTTCCGCATCAGTCTGAGCAGGGACGTCTTCACGGTGAAGGTGACACAGCCCCGGAAGGGGCTGCCCAGGGGGGTTCTGGAGTCTCCTTCTCTGGACACATTTAAAACCCACGTGGACATGTTCCTGTGCAACTGGATCTAGGGGATCCTGCTGTGGCAGGGAGCTGGACTAGATGATCTTTCAAGGTCCCTTCCAATCCCTAATGTTCTGTGATTCCCCACGGGGTTGGGTCTCTAAGGACAACGAGGTGGCCTCACAGATTGGACCTTCACGTTCAAAAAGTCCCCAAAAGATCATTCAATGGTTTCAATAATCTTGAGAGAGATTTATCTGCAGCTCCCGACACCCATCTGGGAGTGGAGCTGCAGCAGTCCCCCCCTCCCTGCCTTCTCCTCGTCAGACGGATGATGCTCCAGACAGAGCAGTGAACAGATGGTTACAGATGCACTTGGGGGAGAACGGGAAGGAAAATGGGACATTTTGGGTATTTTGAAGCAGGCAGCAGAGCTGAGATGAAGCTGAGCACCAGGAAAAGGTGCCTTTTCTCGCGATGACCCGAGGTACCGACTCTGCCAGCCCCTCCAGCCGCGCTGGAAGGGACCTGAAACCCATGACTGACGTTGAGACGCGGGTTTGATAACCAGGGGTGACACAGGTCCACGTGGCCACCAAGGAGGCTGGAGCTGCCTGTCCAAAGGTGGACATGATCAGAAGGAAAAGCCTGCAGGGTCGGGGCTGGTGGAGTTTCAGTCCCAAGAAGCCCCACGTTATTTTTATTTCCCATTCACACCTAACCTACATTGGGCTATTCAGCGCTGAGCTCAGACGAGAGTCAGCTGAGAGGCAACAGTTCCACTGCTGGAGCAGGCAGGAGGCTCAAGTTTTGGGATGGAGCAGACACTCCGCAGTCATTACCAGGAAACAAAACCTTGAAGCCATGGCTACCTGCAGCAAACTGCTTCAGGGCTTCTCCGTGAAGCTCCAGGCCAAAAGCAAAGATGGGTGGAACCCCAGCAGCTAAAGCTTGGCTGTTGGTCACAGACTCCCAGAATTATTGAGGCTGGAAAAGCCCTCTGAGCTCATCCTGCCCAGCACCGAACAGCGAGGCCAGAGGAGGCCATGAGGATGCTCAGGGGGCTGGAGCCCCTCTGCTCTGGGGACAGGATGTGTGAGCTGCAGCTGCTTAGCCTGGGGAGGAGAAGGTCCCAGGGGGACCTCAGAGCAGCTCCCAGTGCCTAAAGGGGCTCCGAGAAAGCTGGAGAGGTTCTTTTCCCCAGGGACTCTGGTGCTGGGACAAGGGGGCTGGGTTCCAGCTCCAAGAGGGGAGCCTCAGCTGAGATCTGAGGCAGAAATCCCTCCCTGTGAGGGGGCTGAGGCCCTGGAGCAGGTTGCCCAGGGAGGCTGTGGCTGCTCCATCCCTGTCCAAGGGCCAGCTGGATGGGGCTGTGGACACCCTGGTCTGGTGAGAAGCGTCACTACCTATGGCAGGGGTTTGGCACTGGGGGAGCTCTGAGATTCCTCCCAACTCAACCCATCCTGGGAAACTAGGTTGGAGAAGACTTCAAGATCATTGATTGCAACTGTTAACGCAGCACTGCCCACCCTGGCCCCATTAAGAGCGAGAATCCTGCACGCAGGACACTCTGAGCACCGTTCTCCTCCACCTCCCAGCCTAAATTCCTTCTTCAGACCTAGAGGAGCATTAAACGCCGTTCGTGACGCCCCAGTTTCACCCAAACCTGGTCAGAGCCGTACTGCTGGAGCGGAAGGCGGCCTCCCAGTGTGCAGCTGGTTCAGAGAGCTCGCTCTGATCCTTTACCTTGGGCCAGGTTCCTTTTTGTAGGGCAGCCGGAACATCTCCTCACAATAACCCTAAAAATACCCACGTTGTGTGTCAGGTTCTATCACACCGGGAGATTTCTTCGAAGGGGAAGAAGAAAATCTCTACAGTGAGGGTGCTGAGGCTCTCAAACAGGTTGCCCAGGGAGGCTGTGGCTGCTCCATCCCTGGCAGTGTCCAAGGACAGGTTGCACGAGGCTGTGGGCAACCTGGTGTTGCTGCCCATGGCAGGGGGTTGGCCCTGGACTTTGAAAGGTCCCTTCCAGCCCGATGGTTCTGTGATTTGATGATTCTATGACACTCACCACCGCAGCAGAGTGAACTGGGGAAACTCTAGTGAACGGCATCACTCCCAAGAGCAGATCTGCCTGTACCTTACCAGCCACCTCTCAGACTAGAGAGAAACACCCAAATCCTGGGTTTGGTTACTAGAACCCGACACAGAGTCTGCAGAGAAGCAAACCCCCCACAAACCACCACACGACAGTCCTGCGCATCAGGACACGGGAAGACCGCGCGTGAAAACCAAACTGAAGCTTCCATGAACCAGCTGAACGCAGACTGCAAAGCCAAGAGACTAGGGAAACCATAAAAGTTCCCCAGACCCGAGTCTGTCTGGGCACCGTGGAAGCCATGGGGCTTCTGAAACCTTATGGCTACCTGAATTGTGCTGGTGGACCCTTAAAAAACCTCTTTAATGACGATCAGGGTAATTATCCTTAAACTGCCCTGCTGGCAGAACATGTAGTACAGATAGTAAACAGTGTTAAGGGGCTGGGAGAGAAAACAGCCAGGGTGCCTTTGCCAAGGTAAACCGCGGCTCCTCAAGAAGGGTTCACCAGGAGAGCTCTGTGCCAAGGGCTGCCACTGCAGGAGAGCCCAGGGCCAGCAACGACAGACAATCATCTTCGAATGGTTTGGGTTGGGAGGGAGCTCAGGGCTCCCCCAGCCCCAACACCCTGCCATGGGCAGCAACACCTCTCACCAGACCAGGGTGTCCACAGCCACATCCAACCTGCCCTTGGACACTGCCGCAACCTCCCCGGGCAGCCTGTTCCAGAGCCTCAGCTCCCTCACCAGGAGGGATTTCTGCCTCAGATCTCATCTTAATCTCTCCTCTTGGAAGTGAAACCCAACTGCTTTGTCCCAGCACCAGAGTCCCTCGGAAAAAGACCCTCTCCAGCTTTCCTGGAGTCACTTCAGGCACTGGGAGCTGCTCTAAGGTCCCCCTGGAGCCATCTCTCCAGGCTAAACAGCTCCAACTCTCTTAGCCTGTCCCCAGAGCCGAGGGGCTCCAGCTCTCTGAGCATCCCTGCGGCCTCCTCTGTCCTCGCTCCAACAGCTCCCTAACCTTCTTTACTGGGGACTGCAGAACTGGGCACAGGACTCCAGGTGAGGACTCTCCAGAGCAGCATAGAGACCTCATCCCCTCGCAGAGCCACTGCCCCACAAGGTGGAGCTGGCCTCTGTTCTCTCTCCACACTCCTCCGAGTGAGATTAAAACCAGGAGTATTTAATTAGAACAGAGGTGACTTACGTCTGCCCCAGCACATCAGCTGCCAGCTCCGACCAGGAGAGCCGTCCACAACGCTTCCCTCCACGTCCACCAGCCTTCCTGCCCTGCTAGAGGGAATGAAGCCAGGTCCCTGCTGGCCTCCAGACCCGTCCAGGCATCAGTGCCCGCATCGCTCTGTGCACGTTTGTCTCTTAATGACCGGCACTGAGGCGGATTTGCCTGGATTGTCATTGAGACAAGGTGTCCGGAGCCAAGTCCTCCGCAGGGACACGGGCTCCTCACACCATCGAGTCACCAGTGAGGAGAGAACATCAGCTGTCAGGGGAGAGACTACATGCAGACTCTCCAGCAGCTCCACAGACAGCCCAGCAGTTAAAAGATGCATATTCCTATGGATGAGCAGCACAGCGATCCTCAGCAAACCTGCTCTTCATCTCTGAATGGTTCTGGTTGGAAAAGCCCTTTCAGCTCGAGTCCAACCACCCCCCGAGCACTGCCAGGTCCCCACTAACCCCCAACCCTAACTCCACATCTCCACTGAGTGAAGGACAGCGACTTCACCACCATCCTGAGCAGCCCGGACAACCCTGTAGGGGAAGAATCACACAATCACTCTGGTTGGAAAAGACCCCTGGGATCATCGAGTCCAAGCATCTACCCTACAAGTTCACCCCGAAACCACATCCCTCAAGACCTCATTCAAACGCAACTCAACCACCTCCCTGGGAAGCCCATTCCACTGCTTGGCCACCCTTTCTTGTGAACATATCAAGTCTAGCATCAAGAAGCTGTTCCTCAGGTCCAGCCAGCTTGCGTGGGGGTCACTCCTAAGCTTGCGTGGGGGTCACTCCTAAGCTTGCGTGAGCAAGAGAAGGGAAAGGCCGAGGTCTGGAGCAAACAGCTGCAGTTGGTGCCAAGTAAATAAAGAAATAAAGAGGGTGACCAAAGGAGCCGGGAGGGGATTCCTCGATGTCAGCAGGCAGCAGCTCCACCACCTGTTCCACAAGGTTTTGAGAGCTGCCAGCACGTCCACTAATAGATCGCTAATGCACCAACAGCGCGGTCTTTGTGTCAAAGGCAAATCCCCCACCTGCCGGCGAACGTAACCGGGAGCCCACCACCGGCAGCCGGTGGGCACGAGGCGCTGGCTCCCGCCTGAACCCCTCGCACACCCTCAGGACGATGCTGTAGGCTGTTCCACAGGGGAAACCTTCCCAAAATCAAGTCCAGAAGGACAACGGCATCCTGGCTTGGATCAGCACTGGTGAGGCCAGCAGGGCTGGGGACATCGTTCTCCCCATGGGGAGGGCTCATCTCGAATTCCTCAGGGGCAGGGCTGGGTCCCTAACTTCAAGAAAGAGTTGGAGGGGCTGGAGCTGGTCCAGAGGAGCAACGAGGCTGGGGAAGGGACTGGAGGGAAAGGCTGCTGGGGAGAGGCTGAGGTTGCTGGGAGAGTTTAGCCTGGAGGAGACTCAGGGGGGACCTTCTCCCTGTCTCCAGCTCCCCAAAGGGAGGTTGGAGTCAGGCTCTTCTCCCAGGCAACCAGCACCAGGATGAGAGAGCAGAGCCTGAAGCTAACAGGGGAGGGTTAGGTTGGATGTTAGGAAGCCCTTCCTCATGGAAAGGGGGATCAGAGGCTGGGCTGGGCTGCCCAGGGCAGTGGTGGGGTCTCCATGCCTGGAGGTGCTTTAGGCCAGCCTGGCTGTGGCCCTCAGTGCCCTGGTGTGGCCGTGGCTGGGGTGATGTGAGGTCCTGGGCTGGAACTGATGATCTCAGAGGTCTCTTCCAGCCTCAGTAATTCTGGGATTCTGGAATTCTGTGCCTGCAGGGTCTGGGAGAAGAACCGTTCGGCAGAGGAAGGTGGTCACACTGTCACCAAACGAGATCTGAGCACCTGCAACTGCCGCTGCGGCAGAGAAGAGACAAATTCACACATAATGGGGGTCGCGGTTTCAGTTCCTCTCTCACATCTTAATGCTTCAGCCACGGGATGAAAACGGGGCTGGGCAGAACATTCCCTGCAAATCTGGCTCTCATTTGTGACATTTATCCCCAGCGATCCTCCGAGAACCACACGGAGGTGCAGACGGCCTGAAGGGAGCTTCAAACTAATTAAAATCTTCCCAGCGGCCGCACTGGAGAGCGGCCAGAGCCGCTTTCTCACAAACCAAAGGAGTAAGTAACCCAGTAAATGGGCTAAATAAGTTCTAGCGACGATTGCAGAGAGGCTGTGTGTGCCAGGGCCGGGGCTCGATGACGGCCTGCGCTCAGCGCGCTCCTCCAGGAACCCTCAGAGATGCGGATGGGAGGCATCACCTCCAGGAGAACCTTCTCACTGCTGTCTGAGGAGCCATTTACCGCCATCACTGCAGCAGCTGGTAGAAGGGGCATATTTTCCACAGCGGGCTGGAGAAGGCTCTTACTGGAATCCCTCCTTTCCTGAATTCCACTTGCTTTACACAGCAGGGGAAATCCTTGTGCCCTCTCAGATCCAGCTTGGAGCAGGGAAGATCCTGTCAAGGCTGGGGATACTGCAGCTGGAGAGAGCGTTGAGGTTTGGCTTCGGAGGGTCGAATTGGGCATGCAGCCTGAACAACCCCTTGTTCCTCTTCCCCCACAGCAAAACCTCAACAAGCTATACTGGGACCTCCTTTTCCTACTGATCTGAGTGCCCACCCCTCACCCTCCGCTCCCCAGCACCCTAACCTCAGACCTCTGGGTGCAGAGCTGCTCTAGCCATGCCCCTACCACCAAGCTCCCTGCCCCGAGGGGTTTTCCCAGTACACCTGACCCTCTTCTCCAGTGTCATGAGGCACGGTGAGCCTGCCAGACCAGGCTGGCCCAGTGAGAGCCAAGTCTTGCATTATAGGATAAGGCTGATGCCTTTACGTAGCCCGTTCCCTCACTCCTGCTGCTTAATGATGTCTAATTCCATTATCATCCAAGAGGTTGACGCTCTGCCCCTCCAAGCAAATCCACACCCGCCATCCCAACGCAACAGGATGGAACAGGGAACACCTGGAAAAGCAGCCAAGCCGGGAAGGATCCCAGATAAATATAGGTCTCAGAGGAGTATCTTTAGATTAGCAGGCGGCTCTGCCCGCACCGAGACCCCAGGATTTACCTAAATAGCTCCCTTCATCGCAAGCGTTCGCGGCTATTTTAAGCACCCCAGCACCCTGCCCTACTTCCTAAGGAACAGCCTTCGCCTGCCCGTGCAACCCAGCGAGCACCAAAAGCCCTCATGGTGAGAGAAAAACCAGTTCCCCTCAGCTCTGCCCGCAGTACCCAGCTTCTTCCCCTGCAAGGGGCCAGCACACGGCCTTGAACTGGGGGGAGAACTGGGATTAAGCTTTACCAGGTAACAAGGAGATGGAAAAACCAGGCAGCTCTGGAGAGACATGACCTTCCTCCTCTCTGTCTCACCTCCAGCACGGATCTGAAGCACCTGGTGTTCTTCTCAGAGGGGAGAAATGAAAAGAAATCCCAACCTGCTTCCCAGCGACACCCTCTCGCTGCATTTGTAATGGGTCTGAGCACCCAAGGCTGGTGCTGGGGTCAAGGTCTGGCCACAGCTTCTGTTAGTTAGGTCAGCAGTAGAGAATCTTTTACGTGGAGAGCTGGCTCTGGGAAGTTTCACCCCAAAAAATGTCCCACCAGCTTGGTTTGGGCCACACAAAGCACGGGAGAGCTTCGTTAGCCCACGGTGCTGCTCAGTGTTGGGCTTCTGACACGTTTGGGGATGAAGCACCACGTCATCCACCCAAATCAGCACCAATCCTACCACCACCCAGCTTGGCACAGCCAGAAACCCACCCCTTTGCCCCAGCACATCCCATCAGCCGCACCAAAGATCTCCAAAAACACCCAGTTCCCAAGCAACCCAGCGTGATCCTACAGGTCTCGGGGCTTTAAGGGCTGTCGGGACCTTCTTGAGCTGGGTCCAGACGAGTTGCTGGGCCATGACACCACCTGCTTTTTCGAGATGCCACCGGGGCGTCTTGACCCGGATGGAATTCGCACTTTTCCCCTGGCGCGCCCGAGGGCTGACAACACTGCCCGTGGCCTCCACCACCATTTTTAGACAGTTTTGCAGCTCTTTTTCCCCAACCCACCCAGCAACACTCAGCAAGACAAACTGCAGCATCTCCAAAGGTAAATATGAAGCAAAGAGGCCCCAGACGTCGTCTTCTCAACAAGCAAAATTTCCTCAGATGCAGGATTCACCTCAGGTTCCAAACCTACTTTTGAAATAAACTCTCTGCACCTCCCAGCACAGAATCACAGTAGGACTGAGGCTGGCAAAGCCCTCTGAGCTCAGCCAGCCATGCCCACAACCTAACAGCACCACATCTGCTACACCAAGGCACTCAGGGCCACAGCCAGGCTGGCCTCCAACACCTCCAGGGATGGGGACTCCACCACTGCCCCGGGCAGTCCAGTCCAGGCTCTGATCCCCCTTACCCTGAGGAAGGGCTTCCTGACACCCAACCCAACCCTCCCCTGGCAGCTCCAGGCCCTGCTGCTGGCTGTCTGGAAGAGGAGCCTGATCCCCACCTGACTGCAACCTCCCTTCAGGGAGTTGGAGAGAGGGAGAAGGTCCCCACCGAGTGCCCTTTTCTCTGCACCTGCACTTCTCCTCACAGTGCAACTGGGAGAAATGTCAATGCTCAACCACCCCGCTGCATCTCAGGAACTGTGGGTTTACACCAAAAGGTTGGAAATGACATTTTTAATTCTCTCTGACCTGAGCTGAGGGTTCAGGCGGTACAAGAGGTAGCTGGTGTAAGTGCTGTCAGGCTGCCTGGGTGTTCCTTCACCACCCTGAAACCTTCCTGAGGTGTTAAATGGATCAGCTACAACCTATCTGTGAGGTTCACACCAAGAACCAGGCAGCTGATGTGTAGGAGCATCACGTCACAGGACTGACGGCCCCACATCATGCTCTAAATCCAGGAAAAACCAAACTGGAGGTGCAGGAAGGTGCCTGAAAAAGCCAAAGTGGTTATGAAAGGACAAAGCTAGAAAATCCATTCACTCCCTGGCCTCAGTGCTGCTCCCAGCTTCACCAGCACCACACAATTCCACTGGTTGGTTCGCTCAGCCTGCAGAAGTCTTCAGGATTCCCTAAACCCCAGCACTACGGAATGGGATGCGAATCAGGAACATCTCTGACTGCCAACAGCACACAATGGCTGCTGAAACGAGGCTCCAGGTCCTCGCTGCTCCTCACTCACCAGCTTTCCACACACAGGGGATCACTCTAGGTTATGAGCTCTGGCTCAGCCACGTCTCGAAGTACCAATACATGAGGATTTTTAAAGGATTTTTCATGGATGAAGCTGCAAAGGCAGTAAAAGCTGGGCCGTCCGCCGCTGCTCAGCCATGTTCGTGTGTCTTGGTGAAGGATTCTCACAGCACACGGCCACTGTGGCTTCCTTGAGGACCTCACCCCTTGCCGGAGGTGCAGCGGAGGTTCTGGTCAATAAAACACTTGCTGGGGGGTTGGAGAAAGAACCCACCACCCCACATGCTGTGCTCCAGCACCCAGGAGTACTGCAACAGCCCAAAGCATCGCATCCAACTCCCTGTGGAACGGGGGTTGTGGATCCATCCGTTAACTCGAGCTAATGGAGAGAACCAGACCCAGCTCATCGCTCCCACCTCTAGCACAACCACCCCAAAAGCTCTGCCCGGGGCACCAAGGATCTCGGTTCACACAGGCACCACTTTCCTGCTACAACTGGGCTACCAAACGCTCTGCAGAGCTTCTGAGAACCAATGTGAAGTCACCCAAGAGCAAAATCTTAGGCACAAAATTGAGGCACAATGGAACCATCGTTATTTTCTCCTGACGAAACGTAATTACAGCGAACACTCCGGTGAAGCCCTCGAGATGTAAATATGTAGGTTAAACGTAGTTAACATTCCACATCCTACTTAATTGGAGCTGCCTGCAACCCAGCTAAATTAGCTTTTATCTCCAGGTTTCAATTATTAATAACTGTGAACAATGCCAGCACCTTTCAGTAATAATCACAGCCAGGGAGGAAGCCAGTTCCACCCAATTCCAGGGAATCAGCATCCCGAGTGTAGCCAGGGGATATCGAAGCTCTGCCTGATGAGGTCCTTGGATCTTAGGGTGAGGAGACTCAGGCCAACACTATGAGAACTAATTCCCACAGTTATCAGCTGTTCTCAGCCCCGATGCAGTGTCAGTATAGAATCAGAATCATCCTGGCTGGAAAAGACCCCCAGCATCATCAAGCCCAACCCTCATCCTAACAGCTCCCTAAGCTCTAGACCCTGGCTCCAAGTGCTCTAGCTACTCAGTTTTTAAACCCCTCCAGGGATGGGAACCCCATCACCTCCCCAGGCAGCCTGCTCCTGTGCCCAACCACTCTCTCAGGAAAGAACTTCCAATCTAAACCTCCTCTGATGCAACTTGAGGCCATTTCTCCTCAATTTGGGAGAAGAGCCCAGCAGCAGCCTGGCTACAACCTCCTTTGAGGGAGCTGTAGACAGCAAGAAGGTCTCCTCTCAGCCTCCTATTCTCTAGACTCCATAACCCCAGTCCCCTCAGCCGCTCTCCACAGGGCCTGTTCTCCAGCCCTCTCCCCATCCTTGCTGCCCTTCTCCGGCCCCACTCCAGCCCCTCAACGTCCTTCTGATACTGCCAAGCCCAAAACAACAGACAGGATGGCTGAGAGGGTTTCCCGGGCTCTGGAATCCCCGAGCAGCAGCATGCGGGGACCATGCGGGGACCGAGGACTCAGCTGAATCATAATGGCTGCATTGACATTACCTTCCCCGCACAAGGCCGACCGACCTCACCGCACGCAGCTGCCTGGGATTTAGCAGGAGATTTACGGTTCGCACGGGCTGCCGGCGGAGCTGGAAGTCACCGAACCACACGCGCGGCTCTGCGGGGAACACCCCGGGTCCCCCAAATCCGTGATTCCCTCCAGCTTTATTTTGCCACCAAAACCAAAGCTGACTGAGCCTGAGGGACCTCCAAGTCCAAGCTGCCACCCCAGTCCACTTTTCCCTTCATTTGAGGCCACGGTTCTTACCATGGAAACATGTGATCGGCCACATGACAGGCTAACAAAAATAAATAAATTAAAATATAAATCACTCCGAGCCATCCAGAGCGACAGCAGCGGTGGCCGTGTGGGCACAAATAGCCAAATAAATAGCCAAACGAGTCCCCCACATCCCCCCCTTAAAAAAAAAACAACCAGGGGTTCCTTTAGGCAGCCGGCTCAGGGCGATGATTTAATAACAGGGAGATTGTGTAACTTTGGTAGCCCCATGGATGCCCTGGGGCTGCGGCGGTGGGTGCTGAGCCGAAGTTGAAGGCGGGTGAAGGCGGTGGATGTTCCCTGACGCGTGCTAATGGCAGCGGATCAATTAGGGCAGCGAAATGGGCATCACACGAGCCTTCCCTTCGTCCTAATCCCGGAGTTTCTCTCCGCTAACGTATTTCTCTCCTCGTTAACCGCTTCGGTGTCTTCTGCTCTTTCTAAAATAGTCCCTGCTATAACGGGTGGTGAAAAGGGGAGGGGTGGGGGGGCAGCTGGCACCTCCTCAGGGCATCGCAGGAGTGAGTGGGGATTTGGGGGGGTGGGAGGAAAGACACCAGGCGGGAGCTGCTGGAATGAGGGCAGGGGGGATTCCCCCATCTCAGTCCTCAGGGTGTGGGGCACAAAGCTGGGCCAATACCCCTCTTCTCATCCATCTTCTACTCAAAGCAGAGCCTCAATACCTCAAGCTAGGGCATGCAATGCCCACCTCGGCTGTGCCCACTCCCCCCACCCCCAGCAAAGCAGCGGATGCTGCCCTCCACCTCCTTTGCAACCTCCTGCCAAGCTGGCCCTGGAATCACAGATCCATGGGGCTGGCGGGGGTGTCCCCAGCCCATCCCCACCTCCCCTCCTTCCACTCATTGCACCCTCCCCTTCCTTACAATGCACCACAAAAAGGGGGCGGGGGGTGCTCATCCTCTTAGACCCCCTCCAGACCAAAAAAGCATCCCCCAGAGCAAAAATTAACCCGCCCAGGGCCAAAAATGGACACCCCCCCCCTTCCCAGACCAAAAATTAACCTCCACTCCAAGCCAAAAACGAACA